>CM062290.1:255569596-256034322 GCA_031216915.1 Pictodentalium vernedei | reverse complement strand
GATAATACCCCGCAAAACAAGGGACCTGTGGTAATTTTGCGGGGCTGCGGTTGTTTAGATGAGAAGAGTGTGATAAGTTTATGTTGTTCATATAGCGTAAATAGAAAAATACGCTCCGTTATTATTGATTTTTGGTGTAAAATACCCCCAAATATCAACGAGATGACAGTTGCCTCGAACTGTTAGTTAAAACAAAGATAATACCCAGAAAAACAAGGGACCTGCGGTAATTCTGAGGGACCTGCGGTAGCTTGCGGTAAAATCGGGGACCTGCGGTATAAAGGCGCACACAATTTGAAGAACGAGTGTTACAAAACAAACATTGTTTGACTTCAAAAATTCTTTTAAATGTAACAGTTTCAGTTACATTGGGTGGCGTTCGGTGGCTATCGGTAGCCATCGCTGGCCTTCGGTATTTAGTAGGACCCCCCTACCCCCACCCCCCCCCCCCCCACCCCTGTTTATGTTTTCCGGTAATTCGTTATATGACATTCGGTTTTAAATCTACTTCGTGACATTTGCTGTGTATACCTGAAATGCAATTGTTCGAAATATTTTCAGACTTTGCCGCTGGTCTCTGTGGCCGCCAATTTGTCGAAAATACAGCTTGAGGGACCACATTAATGGACATCATGAGAGGCGTGTTTTTTTTAAGAAATATTTTTACAGGGTACATCATAAAATGTGGTCGTAGATATCCAAACGAATTTGTCGATCGAAATGCGAATGTTTCAGAAATAGGAAAGGATTTATGAACCAACTCCCAAGAAAACTCGTACCAGTCGTATTCAAATTGGGACGACTTGTATCCACGGCTGGTCAACCCGAGCTTGACATTCTATTGTATGGGCGAGGGCGGATCAGTGGCGTAGATAAAGGGGGAGGGTGGGGGGGGGGGGTGGGGGAGGGGAGGGGGCCACCAGAAGTTTTGTCGAAAATTTTTTGGGACCATTTTAGGCGGATTTATGACTAATAACATTAAAATGCTGGCTTTGGGGATAAAAACATGTCATTTTGGGTAAAAAAGACCAATTTTCAGTACATTTGCAGTAAACAACACAGATTCTTTCTGTTTGTTTGGGTTTTTGTTGTTGTTACACTGTCGGAAAATTTTCGGTCTGTCGGAAAATTTGGGGCTTGCCCCTCCGCCAGCGAAAAGCTATCTACGCCACTGGGGCGGATAAAAGTAGAATAATAATATAAGCCATCTTCTTCGTCTCCTTGTGGTGATATCCCCCCCCCCCCCCACCCCCATGACTTGTCGAAGCACTCCAGAAATGGATGAATGTGAATGGATTGCTATCCTTGGGATCGAATCGTTGAAGCATGAAACTGGTCTTGTATTTACAGCTGACGTTTATATTGCAACTAAAATTGGCTGATTCAGGGGACTTTGAGCTCAGAGCGGGCCTTGTGCGACCTGTGTTCCAATCTGCCATTCACCTTCAGAACTGCAAACCTTCTCTTGTGTATACATACACCTGGTAGACTTCTTCCCAATTAATTTCATTGGGGATATCTGGGTGGCTGAGATCGAGGATAAGTTGAGCTAAGAATGCTGCATTGTTTAGGAGGTCTCGATTTGCAGGGGGAAATAGGCTGCAAATTTTCTGTTTTAACCTAGTTCTTTCTTTCACATAGGTTGGACAGATGGCAATAATCGGTTTTCTATCTTCAGGGCTGAGACCACAGGTTTGACATGTAGGGGTCACAATGTGCTGATTGAAGGCTGCCTCATTTGCTTGTAGGCAAGAGCGTCATGCTAGGGAAAAATCTTGGGGGGGGGGCGGATCGGTAACACCATATAAGCGGAGCGCCACCATCGGTTGGCGCGTAGCGCACCCCAAAATTTTGGCAAAAAATGCCTCTCAGATTGCCGGAAATGGCACTTCCCAGGCCTTCACCGAAAAGATTTGCCCCTCCCCCCCCCCCCCCCCCCCCCGTGCACCGTTGGCATGTCGCCACTGCTTGTAGGGTATGTGTGCCACACGCCGAAAATGAAAACCTGTTCCGCACATATGTGCGGGACAGAAATCGTTGACGGACTATTTTTTGAATAGAAGCGGAATTGCACTGGAATATTCTACAAATCGTGTTTAGCAATTACAATTTAAATCCCTAGCAATAGCTGGAAATCGTTCCCTGATTACCAATGTGCCACTAGGAACATAGAACACGGATTCCCCTCGCAAATTTGGTTGGCGATAAAGTGTTCTTTTTGTTGATAGTTGTCAAATGAATTACTGAGTCTCCTTCTTATAATTGTTTTTTTTTTCATAGACGTAAAAGCATGTAATAAACACAGAACGACACACGCGTGTGAAAGGGTTAAACGATATGGCACTTGTGCCATTGCGGAAGGTTAAAACTCTAGACCCGCGGCCTCTCAGGGGCAGCAGAACCGGGGGGGGGGGGGGCTTTAGCCCCTCCACTTTTTTTGCCGGGCCATGTTTTTTTGTATGCATATACTTTAACACAACCATTGACTGGTGAAATTAGGGGCGGATCCAGAGCCTCCCCATATTTTCGCCAGCTATGTTTCTCTCGTACTGGTTCAGTTACGATGGATTTAGGATCATATTTTGCAGTAAGTGGCAGCAAACGCTAAAATGGATACAGTCTCTTAAAACATCGGTAACTTAAGTAGATCGTAATCTTACAGACATCCAAGTACCAAATGCACCCCCAGACAAGATAATCCACAGACAGTATAATTGCTGTTAACTTCTGGTAAAGCATACAGGTGAGGTCTATTTATCAGCTATTGCCTCTCGTTCTATCCTTCCGCGATGGCACTCGTGTCATATCGATTAACCCATTCACACACGTGTGCCGTTCTATTTATATTCTGTGAAAGAAGTTGCAGCTAACTCCTTCCAGGCGATCCACCTAAACACCGATGGCTACAGTTGGTCACTGATAGCTATGGATGGCCACCGATTGCCACCCGTTTTAACCACAATTATCGGTTTAAGAACATAATACCAACTGAATAATCTTTATTCGATGTGAGGTGACCGTTTCCAACCATTGGTTTTGTAAATTAATTGTTTTGTTTTTTTTTCAGAAAAAGCTGTATAGTAGTTCAATGTCTATCTCCACATCTGTGCGAGAAAGCGATCGTCACCGATGGCCGCTCCACTCAAGACATTTCAAACATATTTGCCGACAGCAAAAGTATAATTTCCATTAATTTACCTCGAGGAGAGATATACTCACGAAGGGTGATCATCTTCAGCAGTTGGTTTGGGAAATTAAATTATTTTTTTCAGCCAAAACCTTATAATAGGTAAAAATCCATTTCCCCATTGCAAGGTCGTCAGCACAGGTTGTGTGTGGAATCTTTATGTTGCCAATGGTTGCACCTTTTGAAGCTGATTCCAGATTCAGTAGAAGATTGTTATTGAGTCTTTTATAATGAGCCTTTCAGAGAATTCCTCCTTGTCGAACTCATTGGGATATGTTGAATGGACCTGATAAGTTGTTCTGTCATTTCACTGGTTTTCTGGGTAACAAGTGTTATCAAGATCAGTGGTTTGTTGTTATGTACTGCTTCGTTAATGCACCCTGTTACGATCGGCGCAGAATTCTGACATGAAGAACCCTTGGTGAATCCAGACTGAAGCTTAGATTGATCAGATGAGACAATATATTACGTCTGAGGATGAAAATGTGCTCTAGGGCCTTGAGTTTGATACGTGTAACAGTTATGCCTCTGTAGCTGGTAGGCATGAGTGAGTCCCCTTTCTTGTCTTGAATACTTGCGTCAAAATGCCTCCTTTGAGTATGGCTGGGATTGATCTTCTGAGGACTATCAGTTTTAGAAGGTCTCCGAGGTACGTAGGAACTATAGGAGGTAGTGTTTGGCAGCAACTCCAAAGATACCCACAGCTTTATTTTTATTGACTTTTTTGACCGCGTCGCGGACTTCCATGGTGGTTATTGGATGGGTCGAAATCCCTTGCTTGTAGCAGTTATCAGTTGTCAACAGGAGGTCGTCATCGACTAGTCTTCTGTGGGCAAGGTAGAAATTTTCATCCCTCTCTGGTGTAGCCAGCTTCGTGAAGTAAGCATTCCAGCCTTGTAGAATACCTTTAGATTCGCTGTATGTGTGTTCATCTGTGACTAATTCCAAAATATGTTCTGATGTAGAAGAGTGTTGTTGTTTGTCGAGCTTGTAGAACGTTTTTGATTGATCATTAGCCTCCATTATAGCTGTAAGTTGGCTCTGTCTATTTTGTGCTGAATGCCGACGTTGTGTTTTCCGAAGCTGCTTCTTGGTTTTTTCATCAGTCGGAACGTTGGATCAGGTTCTCGAGGTTTCCCAATTTGTTTCCATTTGAAAAAGGTAGCTTTACTTGGTTTAACTGCAGTTGTTATCTCGTCATTCCAGAGTTTCTTGGCAAGGTGACGTCTGCTTCTTGGTAGTGGGACACTCGAACTGGCTGCGTGTTTGAAGATTTCCGTCACACGAAGAATCGCCCGTTGGACCAGTAGCTCATTTCCAGTTTGAGGAATCTCTAAATGAAGGTTTTTGAGAATGTAGTCATGGTACTTTGCTTTATCCAGTTTCTCCTATTCTAGTTTACACTTCGGGGTTCTGGGGTGTCTGTCGTTCAAAAAGTTATAGATAGTTTACCTGAGACGGGTACATGGTCGGACGTATTCATGAATGATTTGTCGTGGATATTGATGAAGTCCTTGTTTTGTGGTAAGTATAGAGTCGAATGGTGACGTGCTTTTGCCCGAATTATGGAAGAAGGTTTGGGTATCCTGTTGAATGGTGGTTAACTGGAGGTCGACACAGAAGCCGCTGAATTTGACATCTTGCTCATTTGCCGGGCGAGACTTCAGTGATCCGTTCATATCACCACATGAGAAGATAGCATGTGCAGGCCTTAATTTTCTAACTATCTATCTCTTCTACCTCGAGCAAAGTGACAGTATATTCAGAAGTGGAGTTACTGCATCTAGTCGGTAAATATACACGTATAATCCTGAGAGAGGCTGTTGTAACTATCCCTAGCACTGCACCTCTTGTACCATCATCTGTATGTTTTCTCATTTTGCTGTTCATTCTTTTATTGTAGAAGATAGAAACTCCCCCAGAGCCACATGGTTCCTGCGCTGTCCAGAGCCATTGGGTCATTTGAGTCAACTGCTTTTGCATGTAATGAGTGTAATTTGGTGATCTTTGCAAGGATGCCGAGTTTGAAGTCATATAACCAGTGTTCCTGAATACACATAATATCAGTATCCTGAAGCAGTTTCTGAAGATATACCATGTTGGCTTTCACATTTTTGACGTCGAAGGTTGCTAGAACAATCGTCTCTCCCCCTGAGTGGTTGAGGCACGGCCGTGCTCTAAAAAGGACTGCGTATTGCTTCTAGAGTCAGGACTGATTTCTGTCACATCAGCTTTGCAGCTTTCCATGGATGTGGGAGTCACACTTGCTGGAGATGCGCCTGGAGTTGGATATGACGGTTCCACTGGCTTCAGTGGTGTTGAGTGTTCAATCGGCGCAAGCGGGGCTGATTGATGGGATCTGGTGCTGGTTCGATGTTTTGCAGTCGGGGAAGGGCCAGCCTGTGATTGGTTGGTGGTTTTCGTTTGGTCATGTTCGAAAGAGAATGTTAATTTTCTTGGTGTTGTATGTTCGGTAATATTTGATTTCCGGAATTCTTCTCTAAGTCTTGGGAGTTGACGAGATTTGAACGAGGCTCCCTTCTTGTTGGTGGCCGCTAGGTTCTGTGGGATTTCAACTGTTGATGGGCCATTTGCCCATTTCCTGGATAGAGAGTGGCGGATAGCCGTGCTGTACTAACACGTTCTGCGTTGGACTAGCATGAGCTGGGAACCTAAGAGGCGGTTGGAACTGCCATGGGTTAGGTGGCGGAACACATGGTGGACGATTTCGGTTGTTCCGGTATGCCTTGGGGGTATGCGACACCCACCCCCCCCCCCCCCCCCCCCCCCTGCAGCCTGCATTCTAAGAATACGGTTCGAGTCTTCTAATTCGTTAAGGTACATTTCCAGCTTTGAGATACTTGAATTAGAAAGATTAAGCTGCCCTATTAGTCCTGATATGGGTGGAGTAATCTTCATTTTAGGTTTTGATCGATCGGGGGGGGGGGGGGGGGGGTCCTCATATTTAGCGCCTGGTTGGCTTCATCTGTTTGTTTTGAGTTCAGTGTGTCGTTGTGCGAGTTCAGCGCTGTATCGCAGGTGGTCTCTTGGTGAGAAGTATGCGAGGCCTAACGTTTTTCAGATCTGGCCGGCGAGGGGAAGACAACATTTGGGGATCCAATTGTTAATACTTCACGAGTTAGATCATTTGCGGATTTCTCAGATGAGTTCCTCGCTCGTGACAGGCGATGTGTGAGTCTGGTAGAGTGTCAGGTGTGGACAGGCTAGGCAGTTGTACTTTGGTGAGCCTTCGAAGAATCTAGCAAGATCATCGTTAATAAACTCTCAAGTGTCGTGATGCCACTGGAGACATATGTCGCATAGCAGGCCATTCTGATTGCCATCAATATCGAACACACAATGGCAGCAGATTTCATTAGTTTGTTTATGAAAATTTTCTTTTTCTTCAGTTGCCTCTCCGGTGATTAGTCTGTGAGGGGACAGTGGTGTAAGTTTGTTTGCAAGGATTCACCGCAGATGGATATACTTCTTCCTGGGTCGTCAATACTTTCCTTGACTCAGCGATTAATAAGGCCAGCTATATAGCTGCCTAGCGTGGACATTTGAGGCTTGATGTTATCAATTAGTTCAGCTAGTATGTCGTCTTGGAAAGTCGGTGTAGCTCTGCCATTGATGAGTGGAGAGCATTGTGTGTGGTGCATGTTTATGGTGAATTTAATACCTTTACCAGGTAGTACAGTGGTTAATCTGTTTTGTCGTTGAATTACGGCTTCCGGGTTGTGGTTGCTATTGTCCACCGAGTGACGGATGATCGGCACAATGTAGTATTTTGCTACGAGCACAGGTTTAGTAAAGCTATGCATTATTTCCTCTTTGGTGAGATGATAACAGCCCGCACTGCATTTAATCTCAGTTGGTTGTCTTTGTCTTTGGGTAAGCGATTTATAAAAGGTCGATTGCATGTTTGTCTGATTTTTTGAATGGTCCTTTGTGGGTTGAGAGTATTGTTATTCTCCGGGTGTGTAGAGATGGGAGGCCCGTAGTTCCTCTGTACTAATATGAGTAGTATGTAATGTGGTTTTCAGGACCTATTGGCAGGATCTCATGTGACGTCATAGTCACGAGACCTGGTGGCGCCATGTTTGGTTGTCATGGTAATCCGCGTGAGCGGCCATCTTGTGACGTCATTTTCATAGTGATGCGTGGGTGAGTGCGCATACGCATCGTGTGTTAGGGTGATACGTGTTTCTGTCGTCCATTTTGTATACTGGAGGCCGCCATCTTGGTTTCTATGGTATAACGTGGTTGCTATGTGACCTAAAACCTTCTTAAAGGGCAGTGGTATGTTCGGAGGGTGTGTTCGATTGAATCGGAGTATCACGAATTACCACAAACAACCCTACAACCTGTACTATTTCGAATTCTTTCAGAATTCTCTGCTTCTATCTTTTTGTGCAATAGTTTTCGTCTACCTGACCACGTTCCTTTGTCCTGGAGTGTACTTCAGTAGAGTAGAAGAGACTATTAACTGGAACAGCTTTGCTTATTATTGTTATATTTATCTGTTCTGGTCTATTTTTGTTAGCTCTTACCCTATTCCATGTACTCTTGTTGTTTCATTTATCTAGGTCATTTATATAGATTATAACTAACCAATCAGATTCCTTGATTTCCCATAATCTGTATGCAAAGTTATCTCCCTTCTGTACAGAAAAAGCCTATAACATTCCCAAAGCCAATAAGCTATCGAGAAGTTACTGAAAAGCCATTGCTCGAACGACTCTAAGCCTATCGTGCAAATGGGCTTTAGAGCAATTGCTCGATCGAGTGACTCCACATATTTCTCGAACGACTCGAATCCCATCGAGCAAATGAGCCATAGAGCAATTGCTCGTTCGAGTAACTCGCACATACTGCTCTTCGACTCATTTCGGTATTTGAGCACACCTATAGCCTGGTATTGTATTATCATTTGAGGATACCTTCTATAGGATACCTACCTAAGGATACTATTACATCCTTAGGTAGGTATCCTATAGAAGTACTGGTACAAGGCCGCAATGGAACAAGACTGCTGTAGAAGCTAATGATAGAACAGATAGACCATAGACAAGTAGTGGCCTTGAAGCTTTGGAGATAGGATGGAAGCCGTTGGTAAGACTACATTAGGCCTCATTGAGGGATTTAAAGCCATATCCCGTGGCACCCCAATTTCAGCACTCCTTTTAGGAAAACAGATAGCCTTCAGCACCCCTTTTTCTGAAATGAGGCTAAGAGTCGTATGTGCGAGTCACTCGAACGAGCAATTGCTCGATAGCTCATTTGCTCGATGGAGTTTGAGTCGTTCGAGCAGTATGTGCGAGTCACTCGATGTAAGACAGAATCCCACTTGTGGAATCCCTTTTTTGAAATCCCATTTGTGGATTCCCTTTTTTCAAAACATGGCCTTCGGCACCCCTTTTTCTGAAATGAGTCGAAGAACAGTATGTGCGAGTCACTCGAGCGATCAGTTCTCTATGGCTCATTTGCTCGATGGGATTCGAGTCGTTCGAGCAGTATGTGCGAGTCACTGGATCGAGCAATTGCTCTGAAGCTCATTTGCTCGATAGGCTTCGAGTCCTTCGAGCATTGACTTTTCAGTAACTGCTCGATGGCTTGTAGGGGGACTTTGGGATAGGCATTCCTGGGGTGGCCTAGAAGGCTGGACCAAGCATGTAATAGTATCCTTAGGTATGTATCCTATAAAAGGTATCCTCAAATAATAATACAATACCAGGCTGTAGGTATCCTCAAATACCGAGATGACTCGAAGAGTAGTATGTGCGAGTCACTCGAACGAGCAATTGCTCTATGGCTCATTTGCTCGATGGGATTCGAGTCGTTCGAGCAATGACTTCCCAGTAACTGCTCGATAGCTTATTGGCTTTGGGAATGATATAGGCTTTTGTTGTACAGAAGGGAGATAACTCTGCATACAGATTATGAGAAATCAAGCAATCTGATTGGTTAGATATAATCTATATAAATGATCTAGATAAATGAAACAACAAGAGTACACGGAATAGGGTATGAACTAACAAAAATAGACCAGAACAGCTAAATATAACAATAATAAGCAAAGCTGTTCCAGTTAATAGGTTCTTCTACTCTACTGGAGTATACTCCAGGACAAAGGAACGTGGTCAGGTAGACGAAAACTATTGCACATATAGATAGAAGCAGAGAATTCTGAAAGAATTCGAAATAGTTCAAGTTCTCGGGTTGTTTGTAGAATTCGAAATAGTACAAGTTATCGGGTTGTTTGTGGTAATTCGTGATACTCCGATTCAATCGAACACACCCTCCGAACCATACCTATGTCCTATAAAAAGGTTTTTGGTCACATAGCAACCACATGTTACCATATAAACCAAGATGGCGGCCTCCAGTACACAAAATGGATGACGGAACCACAAATCACCCAAACAACACGCAATGCGCACTCACACCACGCATGACGTCACAAGATGGCCACTCACGCGGGTTACCATGACAAGCAAACATGGCGCCACCAGGTCACGTGACTATGACGTTACATGAGATCCTGCCAATAGGTCCTGAAAACCACATTACATACTACTAATATGGCTCGCAGAACCTCCGGGAGGCTTGTTCTTTGAGGCTTTGTAGTGGTTCGGTCCAATGAATTAGGGTCATGACCAACAGGATCTAGCAAGGCTATGTTTTGGGCTCAAAGTAGCATCTGAGTTTGAACTCATCTTGAGATAAAGCTATGCTTCAATTAAGCTTCAGTTAATCGTCCAAACACAAAGTTTCCGGCTTTTCAGAAAATTGACAACAGTTTATTTTGGAAACTGATTCTGGCTAACATACAATATTTGAAAATCACTTGAAAGTCAGAAGTAGGCTAATGAATGGAAGTTCATTAAAAAACAAGAAATCCAAATTAAAATGCCAGATTGTCTGTAAAAGCTGATTGCCAACACGAGTTAAAAATGACTTTAAAAGTTTACAAAATTGGTGAAACCAAGATGGCCGCGCCTGCTCGCACAGAGCGCGAGAATAACAAGTATTATAATCGCAAATTTAACAGTTTTAAAATGAGTCCGGAAGATAGGGAGAATGTCTATTCTCTGATTAAAACACCACAGAGATGAAACAACGTTCTTATAGATACACACTGATAGGTAACAATTTAAAATTATAAAGCGCATCCGGCGTTTTCGCCACCCAGCGATTTCGCCACCTAGCCTTTTTGTAACCCCAAGTAATTTTCCTTGCATAAACAAATTATTAAATAAATTATTTTATTAAACATCCAATTTATAGATTAACATAACTTCCACTCATAAAATCTGCTGACTTATTAATCATAACATTTCTCTCACTATGACGTGTTCTTCTGAAAGAACTACTCACTGGTTGATTGAGTTTGTTTTGCATGTGTGCATATTTTGTTTTAACAGTTTCAAGTCATATTCTATAAATGAAGCATGCAGTTGAACTTTTTGTTCTTGACATCATGTCTTCGAATAATACATGCATACAACGTGGGAGTGAAGTAAGACCACGCCCGCAAGCTTAACAGTATAGTGGATGTGAACGGTGGCAGCATCGGGCAGTGAGACGGACATTACACAGCAGGCCCGTCGGAACAAAATTTATATTGGGGGGGCTGATATTGCTAATTTGGGTGAACTGGCTGATACTAAATGGGTATGGGGTATCCAGATGCCGAAGGCATCTGGCGCGAGTGCTGAAGGCACGAGCTTTTTGAGGGGGTGGGGGAGGGGGGGGTTACTCCCCCAGAAAATTTTTGGAAAAGGGCAATCAAAGGAAGCATTCTGGTAGCTTTTGAAGCAAAAACCTCTTGATTTTTTTAAACGGCAAAAGTTGTTTTTTTAACAAAATGTTTCAAAAATCCCAATAGAACCCCATAACATTTGGGGACGGTTCTCACACCGGGCTCACCTGCAGGCCGTGTCCGTATTCCGTCATGCTAAAAAACAGTCAGGCCTTATGGTGGATTCATTAGTTTTATCATTACGCCAACGGTTGTCGTGGTCTTCTGAGCTGCCAAAGGAATTGCTCAAAACGTTTGCACATCAACATATGCAAGTGCATGTTATACATTCAGTGATACGTTCATAATTCTAATCCAGGGGCGTAGTAAGCTAATTTTATTGGGGGGGGGGGGGAGGGGTAGGACCTATAGTCCCATGACGCGACGCGTCATCCGAGCGACGAGTGGGGGTGAACACGAGAGGAGATATCCTCCGTCTCGGTGGGGGGTCCGGGGGCCTCCCCCGGGAAACTTTTCGAATTTAAGATGTAAAAACATGCATTCTGGTTGATTCTGAGCAAATAAATCGTATATTCCTATGACGCGAAGCGTCATCCGAACAGCGAAAAGGCGAGTGGGGGTGAGCACGAGAGGGGGTACCTTCCCGTCTCGTTGGTGGGTGTCCGGGCCCCCCCCCCCCCCCGGGAAATTTTTTAAATTTAAGATGTACAAATATGCATTCTGAGTGATTCTGAGCAAATACATCGTCAATAAGGAAATACGTCAGCTCTCTGATCAATTCAGCGTGATTTCCGAGCAGAATGACAGGAATAGTGAACATGCAATGAATTACCCTGTGGTTGGTTGGGGTTTAACATCGCTTTCCACAATTAGGCAAAAACACGACTGTCAGTTTTATTGGTGGAAGAAAGCCCACGTGGAACCCACTCAATCCAGTAATCATTAACAGTAATGTCGGAATATGGTAACCAGTGGGCATCCCGTGTGGAGAAACCACCAACCCAGCCCAGTAAAGCCTACTTTTGACAAATTTGTGGGGGTGGGGGAAATATCTCCCTTACCCCCCCCCCCCCCCCCCCCCAACCGGTTCCTACGCCACTGTTCTAATCTGAATTCAATAATGTAATGTCCAGTTTTATTCAGATTACATCGGTTGCTCCCATCATGGATAAACTAACGACGAAATATGAGCAAATTATTGGGGGGGGGGGGGGGCCTGCAGCCCCCCCCCCCCCCCCCCCGGTTCCGACGGGCCTGCACAGGCAACGAATAGAGAGGTTGCTAAGAATGGATCGGACGTCGATTGGCCACGTGTATCATGCACAGAAAAAAACTAGCATTACTACCATGCCCGTTTCGACAAAGCTTTTGCACTGCACCTGGCCCAATTAGAAAGCACAAGAATACTATCCCCAGATAATGCATTGGAACATTCAAAAGTTGGGCAATTTGAAATTGAATTCAGAACCATCGTAGAAGATTCAGCTGCGGATGCCGGAGAAACCTCGGAATTTAATACGTTACACGGGAACGGGGGTCGCCCATAGTAGCAGAATTAAATAAGATAATATAATAAGAGGTTGCTTTCAATAAGCTCTTTCCCGCGTGGATGAGCTAAGATTTATGCCCCCACAGGATTCTTGCCAAGAGATATTTAAAATTTAAATTGATTTGATTAGTTTAATTTATTTTAACCATAATAACTGTAAATAAAATGTATTTTATATCTGTTCCTTATTCCACTGAACATAAAATTTGATATTCAATATATCGTACTTAATGTTTTCAAAAATATAAAAAGAGAATAATTTTTTATTAAATTATGTTAACACTGTAATGCTTTTTTTTCTATTGTACCTCTGCACAATGCGCATATGTGAAAAAATCCTGCATATGTAAAAACTGCAAATGTGAAAGAAAAACATATGCGGTTGAATTTTTTTTTACATTTGCAGTTTTTCACATATGCAGAATTTTTTTCACATATTCGGGTTGTACATACCCGCCCCCCCCCCCCCCCACCCCTCTCTTCTAATGCATCATATAGGTGGCGAAATCGCTCGGTGGCGAAAGGGCTCCGGTGGAAAAATTGCAGGATGGCTAAAACGCCGATATTCATCACAAGGACGCCGGGTAGAGTATAAAGCACTTGCCTCTAGCCATTGACAAAGATGGGCGGAGGAGGGGGGGGGGGGTACTTTCATACCAAACCCTACGTTGTGATACCTTGTGTTGTTAGTGGGGTCACTGGAAGATGGCAATCTTCTTGGGCCACTTTAATCACCTCCGTGTTTACTTCATTGTCAGTTTCAGAGAAATTTAGGCTATATTTTCTCATTCGAGGACCAGTCAGGCTCAGGTTTGTATTTTTTTTTTGACTTTGTCGAGTCTATTCTTAAATTGATTCTGTGTCTCAGCATGTACAGTATTTGCAGGTAGATGCTTCCATGGATCCACAACTCTCTGTCTGAATGAGTATTTCCTAGTGTCATTGCTGCATACTTCTCTGTATAATTTGAAGTTATGTCCTTTTGTTCTTGTTTCGGTGCTTTCTGTTTATATTTGTGCCACTTCTTGCACTCTGAAATCAGTTGGGTTAAAATCAACCCAAATCAACTGGGTTGAGTGAATATGAACCCAATTGGGTCAGGTTGCTTGTGGTAATTCGTGTTACTCCGATTCAATCGAACACACCCTCAGAACATACCCCTCTCTTGTTAGAAGGGTTTGGGTCTCATAGCAACCACGTGCTACCATAGAAACCAAGATGGCGGCCTCCAGTATACAAAATGGACGACGGAATCACGTGTCACCCTAACAACACGCGCTGCGCATGCGCACTCACACTACCACTATGGAGATGACGTCACAAAATGGCCGCTCACGTGGGTTACCATGACAACCAAACATGGCGCCACCAGGTCACGTGACATGACGTCACTTCCGGGGTCCTGCCCGGGGTCATGCCAATGTGGGACGATCCATACATGTCCTACTACTAACAGGCTGTAGTAGTTGGTGTTATTGATGGTGTTGTGAGAGAAGCACCTGAGGACATATCTCGATGATAAGGTCTCGTCCTTGCTGCTACATCTGTTGAGATTAAGCCTTCACGTATCTTCCTGGTGAATGTCTCGTTTTGTTTGTTAGATTGTTAGAGTATACCTCCCACTGGAGGTGCTGTTTAGCTACAGCCAGGTCTAATCCGAGCCGTTTGTAACCGTCGTAGCATTCTTAGACCGTATGCCACATATCTTCGTTGCTGACCTCCTTTCCCAGGAACGCTTCCACAGATTCCGGGATGCTTTCCTCCTGATCGGGAGACTGTTCCGAAGAAGCTGGTGAAGTGAGAGCAGGAGGGGTGGAAGATTCGTCGACAGAGTTAACCTCCTGCTCCATAGATAAATCTCCCTCTTCCATCTCCTCTTCTAATGGGTTGGAGATCGACTTGTCTCTTGACGACCTATTCTGACCCTCCTCCTGCGAGGGAGGTACCGGGCTGGACAGGAGTCGGTCAAGGGTGGCAGATGTCGCCCCTTTGACGCCCTCATTTGCCTTCTGCTCCCCACGAAAGGTACTACACCTCTCCAGGGACGCCGGTTCTGTTTCTCTTTCAAAATCCACTGCTAAGTAAATTTGGTCCTTGCGCACTTGGACGCTCTAAGTGGTAGCAAGACCAGCCTTCAGCCTTAGTAGCGTATCTTGTGCTTCAAACGGGAGCTCCACTTGAAACATGCTGACACCTCAGAATCCAAGGTGAATGATGATGCGAGTGGCGATGGCGATGGCGAACTGGAAGATAATCTTACTCGCCGATATTATATTATGCAGAGATAATTGATGGAAAAACAGTCGACTGGGAGGTAATAAGTAGAAAAGAACCTTTCGTATTCTCACACCTGTCACTAGCCTAAATTAATTAACTATCGAGTACAGGGGTCATTATCTGGGATGGGTATTAGCGCATTGCCTTGATTACTTATTACAATTCAATAGATAAAAAATCGCGACATCGACGCCGCAGCTGCGGCGGGTGGTGCAATCTCACAAAATTCTAAGTTCATCAAGGGCCATAACTCCAAGAAAAATATTTGGAACAACACATGCATTGAACAGTGGCTAGACATCAATAAGATACACTTACATGCCAAATATAAAGTCATTCTATCAAGTATTTCAAAAGTTATTGAGTTTTTACAATTTGTTTATTTGAAAAACTTTTTTCTCCGGGCTTTGAACCAGCAGTTTTTTTCTGATTTTCTTTTCATCTGAATTACCATTTCGTCAACCATTTTGTTACAAATTATAGGTATGCATGAAGTCGGGAAAGTTTAACAAAAACTTACTTTCACGAAAAATTTAGTTTGTACTTAACCCTTTATCCAATGCAGACGATATCATTTTTTTTTTACTTTAAATTGTATTTTGTTTTTTAATCTTTATCTTAATTTTTTTTATAAAATCATACCATGTAATCCCTCGATGGAACAATCTCGGCGAGCTCGTGCCAATGCCAATGAGAGAGTCACATTGTATGATTTTGTTGAAATGTTTTGCAAAATGACATTTATTCAACTGCTCAATTTGTATATTACGCGGATGACTGCAGCCAAATTTCTTTTAAAATCTTCTTCTTCAGATTCTCCAGTCAGAATCCTTTCATATTTGGTATACAACATCTCTAGGGGGGTTAGATTCAAGTTTGTTAAAATCGGGTTCCTTTGTTAATATTTGAGCTCCATATGGTAGCTCGAATTTTAACTTAGTGCAATATGATGAAATTTCTTTAAAAATCTTCTTCATCAGCTTCACCAGGAAAAATCCTTTCATATTTGGTATACAACATCTCTGGAGAAGTCAGATTCAAGTGTGTTAAAATCGTATCCCTGGGTTAATATTTGGGCTCCCTGTGGTAGCCCGAATTTTAACTTAGTGCAATATGAGAAAATTTCTTTTAAAATCTGCTTCCTCGGATCTACCAGTCACAATCCTTTCATATTTGGTACACAACAACTCCAGTTCACAATTTGGAACTCTTAGTCTGAATTTAAAATATTTGATATGCAGCATAAGTGGGAAACAGAAATTGGATTTATATGAAAAAAATTAACCCAAGCTATCGCTGGACTCACTGTGTGCTCAAAATAGAAACATAATTCCAAGTTAATTTTATAAGAAGCCATGTAGCTGAAGAATTAGACATTTTTTATTAAGTACCCTCTAGGGTGTGTAACTAAGATTACATAGGTTGTATCAAGGCTCTCCATAGGGGAGCTTCACTTTTTACATTAAGATTAACTGAAGAAAAGGTATGATGCTTGGACTATTTTAGTCACTCCCGAGGGGCTCAAGGATTGACAATGGATTTTATGGATATTGATTTCTTGATGTAGATTCATTCTTGGTCTATGTTTATATCGGGTTCTGTTCAAGGTGAGCGCTTCAGGCCCTGTGGGGGCTCTTGTTGCTTTTTTTTTTACGGCCAAACCTGCTACTGCATGGTATATTGCGCTGACCAATATATATTTGCTTAATAAATTGACTCATGTCAGCTCTTCCCCCTGGCTGTTTCCAAAAGTGAGTGGTTTGTTCTTCATTAGAAGTGAATGGTAAACTGATATCGCCAACCATGCAACACTCACATCCGGACAATGTTATCACTCTGCTTTTTATGTCTTTATTTCGTATTTTTCAAAATTGAAGGACAAACGAAACATATTACAAAGGGAAAAAAAACTTAATTACAGCAAATAAATACATAAAGAATATAAATCTCAAAAGGTGAAAACACATTTCCCCTTAAATTCGTGCGGATTTTACGGGAGTTAAAAAGTAAACATACATCGCGTCGTCATGAAATGCGGCGATATCGTGCATAGCTAATTTCTGTCGAAAATATTTGTTGGAATGCTTCCAAATTCCAGATGAAAAAGATGATTTTAAAAGTATTTAGTTTAAACAATATTTATTTCCAAAGTATGAAAGTACATTTTTTCACAATCCAATAGAAGCATACAACTATTAAGGAAATGGATTCAGCATAAAGCTAAAGAGCTTATACTCGGCTTTTTCCAGTCAAATATTTTGTAAAAATATATCATATGCGGCTGATAGTTATACATACACTATTACGCCCGCACGATCAGGACCCACCCTGGCTGCATGTTTAGTTTTATGTTCACTCCTCACTTTTTGCGTTGTAAAGTAACTGCTGGCCAGTTCTCATCGAGTAGTGGGTCCCGGCTGTGAGGGGCTGTACTATTGTTATACTTTGGCTATGGTTAATGTAGTCAGAAGACAGAAGAGAGAAAAGGAACAGAACAGTGATAGAGAAAGAGGACTTTTTGAGCTGATGGAGTGTGCATTTCGAAGCGTTTCAAGCAGGGGAGTCGTCGGCAGACACCACGTACTATCCAATAAGGCATGCCTTGATGTAGGGGTGCCTATGAGTAGGAAGGCAAGCGAAACACAGTCATGAACTTAGCTTCTAGAATAGGGCAGGTGGGAATATCTGTAGGGCTCATGGTACTAAATATTATGTTAGTCACTCAATGATGATGTACATTTGGGAAGGTATGGTAATTTGTGGAACATCGACAGATGAGTCAAAAAAGTGCCTACAGAAAAGCGGCACTAAGTTCTTGGTATGTGTGGGCGATGGCCTCGACAGATGGTTCTACAGTGAGGGAGACAAAAGGCAGGGAACATAAACAAAGGGGGGGGGGGCAGAACCTCAGCCTCGCCTCGTCTACGCTCCATACTTATGATATAAGCTTCAGAGTCGATTTGCCCTTGTGAAAGCCAAGACTAAAACCTTTTTGATCGTAGAATTAACTGATGTACCGTCTCGGGGATTGTTCGATTTTGTGACAATGATAGAAATTCGCTTCCGTAAATAAGGGTATCTGCATTGATTGGAAAATTGAGAGCACCAAGGGTCGAGTTCCTAGCATCATTGTATAAAGGACAGAACAGCAGGAAGTGTTCGGTTGTTTCACGGTCGCCACAGCTGCATGATGCTGTATCGAAAATGTGATGTTTGAATAGGTGATCCTTTAAATTACTGTATTTTAAGCGGAGCCTGTAATGAAGAATTTGAGCTTCTCGCGATGTGTGGTTCTTATAGAATTTGGGAATAATTCGTTTGTCATTGCTGAGGTAGGTTTGAAATTTGTAAGATTTGGGTTTTCTGTTATGTCGTTTGGTAATTCGTTTCATAGTTTAGTAGTCAATGGGAGAAAAGACGACTGATAATGATTTGTTCAACATGGTAGAGTGGTCAAGTCAGACAAATTTCGGAGGTTGTTGTTCTGTGTTTCAGACAAGGAGGGAGGTATCATCAGTGATACGTATGGGGGGGGGGGGGGGGTTAAGCCATGGTACATTTTAAATTATTGAATAAGCTTATGTTTTTTTCAGTACTGCAGTTGCCCCAGACTGCGTAAGCATACTTCAAAACGGGAGCTATGAGGGAAAAATATATTTCTTCGAGAACTTTACGATCAAGTCTGTATTTTAGGTGCCTAAATCATGGCTTGCCGTTGCCACCCCTTTGTCGATACTTCAGCAATGCGAGCAGACCAGCTGCCATGGTCATTAGGGTTAGGCCAAGGTGTTTATGTTTTTCGACGTGGTTTATGGTTTGGGCAGACATTACCAAAGGGGTGTGTTGGTTTGGATGTTTTTCGGGTAATTGTCATTGCTTCGGTTTTGCTTGGATTAAATTTGACGAGCGAGGTCTTTGCCCAGTCCTCGGTGGCTCTAATATCATTATTGATAATATATGTTGCTGCTTGGGGGTTCTCGACAATAAGAAACAGCGTTGTGTCATCAGTGAACAGTCTTATGTTGCTTCTAATATTTTCGACTATGTCATTTATATATATCAAAAATAACAAGGGACCCAATATAGAACCTTGGGGAACGCCGGCAGTTACATATTTCCAAGATGACGATACAGAGTTAATACGAACGCGTTGTTGTCTATCCCCCAGGTAGTTACAGCGCCACTGTAGAAGGGGTCCAGTAATACCAATACGTTCTAATTTATATAGGAGTCCAGCATGCCAAACTTTATCGAAAGCTTTACTAATGTCGCAGAAGACCACTCGAATTTCTTTATTTTCGGCCAGAGCTGAGCTGAACAAATGATATATTTCAGTTAGCTGTAGGACAGTTGAGTCCGATGGGAGAAACCCAGATGCGCTATGGGGGTATCCCTTAGACCGGGACGACGTTGCCCTTCCTCCACCCCTTTGTGAAAAAAATGATTCATTTAGCATTCTGTTAAAAACCAGAGTTAGCGGGAGAGCTAGAGTGGAAGCGCTGTTTTTCAGCAACCTTGGACTTATATTGTCTGTGCCACAAGCTTTGGATATATACGCTCAGGAAATTTAGTATGTTTTGCACTTCCTCGTTGGTAAGAATAAGCTGGCTCAATGTTGGTCGGTTGGGATCGAAGGGCACACCTGGTCGGGAAAGTCCTTCGTCGTTTAAAGATGAGATGTTACAAAAATAGTCATTCAGAATGCCAGCTTTCTCTACATCAGTTGAGGGGGTGCCGGCGAAAACGGCACCGTGTAAAAACGTCACCAACCCTTGTTTGCGAAAACGGCACCAACTGGCGAAAACGGCACCAAGTGTGGCTGGTGAAAACGGCAGCAAATTGGCGAAAACGGCACCAAGAGCTGGCGAAAAGGGAACCAATCCAAAAGAAGAACAACACTATGATACACGATCAAATATTTAATTTTCCTCAGATCGTCGTTTTGATTTTTTTTTAGCTTTTCTCACCTATATACAATAGTATCGAATTTGAACACAGTATATTACACATTTGGCCACGAGAGTTATTCTCGTCAATACGATATACAACTACAACATTTGCTAATTTTACAGAGACGGCGCAAGCCTGATGAAAATACGTGTGGATGGGGCAATTGAGCAGGCACGTAATCAGGGTTTGCTTAGGGGTTGTGGGGGGGGGGGGGCGTCAAACACATAAATAATCCTTCACATTTTAATATATATTTTTTGTATATGGGCAACCTGCGAATGGTAGCGACATGACCAGCGCGTGTCACTGAGACGAGCGAGTTCTTTAGCACGCACGTTATCCCTCTCCTGAATTTCCATAAACCATCTATCCACACGTGAACGGGACGCAAACACATACAAACTTTCCACTAGGGCGAAAAATTCACCTGCTGATTTAACACTTCTACACACATCAACGAGAACCAGGTTTAATCGATGTGCAGAACAATGAACATAGAAAGCATTGGGAAACTGCTCTCTCAAACGGGTTTGAACACCAGATAGGTGCTCTGACATAACACGTGCATCGTCATAACACTGGGCAACAAAATTAACGCTACCTAATCCAAGTGATTTTATTTCTCAATTTGTTGGGTGAGAGCTTCAGCGCTTAGCTTGTCTGCCCTATGAAAGTGGAGAAATTCCTCTTTTACATGAATATAATGTGAGATCAAATGGTTTCGCGCGCCGAAACCTACCTTTGAAGTATTTAGTTGCAGCTTTTTCACAGATGCCGACCACGACAGGAAGCAGCAGAGGAGGAAAGGCCCAGGGAGGGGGCTTTTGTGCTCTTATTGATGATCTCCTCGAGGTGTCAAACCTCCCTCGGGTGAGGACCAGTGCGAGAGGTGGCCCTCTCGACAAAGATGCTACCTCTCCCCGAAGATGATGTGGTGTCTTTTTCATGCAAGTATTCATAGCAGTTATAATAATTCCGTAACGGTAATTGTGGAAAAGAGAAAAAAACGTGAAAGAAGTATGTTTGTGTTAAGTGGCTGTCTTTGTCTTGTAACTTATCCCAATCGGCCAGCTGGATTAAATTCGCTATCAATGACCTTAATTGACTGCAGTACCAAAATATGTTCTATCGACAACAAGCCTACACAAGAGGAAGTGTAACTTTATTCCTCTGGGGCAGCTGGATTAAATAGCGTTATCAATGAAATTAGTTGACTGGCATGACATAATAAACTCGAACGACAATAATTAACTTAATACAGAACACCCGAACTCTAAAATCTACATATATATTTTTAATAAAATTAATTTTTTTTCTAGAATAATTTAGGAGGGGGCGTGCCCCCTCGGTTACCTCCTTGCAATTGAGTAAGAGTAACCCCGGGTCTCGGGATTTTCGAGTTAGGACTGCCCCTGTACAAACATGGCCTAAAAGACCGTGTTTTAATTTTTTGCTTTGGTGTTCCTTTGAAAGGACGTACCAAATCATAAAATTGAAATACGGGCTTTCAGGCCATGTTTGGACTAACCCCCAAGGTTCTGACTTCTGCGCCAATAGTAAACAGGGGGGTTGTATCGTGAATCCGGGTTGGATAGTAGTAACCCCGTAGACCGGAACTTTGTGGGGTCTGGGTTTGGCCCAGGATGCTTAGGTTAGAGCTGCCCCAGGTCCAAACATGGCCGAAAACCAAAAGACCGTGTTTTAATTTTTGCTTTGGTGCGTCATTTGAAAGGACGTACTAAACCATCAAATTAAAATACGGTCTTCTAATCAACGTTTGGACTACAGCCGCCCCAATTTTTTGAATTCTGCGCCAACAGTATAGAAGGGGCTGTATCGTGAATCCGGAGGACGTTTACAAAAAGGGTAAGACGAGGGACTCAGGGCCAATGCTCGCCTCTTCGGGGGTCGATGACCATCTCTGGGGATGGAATGAATGATTACCAGAGTCCATAACGGTTATAAAATGTCCATAATATAATTTCAAAAGTTGAATTTAGGGTTTCGGTAGACCACGGGGTGTTTATTGATGAAGCTATCTATAGCGTGTTTCACTTTGTCATCATACCCAGGGCCTTCATGTGGACGGAGTATTTTCTTGAGGATGTCAGCATCCCGGCGTTTGGTCGACGGAGATCTCTTCTTCTTTCCCTGTTTCTGTTCCGCTGGCCCTTGTGGTTTCAGTGATGGTGGTGGTTTCTTTCCTTCCTCTGGTGTGGTCCAGTGCGGGTGGGCAGGCCCGCGGAAGGTGCTACCACTCCTAGAGGTGGCTTTCACCCGATAGTTGATGGTGAGCGCAACGCTGCCACTCTCAACATGGACATCCCAGTTGAGAAGTGAACTGGCGCCCAACACCCTTAGGGTGTCTTTAATTTTCTTCAGCAGGAAATCCCTGGTTAATGAGCTAAAGAACCTAAAATTCACCGCACGCTTAAATACTCAGTTTCAAAACAAAGCATAGAAAATGGCAGAATGAAATGAATTAAATAATGGTGCCGTTTTCGCCATCTGAACCGGTGCCGTTTTCGCCAGCGTAATTGGTGCCGTTTTAGCCACCGTTGGTGCCATTTTCCCTCACTTGGTGCCGTTTTCGCCAGGTGCCGTTTTCGAACGGTGTCGTCTTCGCTATAACCCAGTTGAGGTGCCTGTGTCATTTGTAATCTAGTCGGGGATGGGTACTTGGCTCTTAAATAGGACTAGCTTGAGAGTCTTCCACCACTCAGATGAGGTTGTGGTGGAAGAGTTTAGGATATTGTCAGTTTTCGTAAAGCAATTCTGTTTGGATTTACGAACCACAGAGACAACTTCATTTCTTTTCTTTCTATATTTTTACCATGATTGTGGACTGTTTTTAGCTTTGGCTATATGGTGGAGGCGTTTTCTTTGTCGAATCAGTCTTCTTAAAGACTGTTGTGCAGCCATTTAGGTTGATTGGACCTGATAGTAGCTATTTTGTGAGGTATGCACTAGTGTGCTTTCTTTAATATTATATTGGAGAGCTCACCCACAGCGGATGTAATTTCACAACTGGTAAGCAAGTCAGACGAGTCGACTCGCCGCACTTCCCTGTTCATTTCTTTGAAATCGCCCTTGTCATAAAACCAAACGAGGTGGCTGTGAGGTTTCGTTGCTTTCATACTTAAGTTGATTGTTGCAGAAAGTGGGCAGTGCCTAATATAGGCCCCCAGGAATGGGTCGCAGACTTCCGTCGAGGCAATTCGAAGATCATTGCTCACCATGATTAGGTCAATCAGCGATGATGCGTTTTCGTAATAGTATGTGGGCTCGTCCTCCAATTGTTTTAGATTAAACTGGGATGTGAGTTGAAGTAAATGCCCCGAAGAGCCTCTAGACTGATTGTCGTTAAAGTCGCCTGTCAGTAGAACATTGCTGGTTCCAACATTCGTAGCTCGATCTATCGACGTTTCAAATACTTCCCATGTCTCACTATTAGCCTTGGGTGCCTGTAAAGGTCACCTACAAGAATCGAGCCGGCGCCCACAGGCATTGGGAATATCCAGATCAGGGCGAAGTTTAAATGGTATGCCATTTTTAAGGTACATAATTACACCGCCAACCCTTGATTCGCGGTCATTTCGTAGGGGTGCTTGGAAGCCAGGGAGAAGAAGTTCATCGTTATTTACATCCCAGTCCAACCATGTTTCGGAGAAGGTTTACACATCATGAGGAAGAGCTTCACAACTGAGGATGTCGATTTTGGGGCGAATGCTTTGAACATTTAGGTGAAAGTCCGATAGGCCATTTTCTTGGTTGTGTGATGATGGATCGTCTGAGGAAGGATCTGGTGAACTTCAGGACGAGATCGAAGCTGAGGTGCTTTCTGGGCCAGGGTTTATTTCGATGTCACCCGACATATAAAGAATTAGCGCAATCCAGAACAGGTTAGCAAGGAAGTTAAGTATTAACATGTTATTAAACAAGAACAACGTCAGAAATCCCACGTCGGGTTGGATTTCGGTTAATGGAAAATATTCGAAATGGATAATTTCTAAGCGTCGCGGTCTCCAGCGTGTTCAAGACATGCAATAAAGAAATCATCAGAGTTAACCCGTTAGTTAAAAAATAACTAAGTTAAAAAATAATATTGCTAACAAGACACAATTATAGTCTAGCCGTTTCTTGAAGGCTACCCTAGATCGGGCTTTTGGTGCAAAGAGACCAACTCTCATCTGATAATCATTCATATCAGCCATCAGAAGGAGAAAATAATAATACCAATAGATGAGAGTTGGTCAAATGAATTAAACAGTTTAGGTGTCTTGCCAGAAACACACCTGCTTGAGACCCATACGCATTTCTAATTTGCACACTGGAGGGTATGGATTGATTCATACTGGATGTGAGTGGTAGGGTAGGTCTGCTTGAATCAGATACAGTACAAATAAATACAGATGATATGAGGTACAAAGCAGAAAGGTTTATATACATGATGGTGGGATGAAACCCAGGAGTGTGTAGTGAATGCGGGTGGAGATGTATTTGGTCACGGCTACCCCTCTAACCCTCTGTTATTGCTATTTTTGAATACTTTTACCGCATGATAATGAGGTCGGAACACGACAAAAGTGTTATAAAGACGGCGAGAGAAGTGATATAGGCGATCACTGATAAAAAGACGAAGATAGGGCGAAAAGACGTCTTTTTCTTTCTAACGACGTGTATTTCATTCAGTCAAATATATACACCTTCTTTTCCCATTTATATCTGATTGAATTTCGAATCAAATTTAAAATTGAAAGGTTGTGCACTAATGATGTACATATACTAAAAATGTTTACTTCTTCATAATTTGAATATGTACCTGAGAGAGAGGGAGAGAGAGAGAGAGAGAGAGAGAGAGAGAGAGAGAGAGAGGGGATAACTATCAAAAAAAGGAAAACATATCCCTCTTTTTATTTTTTTTCTTTGTGTCACATGATGTGGATAAATTCATAAACAGGCGGGTTGGTGGAACAGGGGAAGGATTTGCAGATTCAACGTCGGGTGGGCTTCGGCGTGTCAAAAATGTGTTTTTTTTTTTTTCAGAACATGTAATTTGTTTCCTTATTAATTTTTATGACTAAGTTTGGATTCCGAATAGGCTTAGAATTATATAAGTCAGACCCAATCCTCGGTGTGCCGTTTTATGAATGCTTTTCATCCTTGTATTAGTGTGAGATCTGGGTGAATGCCACTGGAACTATTGTTGAAAACGTGCAATCCCTTTCCCTTGATAAGAATCCATTACCGCATTCACAGGGTGCTAAATAACTTACATAACACCACACCTGGTGACTTAAATCAGCCATGGTCCACTTGTGACATTGACTCTGTTTTATCATCTTACCCAAGATAACCCAGTATTTTATCATCATTTTCTACAAAGACGCAAATGTTCACCACGGTCCATGATAGAGAACTGCGCGATATTTCATATTATTTGATGCAATAAAATCTCGATCTGTATCAGCCATTTATATGGGTCATCGGCCCATCAGGAAATCTGGTCTCCCGATCGGCCAGTCTGCCTCTGCTTATCCGTAAAATCGACATTGAACACCAACGGCTCAGTCTACTGTGAAGGGGAAAAACACGAAGATAATGATGGATTTATGCCGGTACGCTTTGTGAATTTCCAGCCAGCTTTGGGCGAAGGTAAGTATTTTTTAACCCGATTGCAATTGGCGACACCCTTTTACTGTCGGTTCGTGGCTAACTTGACAGATCGCTGGGAATGTATAATAATCACTCAGAGATAAATTCTAATTTCTATCTGTTTTTACAGAAAAGTGTCTTGAAAGAGTTCAACAACAAATTAACCAATTTAGTGGTTATCTACACACATTTGAACTGATACGAAATGTGTGATTCTTTTCTACCTGCCATGACTCTTTACTGCCGCTATTATGCGACTGATAAAGTGATTTCGTACACGGACATATAAGCGTTATTTTTCCTCGTGCAGTCGCGGTAAGTAGTGCCTAGTTCTACATGATACACCACCAAGGCAAACGCATCGATGTTTGGTTTAACGATGGAGATGGCAGAAAATTAAAAAAAAAAGTGACTCGATGCTGCCGAGTGGACAGATCTCACTAAAAAGTGTAGACCGAATCGGGAAAAGGTGTAGACAGGAATTTAAAAGTTCGATAAAAATTTAATGCCGACGTCCTTGTGGACCAAATTCTTTGTTTTTTAGCGGGGTTATTTTAGAAAAATCGTTTAAAAACTCACTAAAAAGTGTAGACAGAAAGCCGAGTTCAGCTGTGTAGTCAGCCGTGAACTCAAAAAAAAGAAAAAAAAAAAAAAAAAAAAAAACTACACTGAAAGCCGACTTCAATAAGATTACTTGGCAATCACTCAGGAAAACGTTATGTGGGTGTACAAAATATGAATCAGAGTCTCACTTCGGTTTCAAAGGTAGGACACGACTCGTCTTCAATACTATCTGATACTTAAATAAACTAAATAAATAAATAAATATATCTGCTGTATTTATGCTTGATTCCCTATTTTGTGATAGTTTTTCCGAAAGTTAGCCTATACATTGAAAATCTACATACACCCAATTTTGTTTATATTTCTTTGAAATATATACTTCCAAAACATAGCTTATGGCTCCACATTGGAACAAGCTGATTTCCAATGAGGGATACGGACGTTTCGACCGCCAGCCGAATCGTCCGCTTGCAATTTTCCCCAAATTGCCCGTCAGCGCGCCGAATTGTCGGCTTGCGATATTACCCAAATCGTCCGCCAAGGGTTTGAAAATCATCAAAACATGAGATGGGAAATAACCTTAATGATATTTATTCAGTAGCAAACAGCACAAGAAAATAAATAATTAGCATAGTATTTTTTTAATTGTACAACATAGCATATCTTTCAAATATGTTTGTTGACATCTTGTGCACTAATTTTATGATTATTCACTGGCCAATTATAACAATTTCCTTTAATTTTTTTTATTTATAATTTTTCGATTATTCATGGTTAAGCACGACGGTGCCTTTAATGAATACGCGCAAAATTATAATAAATTAGAATAATTTTAACTAAATTTAATTATTATTGTTAATCCTTCCAATGAATAATTACAAAACTGATCTCTGTTGGAGCATTGCAAATTAATGTGAGTGACAGGAAGACAGCCAATCGGGCTATGCCACTTCCCGTATTATAGCTGTCTTTTTCACAAGTATGTAATTGCTCGTATCTATGTAAACAATACTGCAAATAAATCCATTCATTCATGTTTGCTGATAAATAAACTAATTTCTACCAACGTTTGTCTATAGAATATATAGGGACATCCTCTCAAAAAATTCCCTCCCGAAAACAAGATTGCGGTTTTGTGTAGAGCATATGGGGAAATGGTGTTAGAGTCGGGCATCACTTTTTCCATTTTCTCACCATCTGCAAAATCAGCTGAATTTAACGGAATGTTTTCTAAATCGTCAGATTGTTTTTCTTTTAATTCCCCCTCAAAAAAGATATTATTTCGGAAGGGTTAATCACATTTGTTGGCATGCAAACAGTTTCTGGCTCACGAACTTTACTTCTCTGTTCAAGTCTCAACTAAATTTTTTGGCCGAGTAGTTGTCAAGTAATATAATTAAAACCAGCTTTCTGGCCAAGTAATTCTCAAGTAATATAATTAAAACCAGCTTTCAATGGATTGCTGTGGTGTTAATTGAGTTCACGGCTGACTACACAGCTAAACTCGGCTTTCTGTATACACTTTTTAGTGAGTTTTTAAACGATTTTTCGAAAATAAACCCCCTAAAAAACAAAATAATTTCTTTTTTTTTCATCTTCCACAAACATGAATAACATAAAGTTTATATTGAGAATTTGGTCCACAAGGACGGCGGCATTAAATTTTTATAGAACTTTCAAATTCCTGTCTACATTTTTCCAGACTCGGACTCCTTTTAGTGATCGCCCGAGTAGACTTTTAGAGTTTAAATTTTCAAATGAATGCTTTGTCTATTTCTGTATACCTCTTCACCCTCTCCTCTGCCTTCTTTCGTGTGCGTGAAGAAACCTGATATGAAATATGGATTTATTCGAAGATATACCTGCCACATCTCAAGGTTGATGAAGAAAATATATCCGAGATATTAAATTTTAAAATCTTTACTTTATTTTAATCCATATATCAGCGCCCTCTTGCATCATATGCTGGTTCGAAGTGGTTCCTGAACGTCTGCTTGCTGCAGTCAACTCGGCAGTATCGAGTCGACGGCACGTCGGCAGTATCGATTCAAAATTTACTGCCTGCCATGTTACGTTTAAACAGCCGGAACATTTTTATTTTTTCTTTCTGCTTACTGACAGAAAATATATATTTCCCAGATATCATGAAAAAAGAAATATGCTTTCGCAATATATGAAGTCTGTGTGGCGGTGTTTTTATTATTACCAATTTACCGGAACCGACCGCGACGAAAATGTAACTTGCTCACTCACTTGCTTTTTAAGGGTCTATATAAGTAATGGAATTTTGTTTGTTTTGAAATTCTCACCTCATATTCCTTAAATTCAGATTAAATATACACAAATTATACATCAGAATGAAGGTTGGGATGTATAGAACACGAAACACATATGTAATCAACTCGTTGAGTCGACTGTAGGGGTATCAGTACAACTCGTACCCACGGCAACTCGTATTAGTCAAGGCGTACCCAAAATTGGATGACTCGTACCCAATTTCGGCTGGACAGCTCGTACCCACAGTTGGACAACTCGTACCCAAGGTTGGACAACTCGTACCCACAGTTGGTCAACATGTACCTGGTCTTTAATTGTATGGGCGAAGGTGAATATTGGCCAAAGGACTTGATAAGATTTGTGATTGCTTTCAATGGGTGTGCAGAAAGGCAAAAACTTTCCATTTTTAGCATTTATCTCAGCAGAACAGTCTGAACAGACTTCGCCGAAAGTCAATTTCGCCGGTATGGACATTTCATCTCATCAAGAGAGCAATTTGAAGGAAACAGGAAATATTTAAATTATATATTAATATAGTGGTGTAGATACGGGAGACAACCCCCCCACTCCCCCCCCCCCCCCCTCCCCAAAATCTGATAATCTTTGCCTCTTCGTTAAACTTCTGATGGCTTTTCTACGTAATATTTTGTTGTACTGGTAGTCATACCCAGCAGTTCATGTGTTGCAGGGTTAATGCAAAATCAGATGCGATCGGGGCTCATTCCCCCACCCTAACCCACTCCTTCATTAGTTGAAGGATTAACGCGATGTCGGATGCCTGGTCAAATTACATCTATATAGACCTGTGCCAATTTTTGTTTCGATCAGTCGAGGAACGAGAGTCAGGTGCCTAGAGAGAGAGATTCACTTTTATTCACATTTATAGTCTAATTACAAACCTTACAAAAATGCTAATTACCATTTAATTTTCATGATTGTCATGGAAGATAATTGTTAGAAAAACACACCTCCCAACTGGAAGATTAACTTAATTGGCGATAATAATATGCACAGATAATGGGAAGGAAATTAAACACCAATCGACTATAAGGTAATAGACGATAGAAAATAATTCTTCGTGATCTCACATCTGGCACTGCTGGGTAAGTCTAAATTAAATGACTGTCGAGTTTTCAGGTGTGTCGGTATTGACCATAAAATTTCTGACAGAAATCAGTTGATGCGAGCTGGTGGACTCATAGAGAGAGATGTATTAGAGCTTTTTAATAAGATTTTTTTTTAAATGAACATCATTTGTGATCTTCTTGATTCAGTCTATCACTGGCATTGTTTGCCGTTTTTCTTCCCAGCGGGTAAATGTGCTATGCTTCAAGTACAAAATCCGGCTGGACTCTCAATTTACAATGAAATTCTTTCTCGCCTGACCGGAGTGGCGCCTCACCAGTGATGTAACTTTGCCACACAAAAAATAATGTAAAGGTGGAGAGTGGCATTATTAATTAGGAAAGGCAAGAGTTAATGCGACGAAGACTATGGTTTTCACCCTGATAATTTGCAGATCCTAGGCCTAGATGCGAGGCCTTTTAGTTTTTTCCAGTACTCTATTTCCCAAAACTGAAGCACAGAAACCGGGTGTCGGGGTTGGAAGGGGGGGGTGTCACTCACGCCAGTTCTCGAACGAATACGATTGCAGACTTTCAGGAACCACTGGTGCCTGCTATCAACAAAGTACGGCCAATGAATATATGTTTCCTGTTCTGTGTATCTCAGCCGTCATTTAGACGTAAACTTTGTGTATTTTTCATTCATAATCATGGAAAAACCCCGCTTCTATAGTTCTTAGGCCATTAATGGCCTTCGCCCATACATTTAAACACCAAGTACAAGTTGACTAGCCATGGGTACGAGTTGTCCAACCATGGGTACGAGTTGTCCAATTGTGGGTATGAGTTGTCCAGCCGAAAATGGGTACGAGTCATCCAATTTTGGGTACGACTTGACTGGTACGAGTTGCCATGGGTACAAGTTGTCTAGAAACCACTGTAGGCACCACTGGTTCCTGGAAGTCTGCTACCGTATTCGCACCAGAACTGATGGTAATCCTTTACAATAGAGGGTTTGGGGTTTTTCGCGAAATTAGGAAATTTCATTCTTCAAAGTGAAAGGATTCATTTTTTTAGGTAAGTGAATAATTTTATATGCATCTAGTATCATTACGGTCAATAGTAGCTTGGGCTAGGGTTAGGAACTGGTATCATTGGAGTCAGTAGTAGGTGGGGTCGGGGTTAGGGTATCCTAACCCTGACCCCAGCTGCTACTGACCCTAATCTGATGTTGCAAAACCCGCTATTGTAAAGGATTACCGAACTGATAATAAAATAATATTTCATCAGGAGAACTTGTGGCCAAATGTGCTTCATATATCCAAGAACAAAGCTAGGCATTCAAAGCACTTTCGAATACAGCGATAGGTCTGCATTTTGAAAAAGGACAACACTGTCTGCATTTTTTATTGAAGATGGTTTCCATGCTCGACAGACATGTGCAAATTACTTGTTACCACGGGTTTCCATCAAAAAACAAAATCGTAATTCTAAGAAATTTCAACAGGTATCATGATACCTTGCATTGAATATGGCAACTGTGCAATCTCTATCTAATAACAGTATACTGTATGAAGGCGATCTTTTTCATTATTTGATTTTAGACGCCGTTGTTTTTACATGCTTTTTCTGTCCGATGACGTCGGCCGGAAATCGAAAGTATACTCATACGTAAACAAAAGCAAAGGCGTTGGAATTTTCCCCAATGCATCTCTGTTGCCGTGTTTTGAAGAATTTTTATCCCCTAACTTTGTTCTTGGATATGTAACGCACATTTGGCCACAAGTTGTTTTCGTGAAATATTATTAAATTATCAGTTCTGGTGCGAATACGGCAGTAGACTTCCAGGAACCAGTGGTGCCTACAGTTGACTCTATGAGTTGATTACACATGTGTTTCGTGTTCTATACATCCCAGCCTTCATTTTGATGTACATTTTGTGTATATTTAATTTGAACTGAAGGAATATCAGAGGTGAGAATATTCAAAATAAACAAAATTTCATTACTTATATAGGCCCTTAATTTTACTTCAAGAAAAAGAAACGGCCCAAATAACGCCGGAGCTAAGTTATTTAAATTGTTACCCCACTATTATTCTCTAACTAATAAAAAAATTTGAGAGTAAATTCCTTACCATTCTAATGCAAAGAGTAAAGTTGATGGAGGTCATGTACTTGGCATTATCGAACCAGTTCAGGCTGCAGTGCCTCATGTGATATTATTCCCCGTGAAAGATATTTTTTTAGAAACTCAGTGTAAATATTGACCTGTCAAGATTCAGCATGTGTTAAAATGTTAAGAAGGTGTTGTTTTATCTCGCAATTTCATGTCTTATAAATAAGTTACTAATTTTACTATAATTTACCCATTTTACTGAACAAATCAATCGTTTCATTGCAATTTTCACACGTGTGTTATTGATGTTCGGCGTTCGCACTAGTTTCCAATTTGCACACGGGGCCTACATGTATATGCGTGCGTATAACAGGCTTTACATTTTTCAAGGGTGACACCGATGGGCTGTGCGAGGGTGGCGGAGAGGGGTTGGAATATGATTTTGTTTGTTTCCTGTATCCACAACTACATGGAGGCCAAGATAAAATTCCGGTGTTTGACTCTGATGAATTGTTGAAACTTTGACGGGATGAGTGTGCTCGTTTCGTGTTGTTTTTTTCTTTCTTTTTTTTTTTAGAGGGGGGGGGGGGGGGGGGTTTCGTTGCGGCCTCATTCACTTTCGGCCTTGTATGATTTCGGCAATGAGAGTGGGAACGACCAAGGTGTTTCGACCAAAGCATTCTGGTTTCTATTTGTGTTAGGTGGGAGGTGGTGGAACAGGGTAGGGTGGGGTGGGGTATGAAGTGAGTCTTAACTAAAAATGGGCGAAGGCCCAAATTGAACATTTTTTTCCCAAAACATGTCTGAGGATACGAGCAAGAAATGGGAGTTTCTGAATTTCGTTGAAAAATATGGCCGTCAGTGGCCATCTTGGATTTGGCATATAAATTGGCAACAATTCCATTAGTTCAGCCTACTGGCCACACCCCTCCCCGATCTTTTTCAGAAACATGAGTAAATGAATTGGCATTGCCACTACTGGATCTTTCTATTTAGTTCAGTCCCTTCTTGAACAATTTGAGCTGCTGTGTCATTGACACTTTTGTTTTTTTCTTTTCCCCCCATGTGTCGATAATTCCAACACTTGACATCATTTCCTGGGAAGCCCTTCCCAAGAAATATGTCAAGTCTTGGAATTATCATCAAAGGTAAATTTTATTTATTTATTGATGCTTAGTGTCAAATCAACATCCAAGACTGTATCGTGACAATACAACGGATACAAGAAGTAAAAATACAAGACTAACCTGTCATTTATACCCATTGCCAACATCAGAGGACTTCCTCCACAGGCATTGATTACCGAATCGTATTTTACCCGTAAAGCAGGACTTGTTTACCACAGAGAACAGGTACTACTCCACTTCCCGTCGTTCCTACGGGGATAACAAAGCTAAACTATGAGGTAAAGTTTCTAGTGGTTACCCTACAACTTATTTCAACTGGTACAGCATCCATCAACTCAACAACTGAACTCATCACTTAACTCATCAACTCAACAATTCAACTCATCATCATCATCATCATCATCATCATCATCATCACACCATCAACTCATCATCGTCAATCATCATCATCAGCTCATTACCATCATCATCATCATTATCTCTCTATGAGAAGCAGTTTGCTTTGAATGCTTTCAATTTAATACATACATGTATCTCATTTCTTGAAGTATGTTTGTTTGTTTTATTATTCCCAACATTACAAATCATATTGGGGCATTCAAAGAATTATCACCCACTGAAGCTTACTTTCCAACAAATATACATCACCTCACTAAATATTCGCTCTCAGTGACAGTGCATTGACATTTTAAACATTTCTTCAGAGAGAGGCTCTTGGACACTCCAACAATGGCAGGGACACACCCTATAGTCTCTCTATGATCCCAATACCAACAATAGAGTCCTGGTCCCCTTAGACCTAAGATGGTAGGAGGTATTAAAAAAGCTAGTGACAGACAACATTCTGCCACTTGGCCTCCCCCTTCCAGATATGCCTGTTGCACGTCAACCTCCGCCCCCCCCCCCCTCCCTCTCCTTTTCAGAAATTTCCACCACTGCCTTTCACATGCTTTACTGCCTTTTTAATCAGTCAGTATGCCTGGTATATAAATAACACTCAGAACGCAAGACAACTCGGTCACTCACCCTAAGGCAATTTGTTTATTTATTGGTGTTTAAGGTCACCTACGTATGCACAATAGCTAATTGTGACAGTTGTATGGTAAACGTGATAATTGTGATTAAATCGGGTTTCCATCGGTATCCATCAGTGTTTAGGAGGACGTACAAAACCAGAAAATTAAAATACAGTCTTTCAGGCCATGTTTGGACTACCATGTTCCTTGCAAGATATCATGTCACCTGTTCAAATTTCTTAGAATTCGGTGCTTGTTTTTCTATTGAGAATTTGTGGTATCGTATGATATATGCATCTCTGTCAGCCGTGGATGGGCGTCCTATCTGCAGTAAGTTTCTGAATTGCAGTACGGTAATTAACTTTGCGGAAGGTCCTAAGTGTGTGTGAAAAGTGTTATTAATCGTTTGTTTTGTTGTTAGTTATTCGGGTAACAGTGTTATGTTGTCACCTACAAAAGTCTATTGTTGATCATTTGTTTTTATCCCCGCATTTGAAAAATTGCGGGGATATATTGGTTGTCTCCGTCCGTACGTCCAGGAATGGTTTCTGGCGAAAAACTCCTAGGGGTTTCAATTCAAAACATTAAAAGTTTGTTCATGTTCATTCATAGGGTCTATAGATGTGCATAAAGGTTTTGGATTTTTGATTCGGCTCCGAGGGGCGCAAGGGGCACCATTTTTGTCGTTAGAGGAATGGTTTCCGGAGAAAAACTGCTAGGAGTTTCAATTCGAAACACTGAAAGTGTGTTCATGTTCATTAGTAGGGTCTGTAGATGTGTATAAAGGTTTTGGATTTTTGATTTGGCCCCGAGGGGCGCAAGGGGCACCATTTTTGTTGTTAGAGGAATGGTTTCTGGAGAAAAACTCCTAGGGGTTTCAATTCGAAACACTAAAAGTGTGTTCATGTTAATCAATAGGGTCTGCACATGTGCATAAAGGTTTTGGATTTTTGATTCGGCCCTCGGGGGCATAAGGGGCACCACTTTTGTCATTAGAGGAATGGTTTCCGGCGAAAAACTCCTAGGGGTTTCAATTCGAAACACTGAAAGTGTGTTCATGTTCATTAGTAGGGTCTGTAGATGTGCATAAAGGTTTTGGATTTTTGATTCGGCTCGAGGGGCGCAAGGGTCTCCATTTTTGTCGTTAGAGGAATGGTTTCCAGAGAAAAACTCCTAGGGGTTTCAATTCGAAACACTAAAAGTGTGTTCATGTTAATCAATAGGGTCTGTAGATGTGCATAAAGGTTTTGGATTTTTGATTCGGCCCCGAGGGGTGCAAGGGGCACCATTTTTGTCATTAGAGGAATGGTTTCCGGATAGAAACTCCTAGGGGTTTCAATTTGAAACACTGAAAGTGTGTTCATGTTAATCAATAGGGTCTGTAGATGTGCATAAAGGTTTTGGATTTTTGATTCGGCTTCGAGGGGTGCAAGGGGCTCCATTTTTGTCATTAGAGGAGTGGTTTCCGGCGAAAAACTCCTAGGAGTTTCAATTCGAAACACTGAAAGTTCGTTCATCTTCATTAGTAAGGTCTGTAGATGTGCATAAAGTCTTTGGATTTTTTATTCGGCTTTGAGGGGCACAGGGGGCACCATTTTTGTTGTTAGAGGAATGGTTTCCGGCAAAAAACTCCTAGGGATTTCAATTCGAACCATTGAAAGTGTGTTCATCTTCATTAATAGGGTCTGTAGATGTGCATAAAGGTCTGGGATTTTTTATTCGGGACCCCCCCCCCCCCCCCCCCCCCCCCAGGGGCACAAGGGGCACCATTTTTGTCGTTAGAGGAATGGTTTCCAGAGAAAAACTCCTAGGGGTTTCAATTCGAAACACTGGAAGTGTGTTCATGTTAATCAATTGGGTCTGTAGATGTGCATAAAGGTTTTGGATTTTTGATTCGGCTTCGAGGGGTGCAAGGGGCACCATTTTTGTCGTTAGAAGAATGGTTTCCGGAGAAAAACTCCTAGGGGTTTCAATTCAAAACATTGAAAGTGTTAGGGCTGCAACGGTACACTTACCTCACGGTTCGGTACTTATTGCGGTACATTTTTTCTAACATTATTCGCCCCAAAACTGATGGTGAATCATGTTTGCAATACGCTAGAAGCCTAGCACAGGGACCAGCCGTGAGGGCGACTAGGGCGATTATGTCGCCCTTCTAAGCCCAAAGTCGCCTAGAAAAATAGTCGGGGCGATTACAAGTCGCCCTCTAAAAATTGGCCAAAATGAGGAAAGTCTGAACTGGGTGATCAGAGGTTTACACAAAACGATTATTTTCAAGAATCGAATGTGCTTGAGTGTGATAAATGAGCATTTCCTTCGTCAAATAAGCGACCATTTATTTGAAATCACACAGATTTTTTATTTCTATTTTGTTCCGTTTCAGTGGGAGCTTCAAGTGTCGAAACAAAAATAGGTGACTTACGCGACTCAACAAATAACCCAGTTTGAAAGTAGGTTACATCGCTTAGGATGCCGAAAACGGGGATCGGGTCGTTTCGTCCCTGGGACGATTCATCCCCGAGACGTTTCGTCTCTGGGTGATTCGTCCCCTATTGGTGGGACGTTTCGTCCCCGGGACGATTCGTCCCCAATGCAAATTCCTGTAAAGGATGAGTGTTATAAATAACTAACAGTGGTATATTTCATTGATATAACTTTATTTGATTTCCAAAAGTTAATTTTAGATATTTTTAATCAATTATTTTTTACTCACCTTACTCACCTTTCTGTTTCTGATGTAGGTTCATATATGTAGGTGACTTTGCAAAACCCAGAATCATGACAATTCTTGCAATTAAAATAAATACCAACGCAGATAGATTTTTTTGCCTCATTGTAAATCTTTTGTGGGATACCAGTGTTGCATGTTCGGTGCTGCCAGCATCCACAATGATCACGATCAATAGCTTGTTGTCTCGGTCTTACATTCCTTCCACATTCAAGGCATGGGTATTCTGACGTGTGCGCTAATCTCAAGTTGTAAGCCATTTCGAGATAGACTGAGGAGGAATCGGATCGTCCTTTCATTCATTCATATGAGTGACCATCATTGGTTACGAGCAGATGCTTCCCTCATTTATGAAAAAAAATCCAATCCCATATCTTCTCAATAATTTGGTATTGAAGTGGGACGTTTCGTCCACAACTGGGGACGAAACGTCCCACCCTGTCACGGGGACGAAACGTCCCACCAAGTAGGGGACGAAACGTCCCGGGGACGAAACGACCTGGACCCCGAAAACGTATACACAACGGACGTATATTTTTATACTGTACCAATGACCCAGACATAGCTGGTGCTAACTCTTAAAATATAGGGCCAAACACAAATTTTGCCCCCCAATCCCCAAAATTTGCATCTGAAACCAAAGAAAACATGTCCTGAATGGCCCTCCACACTTCACCTCTACTGCGCATGCGCAGTGTCAAGGACGTTCCGAAATTGGTGCCATTAATCATTCTAAGTTTGGCCCTTCATCAGTTAACATCTGACTGATCTTTGTGCTTGTAAATCTCAGTTTAAATGATGCCAGACACATTAATATTAGTGAAATAGTGATTCTAAGGAGGATAGAGAAGGAGGAGAGGAAAAATGTGTGACAATATTATCAGGGCTGTAACTTAAAATTTTTTAATGAAATTATGTTAAGTTACCTATTTTCGAGGCAGCAGCCATTTTGTTGTCATTCTTGTTATTTAGTTACACTGATTTTTCAGTGTTTTCCTCTCTCCCTTTCCTTCAAGTCCCCTCTTGCTATTCTCCCATGCTTTTGGCATATTTTCTGTAATTATTATTACTAAAATTTCTTGGGAGTTTTAGCTGAATAACAGAATGAATTCTGTTCTTTTCCCCATGTTTACGTCTTCACCTATGGGTGGTTAGGCGTTGTGTTCTGCCTCTACCATCTGATGTTCTGCAGTTTCTTCCCTGGAAGTCTCTGTTTTGCATCAGATTGTGTATTTTTGGTAACTGATTTTGGGCCTGGGTGCCTGGAGTCTTATTTTAGTGATTTTACACTCATTGTTTACATTTTCAACAGCCCTCTGTGTGAGGGGGGATTTCTTGAAAATAATATCTTGATGTTAATTTAATCATAACTAGATACATTATTATTGTTCGTAAGTGTTGCATAAATTGTTTAAAATATTTTAAAAATTTTTGTCCACACTTAGGCTTGGGATCCATTGGGGCTCAACGTTACTTTTCAGAAACTTGGGCTGTTCTGAAAAAATATTTTTTCAAAATATTTTGATTTCAATTATTTTTTCTATGTTAATGGATCATATTATTATTATGTATTTTGATTGTCATGGGTTGGTGCGAGTACCAGGACTTTCTATTTTCTTTTCACATTGAAAGGATTTTGATCAATTGTAATAAGAGGAAGTCTTCCTCTGACTTTTATAATCATTCTATATGTGGTCAGTGTACTCGCATTAACTCCTGTTCTGTATCTGATGATTTCGATGACAACATGGGAAGTGTATGTCACGGTATGTTAGAGGGGAATTGGACATTCCGGTCCTTTCCCCGCAGGGTCACTTTACTTTATCAATTTCTATTTCAGACGATCAAGATTAGGGTGATGTATCTGTGATGTCTTCCAACAGTGTGCCTCCGTCGTCACAATTAATGAAGGGCTAGCGGAAAAGTGCTCATGTAAATACGCCAATTGCCTAAGAGGACCCTAGTAGGTTCGACGGCCTTTGATGTCCGCTAGCTCGCCCGGTGTAGCATCCATTCATCGAATGGTTCGGCAGCCGGGTTCGTCCGCTGCGGTGTAGAAGGAGTTTTGGGGTGATGCGAGCACTATAAATCAACCAAATGCACACCCAGTGACGGCGGATTAGAGGGATAATGGAGGAAGCCTTTTAGTCCGGTTCATAGCTCGTTCTGGTCCATCCGGACGGCGAGCGAGAGAGGCCCCTCTCTCGTACAACAACATCTGGCCTCAGATGTTGTGGTACAAAATGTTTCGCATTCAGAGCATACATCCGTCGCTCGGGACGCACCGACATATAGTCAGTCCGGAGAGACTGTCAATAAGGCTTCCTCATTCTCATGATAGCGCACACGACCGCTCTTGGCTACGTGACCTCGGATATCCAGTCAGCTTCGCCAGTCAGATAAATCATCGGCGACCAGGTCACACCATCCGGTAGCCAGGGACACGAGGCCTGCAGACTCCGGATGTTCGCATAGGAAAGTGTGCGGGAGTCAACGTACACGGAGCTTCCAGCGGCAATGCATCATAAGACCGCTACTGCACAGGCCTCGGGGACGGACGTGCTATCCTAAATAGCACAGCTTATCGCAGCATCCCAGCAACAACTGAATCTGTCGCATATGTTTTATCCGACGATGCTGGGTCGGGACGCTCTGCGGAAGCGGGTACGGACGTCCGAAAATTTCATCCGGTCCGACGGGATACCGAAAGGGATTCGGAGGATTTCGAGCTTTCCCTTTCAGAACAACATATGCTGTTGTGTATGTCATCTGACTTGATCTTCTACAGGTTCTTTCGTCGGACCAGAATGCTGCGATGCCAGATAAGAAACTGATAGCGTCGGTGGACTTAGAAATTTTTGGTTCGGTTCAGGGACTTCGTCCCTCAGTTCCGACATAGTCCAATAATGTCACACAAACTTTCGAATTATTGAACGACGCTATATATATTTATTATTATATGCTTGCTATTACCAAGCATTTCTGGTTTCTTGTTCGCAAAGTTACGGAGATGTCTTTCAAAAGTGTGCCTCTGTCGTCATAGTTAATGAAGAGCTAGCGGCAATAAGTGCTCATGGAATATGTCTATCGCCTAAGAGGTCCCTTGTAGGATCGACGGAGTGACATTCGCTAGCTCACCCGGTGTAGCGTACATGCATCGAATGGTTCGGCTGCCGGGTTCGTCCGTTGCGGTCTAGGAAGAAGATTTGGGTGATGCGAGCACTATAATTACTTTAGTACTCACCCAGTGACGGCGGATTGAGGACAGATCGGAGGAAGCCTGTTAGTCCGGTTCCTGGCTTGTTCAGGTCCGTCCGGGCTGTGAGCGAGAGAGGTCCCTCTCTCGTCCAACAACATAGGGGACCGCATGTTGTGGTTCAGATATTTTACATTCGGAGCATATGTCCGTCGCTCGGGATGCACCGTTATATTGTCAGTCCGAGAGACTGTCGATAATGCTTCCTGATCCTCACAGCAGTGCACACGACCGCACATTGGCTACGTGACCTTGAGTATCTGATCAGTTTCGTCATTTAGTGATGCCACGGCGAACAGGTCATGCCATCCGGTAGCCAAGGGACACGAGGCCTATACACTCCGTTCGCTCGCATATTAGTAGTATGCACGGGGTAACGATCACGGAGCTTCCAGCGGCAATGCATCGTAGGACCGCTTCTCCACAGGCCTCAGTGACGGACATGCTATCCGAGTTAGCACAGTTTTTTCGCAGCATCCCAGCAATCGACAGTTTCGTAGTCGAATCAGGAATTATCTGACGGCGCTGGGTCGGTGCGGTCCGCTGTTGCATCAGGTACGGACGACCGAACGCTTTATAGGGTCCGACAGGATGGCGAAAGGGATTCGAAAGATTTCGAGTTTTCCCTTTCGTAGCATCGGAGGCTGCCATTCATATCTTCCAGCATTATCTTCCAGTGATTGTTTTTTCGGACTACATTGCTGCGATGTTGGATAAGAGACTTATAGCGTCATTGGACACGGAATTTTGGAGCGGTTCAGGGACATTGTCCCTGACTTACCGACACAGTCCAATAATGTCATTAGAACATGTGTATTATTTATCGACGCTATATATACATATAAGCCTGCTACCAAGCATGATAGTTTAGTTTCTTGTCCGCAATGCTCATTTCTGCCTTTTATCATTTATACAAATAATTTATTTTGGCAGAACAGGGCATACCGAGAGTTCATATGCATCTAGACAGGTGGTTAAAGACTGGAAATATTCTTTTTCGCCGTCAATGTCTTTTCCAACCACAATGTTGGAAACGACAATGATGTCTAATAGACTTAACTTAGACGCTTTATCATACGTAATCCACCTTACTGAGGCGTTATCATTACGTCTTCAAGAGAAAGAATTACGGGATATTATCCTCAATGTGATTTCTTTTGAGGGCAGTAGTTTGTTCACGTATAACTCCGCCCTTCAGTGGCTGATTGGAGTTGGTTAGACGTGACGCAGCCCTAACTACATCCACGCGCGTGGATAGTAAGGTGAAGAACTCTCTCAGAGTTGCTTCGTTCTCGGAGAAGCTTCTCTTCGACGGCAACTTTTCAGCAATCCATGAATTGCTCGATTTACACGTTCTCTTGTCTATCTAGTGTAACAAGAGATTCAGACTGGGGCAAACATTCGGTGGTTGACTCAGAGAGTGCCACTGCAGTTGCCGGATCCGAGTTTTATAATTATGACGGTTGCCAGTCAAACAGGTTGGAATATAATATTGATCCCAACGGATTCAAAGTGCCAGGGTCTTTGGGTTCCGCAGTCTCTAAGCAAGCACTTATCTTCCACGGAATATGTTTTTTCAGGCTTGCTTTATGTCATTGGATGAACATTATTCAGAAACGCATGTCCAAATCCTGTCTGTTAATTCGACAGTAGTGGCGTATCTCCGGAACCAGGGAGGCACTCATTCGTTTCCGTTATTCAATTTAATGGAAAGAATCCTTCTGTTTGTTATAGTACTCCAAGTTCTGTTTCGGTCCGTCATATTCCGGGTCGTCTGATTGTATTACCGGACTCCCGTTCACTTATGGGTCGCTTGTTGCCGTCAGAATGGACTCTCAACAAACAAGTATTCAATCAGATTTGCTATCAATGGGAGCGCCCAATGATAATTTATTTACGACACAACTTGCTTGTCAATTGCAGACGTATGTGTTTGCTTGTCCGGATCTCTGAGCTAATGTTGTTAACGCTCTATTGATCTAATAGGACGGAATGATAGGATATGCGTATCCTCCTGCGCTGTTGTTTCAGCAAGTATTGCTAAGATAAACAACCACAATACATTTCTGTTGATAGCATCTTTGTCTTCACAGAGACCGTGGGTAAATTTACTCTGATGTCTACTGTGGGACTTAACGCGAAATCTTCCTCAATGAGAGGATCTTTTTTCGCTGGGTAAAATCGTGTCATCTTTATCACAACCCGCAAGGTCGCAACCTTCACGTATTCCGTTGTGTGGTCCTTATTGCATTGTAAGCATTGTACTGGACGAGCGTTGGACGCAATTTCTTACTATAGGAGAGCCTCTTCTTCGCTATTCTATGCGGCTAAAGTGGAGGCTCTTCCGTCGTTGGTGTAGGGATCACTATGTTGATATTGTTGTTCCCTCCATACTAGTCATTGCAACTTTTTAGTATACTTGTTTGACAAGATCTACTGCAGCCTGTTATTGTTTAGGTTATAGGTTTTTGTTACCTCATACCTATGCACTCTATGATAGTTTACAATTGAGTCTTATGTCTCTTTATCTAAGTCAGTTAGTAACTTTTCGATAAATAGACTTAGAATCATTAGATTAAATTCCTATATGGAATTTAACTTCGGTTCTTAATTAGCTAAGTAATCATTTGAGCCTCTGGAAACAGTAGTGTTCAAATTCTGACCTTTTAGACAGTAATTCTGTTGGCTTCTCTTTTACTGAAGAGTCAGTGAGTTTCATGCACTATCGGTGGATGATTTTCACTTTCGTAGTTTCGGAATCACTACTTTCTTTACTATTTAGGTTGGATTTTTGCATAAGAGTCAGGCTCCTAATTAATATCCGGAACCTATTGTTATTAAGGTCCTTCCGTCTTCGTACGGGCATAGACCTTTACACTGTCCGGTTAGAGTTTATGTATTTATAAACAGATATCTGTTTATTACTACGGGCGTAAGCTTCTTCTGTCTTTGATGCCTAATAGAAGGACGTTACGCTCCATTCTATTGCTAATGGATTCAATTAACTATCGATACTGCTTATGGTATATCATTGACTCAGCAGTTGTGTTTGAGATTTCGGCTCATGAAGTAAGAGTTCTTCTACATTTTGGGCTTACATTAATAGTGTCGCTATTATAGATTTTGAAGGCTGCTCATTGCGCTCAGCCATCCACATTCATGAATTTTTATCTCAGAAATATTGAGTCCATTTCTGGAGGCCTCTATTGTTAGGTCTATTATCTACTGCTCAGAATGTCATTCACTTAACAGTTGCTACTATAGCTAGGTAGGCTGTCTGTTTCGGCAGTGACTCCGTTCTGCTGCCCTATTCGCTCTGGGCTATTTGACCCAGGGCAAGAAAAAGGGGGGGAGGGGGGTTCCCTTGGGTCACCTGTTTTACTATGGAAACAAGGGGATACCTCCTCCGGAGTTAGTAATTCTGAGCTGTTATTGGGATGGTTGTTTAGTGAGAAGTTTATGTTTTAAAAATTCATTCAGGTCTTAGTTTTTAAAGTATAGCTTTTGAATATAGCACGTGTCAACGGACATGATTATACAATCCTCAGACACTTTTAAGGAGTATAAAGAGTCTCTATTCTCTAGACTTACTTTATTTATTGGCTTACTTTAAAAATTATTAGCATAAGGATTATATTAGATATTAATAGAGTTCATGGATGTATGATGCTCAATTTTGGAAGGTGTTGTATCTTTCTAATTTATCATAAATAAGAAAGATACATGTAAGGCCTAATACTTCTTTTTCCCTAGAGGGGATGACTCTATTTTATATAATTGAGCGTATTCCATCTTGCTCTATGTCCTTGGCCCTCCAGCCTTTTTACTATTCAGCTATGTCTGGGTCATTGGTACAGTATAAAAATGTTAAAAAATTTATAGTAATTTATATATTTTTAATACTTACCAATGACCCAGACGGGGATGGCCCTCCCAGGAGTTGGGAACTCTTACCTCCCCGCTGAGTACATAGCGCTTACCAGGCACTGGTTATTAGAATGATTAATGGCGCCAATTTCGGAACGTCCTGGACACTGCGCATGCGCAGTAGAGGTGAAGTGTGGAGGGCCATTCAGGACATGTTTTCTTTGGTTTTAGATGCAAATTTTGGGGATTGGGGGACAAAATTTGTGTTTGGCCCTATATTTTAAGAGTTAGCACCAGCTATGTCTGGGTCATTGGTAAGTATAAAAAATATATAAATTACTATAAATTTTTTAACTTTCTAACACTGTATTTGTATTTCGTTTTGCTGACGACTGTTAACTATTGGGTCGTCTATTCCCAGAAAAACACGAATGGAATTGAAACATATGAAAAAAAGCTTTAGTGTTGACAAGAAAAGCTTTGTACAGGGCAGAAGTGTGCATGTGAAGGATCTTGAAAAAGGGGTCCTCCTAAACACCGGAATGACACAAAATGACGCGGAATGACACCGGAATGCCATAAAAGTGATGAGGAATGACATTTATTTTACAAAATACTCAACCCCCAGAATGTATTTTGTTTATTAACAAACAAAGTACCTTCCAAGCAACCTTTTTACATCTAGCTAGTCCTGTTCACACTTTCAGACTTAGGAAATTATTAGCTTAGTAGACTTTGGTGAAAGTCAACCACAGGAGGGTGCTGCAGGGATTGGCACGAAGAAGAGGGGAGGGGGTCATGAAGGAGAGGGTAGCAGTGGGGATTTTCAGTCAATAATTACTTTGTGATTTTTTAACCTGGCATAGATGCATCATAGACAACTGGACCTGGATTAATTAGACGTTTATGGAGGACCACAAGCTGAAAATATGAAGGGGCAGCAGGGGGCTCTGAAGTCTCCCTATTTGACTCTGCAGTCTCCCTATTTTTTCTGGAGGGAGACATGAAGTCTCCCTAAAATTCCCTCCTAGGCTGGTCCCTGGCCTAGCATGCTGCTGGACTGCTGTGTCGTGCTAAAGTGCACTGCAACAAAAAACTGAATAATTTATAACCCCCTTCCCCCGTGGCTGTGTGGTTTTATTCATTTCTGAGCCAAGCTGTGGAATTTACCATGATTCACTATCAATCTCATCTTTGTATGAGGGAAAACCAAAAGTGTTTCCAGACAGGGGGTTTAAATTTTGCAGGTGGGCTGACGATACCTTCATTGTTATTGGCAGCACATTTATTTCTGTCACTCATGTTGTTATTATTGGATGTACTTCAGATCTGACGTGTGTACACGAAGGCGAAACAGAAATACGCAAATAAACAATGCAAAACTTGATTAGCGAATTGTTGAAAAATCAGCCAGTAAATAATCGTCTTACTTCTCCTGACACACAATCGGAATTACCCAAAGCTCAAGTGACGTCAAGTCGGTTATTTATAGATGCACGATATGCTGTTCTGTTTATGTTTGCAAACTGTTTGCTTGTGTCGACACTTACAAATTTTCATACAGACCCAATTCCCAACAGCCGTCCATTAAAACTAACAGCATGCTTCTATGCTCTGCATATTTGGTAGATTAAAGCTGAAATGTTGCAGCCAGGCAGCCCGTTAAGGTGATGTAGAAATATGCACTCTTGACTTGGCAAAACAGGGACAGAAAAAGCACCTGGTTGACCATGTGTTAAATGTCTGACGTCAATATGAAATGAGAGTTGTTTGTCACGAACCAATAGAAACGTATCCCCAAATCACATGATCAACATGGTTATGAATATTGAATATATTTATCGCTTGTCTGAACTGCACCAACTTCGTGGAAAACCCCACCACATCCAATTGTTTTATGGACTTGAAATTCCAAACTTTCTTTTATTGTTAAGTGATTTGAATCAATTAAATTTTTAAAATAAATGTTTGAAAGCGTATGTATAAAGTTTTTTCTATTTAAATACTGACCTCAGCAACTATTACAAATATTATCCACCAAGATTATATGCCCCAATTTCCCAATAAATTTTGATGATTCCATGTCCGTACAATCGGGTGAGTTACTGAGTGTGTGTGTGTGGGGGGGATGGGGGAGGGGAATATGGCCAAGCCCTCCTATTTTTCAGAGAGAGGGAAAGGGAGAACAATTTGATCCTGCAGAGTGTTTCCTTGAAATTCACATCCGACTTCATGGGCCCTCTTTTGGGGGTGTTGGAATTCTCCTGCTGCGACCGCTGTACCATGAGCGTACCGAAAATTAGGCTGAATGAACCGAGTATTGTACCGTGGAATAATACCGCGATGCACCGAGACCACGGTGAACCGTTGCAGCCCTAGAAAGTATGTTCATGTTCATTCATAGGGTCTGTAGATGTGCATAAAGGTTTTGGATTTTTGATTCGGCCCTCGGGGGCACAAGGGCCACCACTTTTGTCGTTAGAGGAATGGTTTCCAGTGAAAAACTCCTAGGTGTTTCAATTCGAAACACTAAAAGTGTGTTCATGTTAATCAATAGGGTCTGTAGATGTGCATAAAGGTTTTGGATTTTTGATTTGGCCCCGAGGGGTGCAAGGGGCACCATTTTTGTCGTTAGAGGAATGGTTTCCGGAGAAAAACTCCTAGGGGTTTCAATTCGAAACACTAAAAGTGTGTTCATGTTAATCAATAGGGTCTGTAGATGTGCATGGAGGTTTTGGATTTTTGATTCGGCTTCGAGGGGCGCAGGGGGCACCATTTTGGTTATTAGAGGAACGTTTTCTGGAGAAAAACTCCTAGGGGTTTCAATTTGAAACATTGAAAGTTCATTCATAGGGTCTCTAGACGTGCATAAAGGTTTTGGATTTTTGATTCGGTTCTCGGGGGTGTAAGGGACACCACTTTTGACGTCAGAGGAATGGTTTCTGGCAAAAAACTCCTAGGAGTTTCAATTTGAAACACTGAAAGTGTGTTCATGTTGATCAATGGGGTCTGTAGATGTGCATAAAGGTTTTGGATTTTTGAGTCGGCCCTGGGGGGGGGGGGGGGGCGTAAGGGGCACCACTTTTGTCGTTGGAGGAATTGTTTTCTTCTCATCATAAATACCAAATCTTGTATAAAATGAAACATTTAGCTGGCGTAGCACAAATATTATTAACTATTCAGTCCAAAAGTTTGTTGCCATTGACTTCAATTGCAACAGTAATTGTTGTCACATTCTGATAATAATTTACTTGTTTTGTAGTATTTTATATAAAATGTGTAATCAAATATTAACATTTGATTATTTTCTTACAAAGTTTGTATCTGTGGGATTACGTATAAGTGTGGTCTGCATAATCTTTTCAATTCTGTGTCAACAATTTACCAATAATCACAAATGCAAATGTGGGGATATACTATAGGGTGCTTTGTACACAAATGACACCCCTCTAGTTTATTGATTGCATCCAGTTTTAGCTCAACGTTGATGTAGTCAAATTTTAAGCTCAACCTTGACATAGTCAAATTTTTAGCTCAACTTTGACGTAGTCAAATGTGTGAGCTCAACTTTGACATCAAATTTTTGGCTCAATTTTGACATCAAATTTCAGGTTATGCCATGGCCTGTTGTCCGTCTGTCCGTCTGTCAACAATTCAATACGGTTCGGGATAGAGGCCATATTTCTGAACCAATCTTTACAAAACTTCTTGGGTACCTTTGTTATCACCGTGGGACGAGAACGGGTGTTTTTGGATACAGTCCGAAATTCAAGATGGCCACCAGCAGCCATTTTGTACCGAAATTAGTGCAATCAGTTTTTTGTTCAGAACTTCTGTATGAAAGTTCTGATTTGAATAAATGTTTGTATGAATGTTTAGTAACATGGAATACATCACATATAATACAGGTTTTTTTCTCATGCAGAAATTATGCAAATTAGGTGAATTTTGATTTATTCAGAGCTACTTTTATACAGTAAGTACACATGTCAATATCGCTTGGGCTTGGGGCTGTATTTATGAACCGATCTTCACGAAACTTCTTGGGTACCTTTGTTATCACCTTGGGACGAGAACGAGTGTTTTGGGGTGCGGTCCAAAATTAAAGATGGCTGCTGGCGGCCATTTTGTACTAAAATTAGGGACAATCAGTTTTTTGTACAGAACTTCTATATGAAGGTTCTGATTTGAATAAATTTTTGAATGAATGTTTAGTAATATGGAATACATCACATATAATACAGGTTTTCTCGTGCAGAAATTATGCAAATTAGATGAACTTTGATTTATTCAGTACTACTTATACACAGTAAGTACATATGTCAATATGGCTCAGACTAGAGGCTGTATGTATGAACTGATCTTCGCGAAACTTTTTGAGTACCTTTGTTATCACCTTGATCGAGAACGAGTGTTTTTGGGAGTGGTCCAAAATTCATGATGGCTGCCCCTGGCCATTTTATACCAAAATTAGGTGCAATCAGTTTTTTGTACAGAACTTCTAGGACTACCTTTGTTATCATCATGGGATGGTAATGAGTGCTTTTGGGCTTGGGCAAAAATTCAAAATGCCTGTTGGCAGTCATATTTACGGGAATTGTGTGTATTACATTTTTTGTACAGAACCTGTAAAGAAGATTTTTATGCCCACTGACTTAAGTTGGGTGACATATAGTGACTGAAGTGTGTGTGTGTGTGTGTCCATGTTATAGCCCCCATATTATATTGAGATTGATATATCCTTAAGTTGATAATTATGTGAGAAAGATTTTTTTTTTATTTCTGCATTTTCTGACTGGTCTAACTCTTTTGCACTCAGTGACCTTGTTTACATCTTTGTTACACTAATATATTGTACATATAGCTGTTGATTGTTCAATTGTTTAAATAGGTCAATGACCTTGTTTACTTGAACTTTAACAGAATCCCCCAGAAACTAATAGAACATTGCAGAAACTTCCTCTTCTGGGACATTCTATCTGGTTACTATATAAAGGTTTGTCAACAGAATTCAAAAACTCATTCTTAGAAAGCCTTTCAAAAAGACTCACTTCAGTTATTTCCATTGGAGAATATTATTGTTTCAGAACAGTGCATTTATTATAGAAGCAGTGCTTCTTTGTGAATTTGGAGATTGATTCCAAAAGAGAATTTTGAAGAGAATCTACATGTATTCGTCTTGGAAAAGAGAATTTATACTTTCTGTGAAACAGAATAATATTATTTTGTGAAAAGCCAGGATTCTACTGGATTATTTGGAAATTACCTGTGGCGCCAATACTTCTTGCATTTTTACTCCATTTGAATTTTACGGAGCATTTTGTTATATTTTATTGGAGACTGCTGAAATTTCTAAGTGAAAATTTTATTACAAATCTACGGGATACTGTTTCTGAAGAGACATTCTTGGATTTAATACTACATCTACCAGCTGGTAACTTTCTTCAGAAGATACTTCACCACTGGATTACTGGATTCTGTCAAACTGTACTTTGGACTAATTCAATAATTGATAAGTACCACTGTTTTTATTTTCTGTAAACCAATTAGTGTAAAAGATCTTTGTGTCATTTTTTTTTATATATTAATTCTTTTTAATTAAATTTCAGAATAGTTAAATTCATAGTTTTGTTGCTGATTCTCAGATTTCTTTCTGTTACCAATATCATTAATAATTCCACACCGTAACAGAAATTGGGGGCTCGTTGCCGAGATTGAATATAAGATAACGAGAAAACTTTATTTGCATATTGCAATTATTATTTGGCTGACTTTTAAAACATTTAAATTTTCTTAGAAAATTTCAGTATTATTATTTATATTCTGAGAACCAGCAAACCTTTTCATCATGGTATTTATTGTGACAGAATTTATTTTTGAATTTGAAGGCTCTCCTAGTTTGGCCCTTTTAGAATCTCTTAAGAAGGAGGATTTATTTCAACTTACTCAGTATCTAAAATTACCTGCCACCCCTGGTCTGAACAAGCATAAACTTAAACAGCTCATTGTTAATCATTATATGGAAGAAGGTCTTTTGCCTCAGTCTGAAACTTCCCCCTCTGAACCACAACATACTGATGCCCTTGAACTCAAAAAGTTAGAATTAGAATTAAAAAAGTTAGAAATGCAACAAAAAATGAGGGAAATTGAAATTCAGGCTCAAAAAGAAAGGGAACAAATTCAGGCTCAAAAAGAAAAAGAAGAAAGAGAAAATGAAATTAAATTAAAAGAATTAGAAGCTCAAAAAGAAAGGGAACAAATTCAGGCTCAAAAAGAAAGGGAACAAATTCAGGCTCAAAAAGAGGAAAGGGAATTAAAATTAAGGGAAATAGAAGCTCAAAAAGAAATGCACTTAAAAGAATTAGAAATTCAGACCCAAAAGGAAATAAAAATAAAAGAATTAGAATCTCAGCATCAAGGCTCAAATGTAATTTCTCCAAGTAGATTTGATGCAACTAAACATGTTAGGCTAGTTCCCCCCTTTCAAGAAAAAGAAGTTGATAAATATTTTTCACATTTTGAAAAAGTGGCAACAAGTTTAGAATGGCCAAGGGATGTCTGGACTTTGCTACTGCAAAGTGTTTTGAAAGGGAAGGCCCAAGAAATCTATTCCGCTCTATCTTCTGAGCAAAGCAACAGTTATGACGCTGTTAAAGAGGCAATACTTAAGGCATATGAACTTGTTCCAGAGGCCTATAGGCAGAAATTCAGAAATTATTATAAAAATGAAAATCAAACTCATGTGGAATTTGCCAGAGAAAAGCAAAATTTATTTGACAGGTGGTGCCACTCAAAAGAAATTTTGAAAGATTTTACAAAATTAAAGGAAATGATGCTGATTGAGGAGTTTAAAGGAAAGATACATTCAGATATAAAGGCCCACCTGGATGAACAAAAAGTTGACACATTAAATAGAGCAGCAGTACTGGCAGATGACTATGCCTTAACTCATAAAATGAGTCGTAACGCCACAATTTTTTTGGCCCCACAAGAATTCTTTCCAAAGTGGACCTAGACCAGCTTCAGATAAAACTCATCCTTCAAATCATCCTTCCCATCCTACAAACTTTTCACCACCTAAATTTAATCGGAAGCCTAATGAGAATAAGTCATCCAATGCCAGCCCTACACCATTACGACCCAACAGTTCAACTAAAACTTGTGATTATTGTAAGAAAGCAGGTCATTTATTATCTGATTGCTGGCTGTTAAAAAGGAAAAATGAGTCCTCTACTTCACAGAATGCACCAGCATGTGCTCCATGCCCTGAAAATTATGTTATAAAGCAAGACGCTTTAGAAAATTATAAGCCATTTATTTCTGAAGGCTTTGTTTCCCTTGATGGGGATAAGCACTGTTCCTTACCAATAAAAATACTTGAGAGACACAGGGGCTACTCAGTCTTTAATGTTAGAAGGCATTTTGCCATTTTCTGAAGAAAGTGCTGCAGGGGCACAAGTTCTAATATCAAGTATTGAGTCAAACTCTTTAAAGGTCCCACTTCATAAAATAAATTTAAGAAGTAGCTTAGTAAATGGGACTGTGACAGTAGGAATCAGACCTACTCTACCTGTAAAAGGTATTTCTTTATTATTGGGAAATGACTTAGCTGGTGACAAAGTCACTGTAGAACCTCAAGTGGTGGATAAGCCGAGCACAGATGAAAGTATTATTAATTTGAAGGAATGTTTTCCTTTTGCTTTTCCAGCATGTGCTGTGACTCGGTCCATGGCAAAGAAAGCTGAGGTTGATAACAACCTCAATTGTGTTGATTTAAACAGCAAAGCTGCGGATAAGAACAGTCACAGAATTACGGATTCTGAAGACATTGATTTGTCTCAGACATTTCTGAGTCAGTGTGATGACTCCTCCAGAAATTGTAAAGAGGCCACTACACCTGAGAGTGATAGGGGGACCTCCTTGAATGTCATTTCCCGGACTTCTTTAATTCAGGAACAGGAAAGTGATCCTGACCTTGCAGAGCCACGTGAAAAGGCTCTAACACAGGCTGAAGCCCAAAACTCCCCTGTCTGTTATTTCAGAAAATCTGGTGTACTTATGAGGAAATGGCGACCACCAGAAGTACCCTCCAATAGTGATTGGGAGGTTATTTATCAAATAGTTGTCCCCACTAAATACCGGAATGAAATAATAAGCCTGGCTCATGAAAATCCAATGGCTGGACATTTGGGAATTAGGAAGACCTACTCTCGTATTCAGCAATGTTTTTACTGGCCCAAGCTTCGACAGGATGTTGTCGAATTTTGTAAAACCTGCCACATCTGTCAAATTGTAGGAAAACCCAACCAGAAGATTCCTCCTGCTCCCCTTCAACCAATCCCTGCTTTTGAGGAGCCATTCAGTAGAATTATTATTGATTGTGTTGGCCCATTGCCTAGAACAAGATCTGGAAATGAATATCTTCTTACCATCATGTGTGCTTCTACATGATTTCCTGAAGCTATACCTCTAAGAAATATTAAAACTAAGACAATAGTTAAGGCCTTGATAAAATTTTTTACAACTTTCGGTCTACCCAGGTCAGTGCAATCGGACCAAGGCTCAAATTTTATGTCAAACCTTTTTCAGCAGGTGATGTATGAGCTCAAAATTAAGCAGTACACATCAAGTGCCTACCATCCCGAAAGTCAAGGAGCTCTAGAACTCTTTCATCAAACACTGAAGACCATGATAAAGGCCTATGGGGAGGATAATGAGAAGGATTGGGATGAAGGAGTTTATCTCCTCTTATTTGCAGTCCGTGAGACTGTACAGGAATCTCTGGGGTTCAGCCCTTTTGAATTAGTGTTTGGACACATAGTGAGGGGTCCACTCACTGCTTTGAAGGAGAAATGGCTCGAAGAAGAGCCACCTGAAATTTCTGTTCTGGACTGTGTCCACTTTTAAGGAAAAACTGCACCAGGCCAGAGAAATGGCAGATAAACATTTACAGAAAGCCCAGAGTCATATGAAGACCTGGTATGATAAAAAGGCAAAATTTCGCACCTTTAAACCTGGGGACAAGGTGTTAGTATTATTCCCTTTAAAGGGCAATGCTTTACAAGCAAGATATTCAGGCCCTTATATTGTTAAGCACAAGATCAGTGATACTGATTATGTTGTTGAGACTCCCGATAGACTCAAAAATACTCAGCTGTGCCATATAAATATGTTGAAAACTTATTATGAGAGAGAACCAAACTCTCTACCAGTCTCAACAGTCACCCACATGGATGAGCTGGAAAATCCTGTAGAGGATATTTATGAATGCAGCGAAAATGTACCTCTGAAGTTACAGAACTCAGATGTCCTGAGAGATCTACAAAATAAAACAGATTATTTACTGCCTGACCAAAGAAAAGATTTAGTTGATTTAATTTTCAAATATCAACACTTATTTCCCGATGTGCCTAGTAGGACATCTGTTATTTTTCATGATGTTGATGTAGGAGAGGCAAATCCCATCAAACAGCATCCATATAGATTGAACCCTTACAAAGCTGAGATCATGCGAAAGGAAATACAGTATATGCTGGACAATGATATCATAGAACCTAGCCATAGCAACTGGAGTTCGCCCTGTATACTCGTCCCATAACCTGATGGCAGTTACAGATTTTGTACGGATTACCGAAAGGTGAACAGCCTCACCAAAACAGACAATTATCCAATTCCAAGAATTGATGACTGCATTGACAAACTTGGCCATGCTAAATTTGTGACAAAATTTGACTTGTTAAAGGGTTATTGGCAAGTCCCTTTAACAGAAAAAGCAAAAGAAATATCTGCTTTTGTTACCCCATTTGGGTTGTATCAATATAAAGTAACCCCTTTTGGCATGAAAAATTCTCCGGCAACGTTCCAGTGCATGGTTAACCACTTAATTGCAGACCTAGATCACAGTGAAGCTTATATTGATGATGTTATTATACACACAGATACAAATTGGGCTGATCATCTAAAGCATATTCAAGAATTTTTTGACAAAGTGACCCAAGCCAACCTAACTATTAACTTGGTAAAATCAGAATTTGGCAAAGCAAATGTAAATTATTTAGGTCATGTTGTGGGGCAGGGGCAGGTGAGGCCGATTGCAGCTAAAGTTGATGCCATTGTAAATTTTCCAGTACCAAACTCTAAAAAAGAGCTCATGAGATTCGTAGGCATGGCTGGATATTATAGAAAATTTTGTTTAAATTTTTCAGATGTCTCCCCTTTGACCAGTTTATTGAGCAAAAGGGTTAAGTTTGTTTGGACTGAAGAATGTCAGAAATCCTTTAACAGAATAAAAACTTTATTAAATAATTCCCCTGTCCTGGCCAGTCCCAATTATGAAAAGCCCTTCAAATTATTCATAGATGCAAGTGACAATGGAGCAGGTGGATATATTGCCCAGGAAGATTCCCAAGGTATTGATCACCCTGTATGTTATTTTTCCAGAAAATTTCTCAAACATCAAAAGAATTACTCTACAGTAGAAAAAGAAACTTTGGCTCTAATTTTGGCATTAACCCATTTTGATGTGTATCTAGGAACCGCCCAATGTCCAATTACAGTTTACACCGATCATAACCCCTTAACATTTATCAATAAAATGAAAAACAAGAATCAAAGATTATTGCGGTGGAGTTTAGCCCTTCAAGAATATAATTTAGAGATTAGGCATATTTCGGGAAGAGATAATGTTGTAGCTGATGCTCTTTCCAGAATATCCTAATTTAAAATGATATGATCGGTCCCTATTCACTTCAAGTGTATATATGTTTATTAAAAAAAAAAAAAAAAAAAAAAAATTGTGAAGATTATGGTGTGTGAGTATTGTAAACCAGTCAGAGTCTGCTAAAATTATGTAAAAAGTTTTCAGTACCTTCAAACTTTTTCTTTTAAGGTGGGGTGTGTTATAGCCCCCATGTTATATTGAGATTGATATATCCTTAAGTTGATAATTATGTGAGAAAGATTTTTTTTAGCTCAACTTGACAAAGTCAAGCTGAGCTATTGCCATCACTTCTCGTCTGTCGGCGTACGTACGTTAGTACGTTAGTACGTACGTCCACAATTTCCTTTGGCACACCTCACAGGTCGCATTTATGATCAGATTACTTTGAAACTTGGTATGCTTGTTTGGGGTGACCTCTAGATGGGAGCTATTGATTTTCTTCAATTTCTGTCAAAAAATGTTGCCGCGGCCAACGTTCTTAGAACTTAGTTTAGTCAAACCACAATATTTCCCTTTGGCACACCCTACAGGGCACATTTATGATTTGATTGCTTTGAAACCTGGTATGCTTATTTAGGGTGACCTCTAGATGGGAGCTATCGATATTCTTCAATTTCTGGCAAAAAATGTTGCCACGCCAACGTTCGTAGAACTTAGTTTAGTCGGACCTCAATATTTCCCTTTGGCACACCCTACAGGGCCCATTTATGATCAGATTGCTTTGAAACCTGGTATGCTTGTTTGGGGAGACCTCTAGATGGGAGCTATTGATTTTCTTCAATTTCTTCCAAAAATGTTGCCGCGGCCAACATTCTTAGAACTTAGTTTAGTCAGAAGACTCAATATTTCCCTTTGGCACACCCTACAGGGTACATTTATGATCGGATTGCTTTGAAACCTGGCATGCTTGTTTGGGGTGACCTCTAGATGGGAGCTATCGATTTTCTTCAATTTCCGTCAAAAAATGTTGCCGCGGCCAACGTTCTTAGAACTTAGTTTAGTCAAACCACAATATTTCCCTTTGGCACACCCTACAGGGCACATTTATGATTTGATTGCTTTGAAACCTGGTATGCTTATTTAGGGTGACCTCTAGATGGGAGCTATTGATTTTCTTCAATTTCCGGCAAAAAATGTTGCCACGGCCAATGTTCGCAGAACTTAGTTTAGTCAGACCTCAATATTTCTCTTTGGCACACCCTACAGGGCCCATTTATGATCAGATTGCTTTGAAACCTGGTATGCTTGTTTGGGGAGACCTCTAAATGGGAGCTATCGATTTTCTTCAATTTCTGTCCAAAAATGTTGCCGCGGCCAACATTCTTAGAACTTAGTTTAGTCAGAAGACTCAATATTTCCCTTTGGCACACCCTACAGGGTACATTTATGATTGGATTGCTTTGAAACCTGGCATGCTTGTTTGGGGTGACCTCTAGATGGGAGCTATCAATTTTCTTCAATTTCCGTAAAAAATTGTTGCCGCGGCCAACGTTTTTAGAACTCAGTTTAGTCAGATCACAATATTTCCCTTTGGCTCACCCTACAGGGCACATTTATAATTAGATTGCTTTGAAACCTGGTATGCTTATTTACGGTGACCTCCAGATGGGAGCTATCGATTTTCTTCCATTCTCGTCAAAAAATGTTGCCACAGCCAACGTTCTTAGAATTTAGTCTAGTCAGACCACAATATTTCCCTTTGTACACCCTACAGGGCACATTTATGATTGGATTGCTTTGAAACCTGGCATGCTTGTTTGGGGAGGCCTCCAGATGGGAGCTATCGATTTTCTTCGGTTTCTGTCAAAAAATGTTGCCACTGGCAAAAAAAATGACATTGGTACCAATGATCTTCAATTTTGCCATTTCATTTATAACTTACCAAGTTCAAGTTTGTCAAGTTGAGCTACAGTGTCATTGACACTTTCATTTTATTTCTGCATTTTCTGACTGGTCTAACTCTTTTGCACTCAGTGACCTTGTTTACATCTTTGTTACACTAATATATTGTACATATAGCTGTTGATTGTTCAATTGTTTAAATAGGTCAATGACCTTGTTTACTTGAACTTTAACAGAATCCCCCAGAAACTAATAGAACATTGCAGAAACTTCCTCTTCTGAGACATTCTATCTGGTTACTATATAAAGGTTTGTCAACAGAATTCAAAAACTCATTCTTAGAAAGCCTTTCAAAAAGACTCACTTCAGTTATTTCCATTGGAGAATATTATTGTTTCAGAACAGTGCATTTATTATAGAAGCAGTGCTTCTTTGTGAATTTGGAGATTGATTCCAAAAGAGAATTTTGAAGAGAATCTATTCGTCTTGGAAAAGAGAATTTATACTTTCTGTGAAACAGAATAATATTATTTTGTGAAAAGCCAGGATTCTACTGGATTATTTGGAAATTACCTGTGGCGCCAATACTTCTTGCATTTTTACTCCATTTGAATTTTACGGAGCATTTTGTTATATTTTATTGGAGACTGCTGAAATTTCTAAGTGAAAATTTTATTACAAATCTACGGGATACTGTTTCTGAAGAGACATTCTTGGATTTAATACTACATCTACCAGCTGGTAACTTTCTTCAGAAGATACTTCACCACTGGATTACTGGATTCTGTCAAACTGTACTTTGGACTAATTCAATAATTGATAAGTACCACTGTTTTTATTTTCTGTAAACCAATTAGTGTAAAAGATCTTTGTATCATTTTTTTTTTATATATTAATTCTTTTTAATTAAATTTCAGAATAGTTAAATTCATAGTTTTGTTGCTGATTCTCAGATTTCTTTCTGTTACCAATATCATTAATAATTCCACACCGTAACAGTCCATCCATGTGTGTGTGTGTGTCTGTTCGAGCCAATAACTCGAAAACTGTTAGGGCCACAGTCATCAAACTTCACACAATTATAAAGGACCATGGGAGGATGTGTCACACTCCATAGCTGGGTTCGTACCTTCAAGGCCAAGGTAACATTTCAAGGTCATACTAAAAATCGGTGTTGTATAGCCCCATATTATATTGAGATTGATATATCCTTGGTGAATAATTATATTGAGATTGATATTTTTTTCTGCATTTTCTGACTGGTCTGACTCATTTGCACTCAGTGACCTTTGTTTACATCTTTGTTACACTAATATATTGTACATATAGCTGTTGATTGTTTAAGTAGGTCAAGGACCTTATTTACTTGGATTGTGATAGAATCACCTGGAAACTGATAGAACTTTGGCGATTCTTCTAGGACATTCTATCTGGTTACTATATAAAGGTTTATCAACAGAATTCAAAAATTCATTTTTAGAATGCCATTTCAGAAAGACTCACTTCAGTTGTTTCCATTGGAGATTATTATTGTTTCAGAACAGTGCATTTATTATAGAAGCAGTGCTTCTTTGTGAATTTGAAAGATTGATTCTAAAAGAGAATTTTGAAGAGAATCTATTCGTCTTGGAAAAGAAAATTTATACTTTCTGTGAAACAGAATAATATTATTTTATGAAAAGCCAGGATTCTACTGGATTATTTGGAAATCACCCGTGGCACCAATACTTCTTGGATATTTACTCCTTTTGAATTTTGTGGAGCATTTTATTATATTTTATTGGAGACTGCAGAAATGTCTAAGTGAATTTTATTACATATCTACTGGATACTGTTTCTGAAGAGACATTCTTGGATTTAATACTACCAGCTGGTAACTTTCTTCACAAGATTCTTCACCACTGGATTCTGTCAAACTGTACTTTGGACTAATTCAGTAATTGATAAGTACTACATGTACTGTTTTTATTTTCTGTAAACCATTTAGTGTAAAAGATCTTTGTATCGGGGTTTTTTTATATTAATTTTTTTTAATTAAATTTCAGAATAATTAAATTCATAGTTATAGTCGCTGATTCTCAGATTTCTTTCTGTTACCAATATCAATAATATTTTCGCACCGTAACAGAAATTGGGGGCTCGTTGCCGAGATTGAATATAAGATAACAAGAGAGCTTTATTTGCATATTGCAATTATTATTTTAGCTCACTTTCAAACATTTAAATTTCTTAGAAAATTTCATTATTATTATTTATATAATCTGAGAACCAGCAAACCTTTTCATCATGGTATTTATTGTGACAGAATTTATTTCTGAATTTGAAAGCTCTCCTAGTTGGGCCCTTTTAGAATCTCTTAAGAAGGAGGATTTATTCCAACTTGCTCAGTATCTAAAATTACCTGCCACCCCTGGTCTGAACAAACATAAACTTAAACAGCTCATTGTTAATCATTATATGGAGGAAGGCCTTTTGCCTCAGTCTGAAACTCCCCCCTCTGAACCACAACCTACTGATGCCCTTGAACACAAGAAGTTAGAACTGGAACTAAAAAGATTACAAATGCAACAAGAAATGAAAAGACATGAGAATGAAATAAAATTAAAAGAAATTGAAGCTCAAAAAGAAAGGGAACAAATACAAATTCAGGCCCAAAAAGAAATGCACTTCAAAGAATTAGAAATTCAAAAGGAAATAAAAATAAAAGAATTAGAATCACAGCGTCAAGGCTCAAATGTAATTTCCCCAAGTAGATTTGATGCAACTAAACATGTTAGGCTAGTTCCCCCCTTTCAAGAAAAAGAAGTTGATAAATACTGTTAACATTTTGAAAAAGTGGCAACAAATTTAGAATGGCCAAGGGATGTCTGGACTTTGCTATTGCTAAGTGTTTTGAAAGGGAAGGCCCAAGAAATCTATTCCGCTCTATCTCCTCTGAGCAAAGCAATAATTATGACACTGTTAAAGAGGCTATACTCAAGGCATATGAACTTGTTCCAGAGGCCTATAGGCAGAAATTTAAAAATTATTATAAGGCTGGAAATCAAACTCATGCACGTAATTTGCCAGAGAGAAGCAAAATTTATTTGACAGGTGGTGCCATTCCAAAGAAATTTTGAAAGATTTCTCGAAATTAAAAGAAATGATGCTGATAGAAGAGTTTAAAGGAAAGATCCATTCAGATATAAAGGCCCACCTGGATGAACAAAAAGTTGACACATTAAATAGAGCAGCAGTACTAGCAGATGACTATGCCATAACTCATAAAATAATATGAGTCATAACACCACAAATTTTTGGCCCCACAAGAATTCTTTCCAAAGTGGACCTAGACCAACTTCAGATAAATCTCATCCTTCCAATCCTACAAACTTTTCACCACCTAAATTTAATCGGAAGCCTAATGAGATTAAGTCACCTAATGCCAGCCCTACACCATTATGACTTGTAATTACTGTAAGAAACCAGGTCATTTATTATCTGATTGCTGACTGTTAAAAAGGAAAAATGAGTCCTCTACTTCACAGAATGCACTAGCATGTGCTCCATGCCCTGAAAGTTATGTTAATGTAATAAAGCAAGATGCTTTAGAAAATTATAAGCCATTTATTTCTGAAGGCTTTGTTTCCCTTGAGGGGGATAAGCACTGTTCCTTGCCAATAAAAATACATAGAGACACAGGAGCTACTCAGTCTTTAATATTTGAAGGCGTTTTGCCATTTTCTGACAAAAGTGCTACAGGGGCACAAGTTCTAGTATCAGGTATTGAGTCAAACTCTTTAAATGTCCCACTTCATAAAATAAATTTAAGAAGTAGTTTAGTAAATGGGACTGTGACAGTAGGAATCAAGACCTACTCTACCTGTAAAAGGTATTTCATTATTATTGGGAAATGACTTAGCTGGTGACAAAGTCACTGTAGACCCTCAAGTGGTGGATAAGCCGAGCACAGATGAAAGTTTTATTAATTTGAAGGAATGTTTTCCTTTTGCCTTTCCAGCATGTGCTGTGACTCAGTCCATGGCAAAGAAAGCTGAGGTTGATAACAACCACCGAATCACTGATGGAAACGTGTGTTGCACTGGCATGGCCCGATGGGAGGGGAGGGGTATATTTTGCGAAATCCCCCCCCCCCCCCCCCCCACACCGCCTAGGTTTCATAGTTTATTCGGATTCTCTTTGATGGTGATGTGGACTAATTTTTAATGCCTTTCGGAACTTATAAATTATGGACACAAATGGACTCGGAATCACGGAGTCACAAGCCCGTGCCAATGAAGTGTGGGAGGGGGAGCACCCCCTTCTGTTTTTGTGTTCACCCCATCTCGCAGCTGCACGACTCGGATGATGTTGTGCATCTTATTCCGTACTGCCCCCCCCCCCACCCCCACCCCCACCCCTAGATTTTACTCTTGCCCCCTAACTTTGATGTCCAGACTATGTGCTTGGGGTGATAACCCCCCCCCCCCCTCCGCCACACACACACACAAGAAAAACCCAAAACGAAGAAGAAAATAAAAAATAAAACCCTTGTTGAGCACTATAGAATCTTGACTACGTATAGAACTCCCAATCATGAAATTGTGATGTCTGCAAAAAACACTCTGAGACGGAATATCCACCCATGTGGTATACTCAGTTTCTGTGACAAAGTAAACACGAGGGGAAACAAACACAGTATGGTTCAGAGGATGGGTTTTTGGAATTGTACAGAGTTCCCTGCCGGAACCCTGGGAAGTGAAGCAATGCCTGTTCACTGTGGTACTGGTAAAATAGGACCCAGTCACCAATGTTTAGGAGGTGCAAACCCTCCCTTCTTTTAGTTATCCTGCAACATATTCCCACTGATACAGTTGGTTGCTATGGAGAATGGAGGCCAGAAATTACAATGAAAGCAAATACTCTTTTCTACTTAAGGTCTCGTTACAGTTATTCAGGTGAAAATGTTGGTTTTTCAAGAAATGCATGGCTTCTCATTAACATGCCCGAGGATATTTCGCATTTAAATTACCCCCCCTATTAACAATACTCACAATATATACAGTTTGTGAAAGCTCTGAATATGGCCTTTTCTGGAGACAACTGCACATGATAAAAATCTTAAAATATCACTCTAATACACTCAGCTGAATGGCACAGTTGATGGCAAAAAAATGGCTCAAAATGGTCAAAATTTTCTCGTTTTGCAGATAAATTTCCTATTTTCTTGCATCAATAATAATAACCCTCATTCTGCACTGAGTATTTCTGACAAAAAACATGAAACAGATACCAAGAAGGTATGAATACTGGTGCTTTTCTCTCTCAGTAGGTTACAGTACAGTTGATTTGTATTTGCTGTCATGCCTAAACAAGATTATTCAGAAGGCCAGATGAATAAAGGGGGTCCTGTCATAGAGACTGCTGAATTACAAGGGCAATCACTTTCCTGTACTTTATCCATGAGAGAGAGTGGGTCAATCTCCTGTGATTTTCAAAACTACAACAGGTTAGCTGCGGTTAGCTTGAAGGTTCTTATCGGTAATTTCAAAAATTTAATTTTAAGACTTCAAAGACTTTAAGTGCTGCTGGTGAATATTCCTGCCCAGGACAAGATTTCGTTTGCCACTGATTTGAGTACAAATCGGGGTACATTTAATCAAATTTCCCATATAAATGGTATGAATTCTTTCATAAATGATTTCTTGAGTTAAATTTACTTGAATTTTTCATCAAATCTAGTCATGACTGCTTCACAGCAGCCATTGCTAGCGTTGATGAAAAATATCTTGAAAATACTCAGCAGGTTAAAAGTTAAAATGAGCATAAAACCCCAAAAGATCCTTGAAAGTACATGAAAACATTTGCAGTTAGTGTGGGCGCTCTAAATCCTTTCAAAGAAAACTTTAGTGGCAATGTACACAGAACAACTGGGAGAGAAATCAACTCTTTGAGTGCAACATGGCACCATCTGTAATCTGTTGCACTCTAGATATATTTTGCACCTTAACATACAACAAGACACCATCTGCAATGACAAATCATTGCAGACAGCACCTTGTGGCTCTCAAGAAATGAAATATTGTAGTAGATTTTGTGCATCTTATTTCACCTGTTGTAGATACCCTGATAAAATTCATATATCAAAAGTCCATGAATTTGGTGCCATGTAGTCCTTGAAAATCATTGAATTGAATGCCAAAAGATCCATGAAAGTTCATGAATTTGGCTTTAGAAATTGTGATGTTACTCTGTAAAGCTAACATCTGAACTGTTATTTTTTTTATTTCAGATAAAAGTAGTGTTAATGGTAATAAAACGACCCGTGAAGGTGAAATGACTGGATGGAAAAATAGTTATGTTGAAGGTAAAACAGTGGAAAATAGTGATGCGTCGCTTTTATTTTCTGATCTTCCAACAGTTGCAGCAACTGTCTCTCCTACAAAGCGAAAAAGTCCAGATGAGAAGATTGACTCATGTCATAATTCAAGAATAAGAACCTCAGGTTTGTTAAGGCATACATGTAGTTTTTAGATTTTAGAATGGAGTGATTTTGTAGTTTTATGGTAGTTTTGATTTTTTCAAAAAACTTTGATTTTCAGTTCTATTTTCATTTTTAGCTCACCTGGCCTAAAAGGCCAGTTGAGCTTTTCTCATCACTTGGCGTCTGTCATTGTTTGGCATCCATAAACTTTTCACATTTTCATCTTCTCTATAACTACTGAGCTGGTGTGAACCAAACTTGGCAGGAATGTTGTATGGGAGGACCTCTACAAACAATCCTCGTTTTGTTCCCATGGCTTCCAGAGGCAATCTTTGATTCTGGCTGTTGGATTTTCAAACATCTTCTCTGAAACTGCCAGGCCAAATGTTTTGGAACTTCATATAAATGATGCCTGGGACCTCCTCTACCAACGATCCTCATTTAATGTTGATTGGTTTACAAACAGGGCCACAATTGTGGCTTACTGTTACTATAGAAACCCTATGGGAAATCACATTTTCATCTTCTTCTCTGGAACTACTGAGCCAACATGAACCAAACTTGGCAGGAATGGTCTATGGGAGGTCCTCTACAAACGATCCTCATTTTGTTCCTGTGGGTTGAAAAACATGGCTGCCAGAGGCATTCTTTGATTCTGATTGGTGGATTTTCAAAAATTGTATCCTCTGAAACTGCCAGGCCAAATGTTTTCATACTTAACATAACTGATGACTGGGACCCCCTCTACCAACGATTCTCATTTAATGTTGATCGAGCTGTAAACATGTTCACAATTGCTGCTTATAGTTACTATAGAAACCCTATGGGAAATCACATTTTCATCGTCTTTTCTGGAACTACTGAGGTGACATGAAAACAAACCTGGTAGAGATAGTCTATGGGATGTCCTCTACAAACGATACTTATTTTGTCCCATGGGTTGAGAAACATGCCCGCCAGAGGCATTCTTTGATTCTGATTGGTGGATTTTCAAAAATCTTATCCTCTGAAACTGCCAGGCCAAATGTTTTGATGCTTCACATAAATTACGGCTGGTACCCCCTCTACCAACGATCCTCATTTAATGTTGATCGGGTTGTAAACATGGCCACAGTTGCAGCTTATAGTTACTATTGAAACCCTATGGGAAATCACATTTTCATCTTCTCTGGAACAACTGAGGTGACGTGAAAACAAACCTGGCAGGGATAGTCTATGGGAGTTCCTCTACAAACGATCCTCATTTTGTTCCCATGTGTTTGAAAACATTCTTTGATTCTGATTGGTGGATTTCGAAAAATCTTCTCCTCTGAAACCACAGGGCTAAATGCTTTGAAACTTTGCATGGTTGATGACTGGGACACCCTCTACCAATGATCCTCATTTAATGTTGATCGTGTTGCAGCCATGGCCACAATTGCAGCTTATAGTTACTGTAGAAACTTTATGGGAAATCACATTTTCATCTTCTTCTCTGGAACTACTGAGCTGTCGTGAGCCAAACTTTGCAGGAATGATCTATAAGAGGTCCTCTACACACAATCTTTATTTTGTTCCCTTTGGTTGGAAAATATGGCCACCAGAGACATTCTCTGATTCTGACTGATGGATTTTGCAAAACTCTTCCCCTCTGAAACTACAAAATCAAATGTTTTGAAACTTCACATGATTGAGGACTGGGGCACCTACCAATGATCCTCATGTAATGTTGATGTAATGTTGCAAACATGTCCACAGTTGCAGCTCATAGTTACCATGGAAAACCTATGGGAAATCACATTTTTATATGTAGTTCCAGGTGAGCGATTACAGGCTCTTTAGAGCCCCTAGTTTAAATGGTAAAATGAATCAAACACATTGGGGCTTAAAATTCATGCCTGAATCAAAACTAATTCTTGCAAATAATTGTTGCAAGGAAAACAATGAGAATCAACTCCGATTCTCACAAAATGTTCATTTCATTCTAGGCAAAGATTCTAAAGGTGTCCTTGAAATTGCCCACTTTAAGGTTTCTTAGTTTTAAAAAAATAGTTGTTTTTAACCCCTTACCTAACATGATGAGCAGACGTCACATGCAAACAAAATTCTTGGAATAACTAATATTTTTATACTGTACCAATGACCCAGACTTAGCTGGTGCTAACTCTAACAAAACCAGGGCCAAACACAAATTTTGCCCCCCAATCCCCAAAATTTGCATCCAAAACAAAAAGAAATCATGTCCTAAAGGACCTCCATACTACGCCTCTACTGCGCATGCGCAGTGACGCAGTCGTCCCGAAATTGGCGCCAATTATCATTCTCTGTTTGGCCCTTCATCAGTCAACATCTCACTGATCTTTGTGCTTGTAAATCTCAGTTTAAAGGATGCCAGACACGTAATTTTTGGAGAAAATGTGATTCTAAGGAGGATAGAAGGAGGAGAGGAAAAAGAAGTGGCAAAAAATAATCAGGGCTGTACTTAAAATTTTTTGATGAAATTATGTTAAGTTGCCTATTTTCGAGGCATGGGCCTCTTGTTGTCATTCTTGCTAATTGTTGCACTGCTTATTCAGTGTTTCCTCTCCCCTAGCCTTCTAAAGTCCCCCCTTGCAATTCTCCCATGCTTTTGGCATATTTTTGAGAAATTTCATTTCTAAAATTTCCTGGGAGAGTTGCTTGGTTACAGAATGTTTTCTGTTATTTTCCCCATAGTTACGTTTTCACCCATGGGTGTATAACGTTTGTGTTCTGCATCTTCCATCTGATGTTCTACAGATTCTCCCCTGGGAGTCTCTGTTTTGCATCAGATAGAGTGTAATTGATGACTGATTCCGGGCCAGTTTTTTCAGTGCCTGGAGTCATGTTTTCTAGTGTGTTTACACTGTTTGTTTTCATTGGCAACAGCCTTTTTTGAGGGGGGCTGTTTGCCTTTGTGGTAGTTTATCTCATTATAAGATACATTTATATTATCCGAAAGTGTCTCATTAATTATTTTATATAAATTTAAAATTTTTGACCACACTTTGCCATCGGATCCATCGGGGCTCAACGTTACTTTTCAGCAACTTGGGCTTCTCTGAAAAAATATTTTTTCAAAATTATTTTGTTTTGCAATTGTTTTTTCATTTATTAATGGATCATGTTATTATGTATCTTTGTGTCAGGGGTTTTTGCGAGTAACTAGGACTTATTGTTGTTCTTTCACAATGAAGGGACGTTGTTCAAATTGTCAAAGGAAGAAATCTTCCTCTGACTTTCATGATCATTGTATTAATTGTAGTCAGTGTTCTCGCATTAATCCCTGTCCTATATGTGAACATTGGGATGAGAAACATTGGAAACGTGTGTCACGATATGTTGTTTCTGGAGAAAGAGCGATGCCGGCTCTTTCTCCGCAAGGTCACTCTACTCTCTCAGTTTCTATTTCAGAGGAACCAGAACAGGGTGATGTTTCCATGTTATCTTCTTCAAGTGTGCGTCCGTCGTCACAAATGAATTCAGAGCTAGCGGCAAAAGTGCTCATGGAGATTAGACAAATGTCGTCCGCTAGCTCGCCCGGTGTAGCGTCCATTCACCGAATGGTTCGGCAGCCGGGTTCGTCCGATGCGGTCCAAGAGGAAATTTTGGGTGATGCGAGCACTATAAACATAATAGATGCACACCCAGTGACGGCGGATAGTAAGCGAGAACGGAGGAAGCCTTTTAGTCCGGTTCCTAGCTCGTCCAGGTCCAGCCGGGCCGCGAGCGAGAGAGGTCCCTCTCTCGTACAACAACATCTGGGAGCAGATGTTGTGGTACAAAATGTGTCTTTAGCGGAGCATACGTCCGTCGCTCGGGACGCTCCGTTGTATAAGCAGTCCGCAGAGACTGTTAAGGCTTCCTCTTCTCGTCAGCGCACACGACCGCACCTTGGCTGCGTGACCGCCGATATATTACCAGCTTCGCCGATGAAGGATTCTTCGGCGACCAGGTCACACCATCTGGCAGCCAGGGATTCGAGACCGATGGACTCCGGACGTTCGCATAGGAAAAGTATGCGGGAGCCATCTGATGCGGAGCTGCCCTCGGCGAAGCAGCGAAAGACTGCGCCTCCGCAGGTCTCGACGCCGGACATTCTTGTGCAGATAGCACAGCTTATCGCAGCATCCCAGCAGCCGACAGAAACGGTGTCGGATCGAGAATTATCCGACGGCGCTGGGTCGGTACGCTCCGCCGAAGCATCGGGGGCGGACGACCGGGAACATCGTGAGGTCCGACCGGATGGTGAAAGGGATACGGATGACTTGGAGCTATCCCTTTCGGAACAACATAAAGCTGCCGTGGACTTCATCCGGCACTTTCTCCCTCAAGTTGTTCCGTCGGGCCAGACTGCTGCGCTTCCGGACAAGAGAATTATAGCGTCATTGGACTCTGAATTTTTTGAGCGGTTCAGGGACATCGCTCCCGAGTTTCCGTCGCAGTCCAATAATGTTGCTAGAACATTTGAATTATTGAACGACGCTATATTTAAACTTGCTTCCAGGACGGGGAAAGCAGGTTTCTTGTCCGCTAATACTCTCAACCTGCCTTTCATTAATGCAAGGAATAAATTCGATACGGCAGGACAGGGTATACCGAGAGTTCCTCTGCGTATGGACGACGAGGCGGAAGACTTAGAGCTATCATTACCGTCGTCAGCTTCTATTCCAACCGCGGTGTTGGAAACAGCTATTGCGTCTAACAGAGCCAATTTAGATGCCTTATCTTACGCAGATCACCTTACTAAGGCATTATCACTGCGCCTTCAAGGGGAAGAGTTTCAGGATATACAATCCTCTTTAAGACTTCTTTCAAGGGCAGTAGCTTATTCCACGTGTAACTCCGCCCTTTCAGTGGCAAATCTGGAGTTGGTTAGACGTGACGCAGCCCTAGCTACATCCACACTAGTGGATTCTAAGGTGAAGAACTCTCTTAGAGTCGCTTCGGTCTCAGGAGAACTTCTCTTTGACGGCAAGCTTTCCGCTATTTATGATAAAATTAAAAAGAAAGCTAATGATTCTCTGTTGTTCAGATCGGCTCCTAAGAAGTCGGATACAGCAGACACGAATAAGACAGGCACTTCTGGGTCTAATGCGCCCAAGAGAGGTTCCTATAGAGGTTCCGGTGCGTCCTCTTGGTCTTATTCGAGAGACCGTCAGGATAGCGACTCTCGTTCGGGACGTCCTTCTGGCCGGGACAATCGGTCGGACGCCCCGAGGTCGACGAGGCGAGGTGCGGGTCGTGGAAGACGTGGTTTCTCCTACCGCAGGCCTCGCAGGTCCAGGAGGTGATGGCTTAAACCTCTATCGCGTTCCGGTTGGCGGAAGGTTGTCGAGTTTTTCACAAGAGTGGGCGTCGATTACGGACGACCCTTGGGTGAGAGGAGTGACTTCGGAAGGTCTAAAGATATCCTTCAAACGAAAGCCTCCATTAACTCGAAGTCCAAAGTGGACTCATCTTCCGTCAAATCCACAGAAAAGAGACGCTCTGTTATCAGAGGTGCAGTCTCTTTTAATGAAGAACGCGGTAGAGGTCGTAGAAAACCAGGAATCTCTGGGATTCTACAGCCATCTGTTTCTGGTTCCGAAACCAGACGGCTCGTTCCGTCCAGTCATAGATTTGAGCTGGATAAACAAGCTGATCGTCGCTCCGAAGTTTTATATGGAGACGATTCGATCGGTCAGAGCGAGTATTCGGGTGAACGATTATGCAACGAGCATAGATCTCAAAGATGCGTACTTTCACATCATGGTACATCCGACATTCCGAAAGTATCTATGCTTTGCAGTCCTGGGAGTGGTGTATCAATTCCGGGCGATGTGCTTCGGATTGAATCTAGCACCCTGGGCTTTCACTCGGGTAATGAACTCGGTAATGATCTACTTCCGAGCTCATTCGTCTGCGGTAACGTCGGCCTACCTGGACGACATTCTTCAGAGGTACGGCAACGAGTTAACGCTTCAGAACGATGTTCAGAATCTTCTTCTATTGCTCCGACGTCTCGGTTTTATAGTAAACGAGGAGAAGTCGGATCTGGTGCCGTCCAAGTCATTCACTCATCTGGGAATGAGCTTCGAGGCGCACAACAATCTCGTTCGTCTGCCGTTAACCAGAGCGAAATTAGTCAGTTGTTACGCTCGCTATTGTCTGCACGCAGACAAAGTCAAAGCGAGAGAATTTATGAGACTGATAGGTCTGTGCGGAGCCGCCGCGGATCTCATTCCGATGGGGCGGCTACGCACACGTCCTCTTCAAATTTTCCTGACTCAGAATTGGAGTGTGAAAATTCATTCCCTCGATGTAGACATTCTCTTGTCAGATCAAGTGAAACAAGAGATTCAGACTTGGGCAAACATTCAGTGGTTAACTCAAGGAGTTCCGCTGCAGTTGCCGGATCCGAGTTTTACCGTTATGACGGATGCCAGTCAAACAGGTTGGGGTGCATCATTAATCCCAACGGATTCGAGATGCCAGGGTCTTTGGGATCCGCAATTCCTGTGCAAGCACATAAACATCAAGCAAATGATGTCAATTTGGCTTGCGTTACGTCACTGGATGGACATTATTCACGATGCTCATGTCCAAATCCTATCCGACAATACGACAGTAGTGGCGTATATACGGAATCAGGGAGGCACTCATTCAGTTCCGTTGTTCAATCTAACGGAAAGAATCCTTCTGTTTGCGTTAGAACATCACGTTCTTCTTTCGGTCCGTCACATACCGGGTCGTCTGAATGTGCTAGCAGACTCCCTTTCACGAAAGGGTCGCTTGTTGCCGTCGGAGTGGACTCTCAACAAACAAGTATTCAATCAGATTTGCTACCAATGGGAACGGCCAATGATAGACTTATTTGCGACACATCTCAACAATCAGTTGCAGACGTATGTGTCTCCGTGTCCGGATCCAAGAGCATTTGCAGTAGACGCTCTGTCGATCCCTTGGGACGGAATGATAGGATATGCGTATCCTCCAGCGCCATTAATTCAACAAGTATTGCTAAAGATAAAACAATCTCAATGCAAGATTCTGTTGGTAGCATCTCTGTCGCCACAGAGACCGTGGATAAATCTACTCAGGTGTCTGTTGTGGGACCTACCGCGGAAGCTTCCTCCACGAGAGGATCTTCTTTCGCAGGGGAAATCGCGCCAACTCCATCACAACCCGCAAGGTCTCAACCTTCACGTTTTTCCGTTGTGCGGTCCTTCTTGCATGGCAAGCACTTTACAGGACGAGCAGTGGACGCGATTTCTAACTGTAGGAGGACCTCCTCTTCGCTAAACTATGCGGCTAAGTGGAAGGTTTTTCGTCGTTGGTGTAGGGATCATTCTGTAGATATATTTGATCCCTCTATACCAGACATTGCAAACTTTCTAGTATACTTGTTTGACGAAATCAAACTGCAGCCTGTTACTATAAAGGGTTATAGATCTATGTTATCTGATACCTATGCACATCATGATAGTTTACAAATTGGATCTAATGTCTCTTTATCGAAGTTGGTTAGAAACTTTTCGATAAATAGACCCAGAACTCTTAGATTAATTCCTAAGTGGAATTTAGCTTGGGTTCTCCTTAAATTGAAGGAAAAGCCATTTGAACCTCTTGGGACAGTAGATTTCAAATTCTTATCTTATAAGACAGCTTTTCTCTTAGCTTTCTCTTCTGCCAGAAGAGTCAGTGAGCTTCATGCACTATCGGTGGATGATTCTCATTATCGTAGTGTTGGGAACACTATCACCTTCACTACTAATGTGGGTTTTTTAGCTAAGAATCAGGCTCCTAATAAATATCCGGAACCTATTGTTATTAAGGCTCTTCCGTCTTCAGACGGGCGTAGGCTTTTACTCTGTCCTGTTAGAGCACTACGTATCTATAAACAGAGATCTCAGTTTATCAGAAAGGGACGGAAACGTTTCTTTCTGTCTTTGATGCCTAATAGAAAGGACATTTCAGTCCATTCTATTGCTAGATGGATTCAGTTAACTATCCGTACTGCTTATGAAGATTTATCTTCTTCTCAGCAGTCTGTGCTTAAGATTTCTGCTCATGAAGTAAGAGCTCTTTCTACTTCCTGGGCTTATGCTAATAGTGTTGCTATTACAGATTTAATGAAGGCTGCTTATTGGTCTCAGCCATCCACATTTACGAATTTTTATCTCAGAAATATTGAGTCCATTTCTGGAGACCTGCATTGTTTAGGTCCGTTATCTGTTGCTCAGAATGTCGTCCACTAAACAGTTGCAACTATAGTTATGCAGGCTTTCTGTTCCGGCAGTGACTTCGTCCGGCTGCCCTCTTCGCTCTGGGCTATTTGACCCAGGGCAAGGGGAAGGGGGGGGGGGGGGGGCTTGTGTTCCCTTAGGTCACCTGCTTTATAGTGAAAAGCAAGGGAATGCCTCCTCCAAGTCAGTATTTCTGAGTCGCTTCCGGGATGGTTTTAAAGTGTAATATTAATGTTTAAATTCATTCATGTCTTATTTTTAAAGTGTAGCTCGGTGTGAAGCATTTGTATATGTCAAGTGTCAAACGGGCTTTAATATACAATACTCGGACACTTTTAAATGATTATAAAGAGTCTCAATTCTCTGGACTACTTTATTTATTGGCTTGCTTTAAAAATAATTAGTATAAGGGTTATACTGGATGTTAATAGAGAACATGAATGTTATTGTGCTCAATTATTAAGGGTAGTGTATCTTTCTAATTTAATATTAAATAAGAAAGATACATGTAAAGCCTAATACTCCTTTTCTCCTTAAGGGGTTACCTCTTTACTATATAGTTGAGCTTATTGGATTTTCCTCTATGTCCTAGGCCCTCCAGCCTGTTTACTATTCAGCTAAGTCTGGGTCATTGGTACAGTATAAAAATGTTAAAAAATTTATAGTAATTTATATATTTTTTATACTTACCAATGACCCAGACGGGGATGGCCCTCCCTGGAGTTGGGAACTCTTGCCTCCCCGCTGAGTACATAGCGCTGACCAGGCACTGCCAGTAAGAATGATAATTGGCGCCAATTTCGGGACGACTGCGTCACTGCGCATGCGCAGTAGAGGCGTAGTATGGAGGTCCTTTAGGACATGATTTCTTTTTGTTTTGGATGCAAATTTTGGGGATTGGGGTGCAAAATTTGTGTTTGGCCCTGGTTTTGTTAGAGTTAGCACCAGCTAAGTCTGGGTCATTGGTAAGTATAAAAAATATATAAATTACTATAAATTTTTTAACTTTTTTCAGTTTTTTGTCTCAAAAACATAGGTTATGACCCCTCATTGGATCAAGCTCGTTCCATAGAGGAGTCATAACTTATGTTTTTGAGACAAAAAATCAAAAAAGAATGAAAATTAGTTGACGATTTTTATGAATAGCACTGGCCGGTTTTGGTGATTACGTTGGGTAAAGGGTTAAAGAATTGTTCTTACAGTTCAGACGGAAGTCTCATACATGTCATTGGTGACCAGTTTTGCCCAGTCTGCTCTCTTGTTGACTTTTGGAATAAGTCAAGTCAAGAGGTGGTTGATCGCAAACATAATATATATAATTTGGTATGATTGACGGATCTTACTCATACATGGTACAATTATTGCTCATGACTCAAAGGTTTTTCACAACTTTGATCCAAGATCGTATCTTCACGGTCAAGGTCACAGACAGCAAAACTTTGATATTGTCATACAACCCTCGTCTGTTCTGTATCATTGAATTTATAGGACAGATCTTTTTCGTCCTTCAACATTGTGTTACCCACAACCAAACATTGTGTCATGACATTGACCCATTGTCATATCATCAAGGTCAAGGTCACAAGCATTAATACTTGGATTCTTGAATACCATTCTTGTCCAGGTTGAACAAATTGATGAATTTTGTCCGGTCCATGTAATTTGTTATGATTTCACAGATGTTATCAGCACTTGGACCAATTAGGCCTCATGATGGAAAGGAGTGTCATGGCTTTGAACTAGCATCATATCATCAAGATCAAGGTCACAAACAAAAAAATCTATTGTCCAGTCTATTTTAATTTGTTTGACAATCCTTGACATTTTGCTATCACCTTTGTCCGGTCCATATAACTTGCTATGATTGTCAGATCTTCTTCATACTTAGACCATTTATGGCTCATGACTCAAAGGTGTGTCCAGCTTTTGAAACCAGTGTCATATCTTCAAGGTCAAGGTCATAAACAGCAAAAGACAGATTCTGAACCATTAATTTTTCATTTCAACATTCATGTAGGTTAATAATTAGTGTCAGCAGTTTTAATATCATCCCTTCAGAGCCTAGTCATAATTAAGGAGATTTCAAGGTAACCAATTTTCTTATATTCTCTCTGTCTTATATTTATCCAGTATTTATCTGCCCTGAATGCAGTGATCCTAAGCAAACCTATATAGGCCAAGAGTCCTCATGTTTTCCATGCAATAACTTTAGTTTTGTTTCAGGATTTTTGTTTTAGACCTGAACTGCACATCAGTGTAACAACATTCACCTGTCCCAACAGCACTGAAAGTAATGCAGCACATTGCAAGATAAACATGTACTTTGAACCAACTATTTTATTTTATTGACAAAAATATAAATATAAAGCACAGAACAATTTGATCATTCCACAGGAATATTATACAGTGCCCAGCATTACTCTTATTGAAACTGTTACATGTACATTTCAGTACTTATTCAATCCCTTGATTCCATATTTGGTTATTACTTTCAGCTGGTCCTGCCCTTTAGGCAGAGACCCCACTTAGATGGTTGGCTTGTTCTGGAACATACTTGAAAGGTTATGTCTGTAGCATTTAAAGGGTTAAAAGAATGTTCCTTTTATGTTTCAAACAGTTAAATACAGAATAAAAGGATTTGTAGCTGATCGAAAGGGTGAGAGAGATGAGATGCAAGATGCTCACATTGTTTGTGATAACTTTCATGATGAAATACCTGAATTGCATCCTAGTGTGTAAGTCTTTTTACCATTTCATATTATAAATTCACTAATTTGTAATCCAACTTCTTGTTATTTGTTTGCTTACCTGTACATGTAGCATTCCATTGACAGAAGAATCATATCATGTTTTATCTTGCTGTATCTTAGTCTCTTTCTGCTGGTATCTTGCAGGCCTTAAAAGTTATTCTGATTCACAAGAATCAGTTTTGATTCATGCAAACTTCTGCTGTGAGAATCAGTTTTGAGTTCCTAACCCTTTACCAAACGAATCGCCCGCTTCTGCCCACGTAATATGCAAATTGAGCAATTGAAAAAATTAAATTTTTCAAAACATTTCAACAAAACCATATCATGTGACCCCTCATTGGAACGAGCTCATTCCAATGAGGGGTCACATGATATGGTTTTGTTGAAATCTTTTAATAAATTTAAAAAAATTATATTTAAAATAATAAGTTTTGATATCGTCTGCATTGAGTAAAAGGTTAAATAAGTTAGGATTTGAGAGTACTATTATACCCCTATGAGTGCAATCAGTGCATATTCCACAGTATAAAAAACAAACCTCACATTGGACTGATCACTTCCCATGGGGTGGGCAGTATTTCCACGGTTTCAATAACATTACATGTAGATTGCAAACACTAATTATAGTAATAATCATCAAAATTTTAATTAATGAAGCCCCGGGTACAACCGGGAGCTTCATTAATTAAAATTTTTATGCTGATGATTTTTATTACCTGTTAAACATCACTGCCCACACTTGAATTTCAGTCAGTCCACAGCAACTGTACTGGCATATTTATATATTTACTTAACCTTCATTGTGGCTCAGTGGTTAGAGCATCAGACTTCAAATCGAAAGGTCCATGGTTGAATCTGACCATCGGTAGCTGCAGATGGATGGACGATTGGATTGCTAAATTCCCCCAATTTCTATCGGTCTGGGGAATACCAATGAGAATCAACTTGGGTTCTCACAAAATATTTATTTGATTCTTATCATAGATTCTGAAAGTGTCTCTATTGCTCTGGTGAATGGTACATACTGTTTAGCGGTGGTGTCAAGTAAAGTGCTGGCTGCCTGTACAGGCAAAACTTAACTAGAAACCACTGCCAAGTTGCAGTAACTTCAGCAAGACCAACAAAAGCCTGTATGTTGGAACATTATTAGTCGAGTCAACAATTGGTTTCCGGATGATAACTTGGTAATGGTTAAACCCATGCTCATGAAACTTTATAGGTAAGTTTGTATCAGTGAGAGGAAGAACCCAATTAATTTTGGACTTGCTTGGTCAAATGTCAAGGTCACAGTGACATTGAACATAGTAAATTGTAAACATTTGGTTTCCAGATGATAATTTGACAATGGTTCCATCTTCTTTCATGAAACTTGAAGGGTAGGTTGGCATTGGTGCAAGAAAGAACCCTATCAATTTTGGACTTGTTTGGTCAAAGGTCAAGGTCACAGTGACCCTTCACATAGTGAATTGTAAACAATTGATTTCCAGATGATAACTTGACTATGGTTCAACCCACATTCATGAACCTTCATATGTAGGTTGGCATACGTGAGAAGAAGAACCCTATTTATTTTGGACTAACTAGGTCAAAGGTCAAAGTCACAGTGACCCTGAACATAGTAAATCAAAACAGTTGGTTTCCAGATGATAACTTGATAATGGTTTGACCCATGTTCATGAAACTTCATAGTTACATTGGCTTCAGCGAGAGGAAGAACCCTATGTATTTTGGACTCGCTATGTGAAAGGTCAAGGTCACGGTGACCTTCAACTTAGTAAATCGTAAACAATTGGTTTCCGGGTGATAACTTGATAATGGTTTGACCCACATTCATGAAACTTCATATAGTCCAGGCACATTAGACATAAAAATGAGAAAGTAAGGAAAAAAATCGGAGAAAGCTGATTTTTTTATGTTTCCGGGACACACATTGCGGATAAAGTTTGAAAAGTCCCCGCGAATCCGAGTTGAGCTTTTTTAGTTATAGCGTTTTTTTGATGAAAAAAAAAATTTTAAAAAAAATTCGACCCAGCTCCATATTTCTCATTCTTATTCGCCTTAGTAGGGTGAGAATCATAAATATCGTGCTGAATTATATTGAGAATACATATCCCCAACAGAAAATGCCAACTTTGTACCAATCCTCACACTCAATGGTGAAATATTCACGAAAATGTACAAAATTACGAAAAAAAATTTATTGTTTTCATACACACAACGGTACACAACGTCCATTAAATCAAATCTACGACTACTTTGGGAGTTAAATTATATATCAAAAATTGCAGAAAAGCAGTGGCTTTATAATGATATATAACAATAGTCATTTATTCCATAATGAACTGGTGAAATGTGTGAAATATTAACCATACCCCCTAAACTCAAATTCAAACGGCATCGACTTTTCTCACAAACTGAATGTGAGAAACAGGGACTGAACGTTTGTCCAGTGACGTTTGACCAACCACTTTATATCAAAGCAGTGGAGATTGTGTCTTCGTCAGATAAGTTGACAAAAGTTTTCGTTAGACTCGGCGGCTTCCATATGATTATGTCATATTTAGGGGCAATTGGTTCGATCATGGCTGGTAGCGGCTTGGATGAACTTTGGGGGACTGTTTATGCTGGTGGGTCAATCCATCATTTGATCAGTGGTCATGCATATTCAAGAGCAGTTCGTGCCCATTTGCTAACACAAATTGCCATTACAAAACTTGTGTTTGAAGAAAGCCGAACACTAGATAACATAGACTGCACAGAAGTCAATGAAATATTCTGTGGACTTGCCAGAGGTGACTGTACAACAGCTGATGCTGTCAATCAAGAAAGTGTCAACCATCTACTGTCAAAATTACACGAACTGCTCCAGAATGCGTCCGTAGGACGCACAGGAAAGCTTTGGGTACAATACTACGAGCAAATAGGTCTTCTCCAGTTGTTCTTGAGAGCAGAGCGCACAGGCGACTGCGAACTCCACACATATTGTGTTCGCAATATGATTCCAGTATTTCACGCAGGTGGTCATTTTGCATACGCAAAAAGTTCTCATCTCTATTTACAGCAGATGAATGAGCTAACAGAAATAATGCAACAGGATGATTTGAAGTTGTTCACTGAGAAAGGTTACTTTACCATAAGGCGCTCAGATAAATTCTGGGACGGGATATATTCTGATCAGACCATAGAGCAGTGTTTAATGAGAATGTTCAAGCTCCCTGGTGGTCTCACACATGGCAGGGGAATAACCGATAGCACTGTTGCGAAATGGGTACATGGACTACCTCTTTGCCTTCCGATATGTAATGCTCTCGAAAATTTTGTTCATGTTCACACTGGTCATGGCGAACAACATCGGGATCTCCGTCAAAGTTCACAATTGACTGATGCCAATGATATCACCAAATTATTGAACTGGCTCAGAGTGCATTCCCCCTTTCAGAATAGAGATCCACTACAATTAGTCTCTATAGCGACCGGGCTTGTGGCCGACGAAACTGTGAACTGTGACCAAGTTCGCAAAATTGGTGAATGTTGCATATCGAATGTTGTAAGCAAAACGTTCAACAGCATCAAACTACGACGTGTTGACACTGTGAAGTCTTTCGCATCGATGGCAAATAGCATCAAAGTCCGTGGAAGTAAGGTAGTGATTGACCCCACAATTCTGTTCAACTGCATCACATGTGTTATTCAGTCACAAGCAGAGATGGAAGAGGATCTCAAATATGAACTCGCCCCGAAACCACCAGCATTGTTTGATTCTGCTGGAATGAGGAAGACACAGAAAAGCACGCTCGGTAAGATCCTCAAAACATACGGTTCCGAGCAAACTAAAATCCCAGAACATTCTCTGTTTGTTGTAGATGGTGGATTTTTATTGAGGGCAGTTGTATGGCCTAAACAGTCGTCATATAAGGACATATGTACATCATATTCCAATTATCTAGTGAGACATTTTGGGGCGAACGTCGTGGTTGTTTTTGATGGTTATGCTTGTACAATGTCGACAAAGGGCATGGAACAAGCCCGTAGATCTAAAGACAGGTATTCCATTGATATCAATATCTCACCTGAGTTACCAGCCACCACACCCCAATCCGATTTCCTTGCAAATGCCAAGAACAAAACCCAACTGATCGATCTTCTAATGCAGGAGCTATCTGCTATCAATATTCAGTCCAAGCAGGCCGAGGCTGATGCTGATGTACTGATAGCCGAAACTGCACTTGACATCGCTCAAGATGACAACAATGTTGTCGTTGTGGGAACAGACACAGACTTGTTAGTCATTCTTACCTCTCGAGTTCAACCGGGATGTAATATTCACATGATGTATTCCATTACCCCAAACTTACTAGTTTCAGTTAGTGAAATAGCAACCAAAATGGGTGACCATAGAAGCAACCTCCTTGTAGCACATTCTATAAGTGGTTGTGACACTACTTCTGCACTCTTTCGAGTTGGTAAGAAGAAAGTATTCAGTACAATTGTCTCCGATGTTACTAGCGACTCACAACAGTATGTCAACACAATTTTGGCGGATGACAGTACACCAAGTGCAGTAGCCGCTGCCGGGGAACAACTTCTCCTGATCTTATATGGGAGTAAAACTGTTTCCTCTCTCGACCAATATAGATATGTCACTTACAAGCGTTATGTAGCAAAATCTAAACTGAATAAACCCATCGACCTAGCCTCACTCCCACCAAGCAGCGATGCTGCACAACAACATGTCTACAGATGTTATCTCCAGGTCCAACAATGGCTGGGCACTTCGCTTCCTCCGACGGATTGGGGGTGGTCGCTAGACAATGGACTTCCTGTACCGACTGCAGCCACAAAGCCATGTGCCCCCGATAACTTACTGAATCTGATCAGTTGTGGTTGCAAGAGTGCTTGTACAAAAAGGTGTGGGTGTAAGAAGGCAGGACTCTCTTGCTCAGGTTTGTGTAATTGCAGTTCGGATTCTTGTAACAACCACAGAAACACTGTCCTATCGGAAATTTCTGAGTTCGATGAATAATATGTATATAGGTCATGTCATTTCTGTATATAGCATTGATAATAGTCAATGTAACTTAATCCATGTTGATTGATTTGTACATTTTGTAAATATTATTTATTGATTTTTGTACATTCTGTAAATATTATTTATTGATCTAATGCTGCCAGACACAGACGTGTCTGTTCGGTCCCAAGCCCGAAAATAGTTGAGTTCTCATGCTGACGAATTTTATGCCAAAAGGGGAACTCGGCCAGAAGCAGAGGGGGTCTTCCATAATGTCTATTTTGTAAGCAATGATAAAAGTCTTCAAATGGTGGTGGATTTTTTATCGTCTGTCCAACTAACATCCCGTTCTGTACTACGACCCTTTGGGCAAATCCGTTAGGAAAATCGTCATTTTTTTGCGTAAATCCGATACTTTTTTGTGAATTTTCAATAATTTTTCGCAGAAATTGTCACAGAATGCACATTTTCCTCTAGATAAATGTATATTAGACATTATGTAGCTCGAAATACGCGTGAACAGAAAATACAGTTGGATCAATTCGAGGTTACAAAGTTTGTTCGATTTTTTTAAATTTTTTTCAAACGCGTTTTCGAAAAAAGGCTGTAGAAAAAAAAAGCTCAACTGGGATTTTAGGGGACTTTTGTCTAATCGTTCAGTGACATGTACTCGACATTCCCTGAAAAAATCAGCTTTCTCAGATTTTTTTCCCTAGTGAAACCTAATGTTCTTGGGCTAATAGGTAGGTTGGCCTAGGTGAGTGGAAGGCACCTATTTATTTTGGACTCACTAGGTCAAAGGCATAGGTCATAGTGACCTTGAACATAATAAATCGTAAATAATTGGTTTCCAGATGATAATTTGACAATGGTTCCACCTACGTTCATGAAACTTCATATGTAGGTTGGCATTGGTACAAGAAAGAGCCCTATTTATTTCGGAATCACTAAGTCACAGGTCAAGGTCACAGTGACCCTTCACATAGTAAATTGTAAACAACTGGTTTCCGGAAGATAAGTTGATAATGATTAAACCCACTTTTGTTCTGTCACAACTCGACATTGGATCGGTGATCCTAGCGGCATTATTTATTTATTTATTTATTTGTTTAGACAGTTTTATAAGTGAAGGAAGCTGGATTATCTAGAGAGAACACTGTGCAGCAGCAAGAAACTTTTGTAATTCCCAGCATATCAAATCTGCATTAGTTGATCTTTCAAAGTTCTTTGTTGATTCAGAACTAATTAATTCATTGAATAATTTCCTTGAAAAGTCAAACTCAGCTTGTGTAAACACAGCATAATGATAGTAAGGTCGATATTGTGTACTAATGTTGCTGTGCATGATCTTATGAGATGTGACTAACAAGGATTAGTCGGAACAAAAGGGAACAGAATTACTGATAGATTTAATAGCCTGTTAAATTATTTATTTATATTTATTATTTATTTATTGGTGTTTGAAGGTCACATACTTATGCACAATGTCTAATCTTGACTGTGACAGTTTTACTGGTGGAGGAAGCTGGAGAGAACCACCGAGCAGCCTGTTAAATTTCAACTATATAGTTTGTATATTATGCAGGTGGATGCAGCCAATTCATGAGGTAAAGGGTAAAGTGAGAAATAACCAATAACCAAGTCGTAAAATGTGGATTCTTGTTTCTGTTTCATATATTTAATTTGAGATAAAGACATGTACATAATTTGTTATTTTACATCATCAACATACACCAGTCCATCATATAATAACACAGTACACAATGACGTGGAGTATGGGAGACTGCAATCAACAACTCGAGGTGGATTTTTCCTTGTATTTCACAAGCAATGAAGTCACTCATGAAATACAGGAAAAACTCCACCACGGTCCATTGATTTATGTCCATGTACTCTACCCAAGATGTATGTAATATTTATACCATGATTAAACTTCAATTAAGTGAGTGGAGCTGATATTTTTAGCTTACCTGACTGAAAGTCAGGTGGAGTTTAAGTGATCACTTTTTATCTGCCATCTGTCCATCCATCCATCCATCCATCCATCCATCTGTCTGGCATGAACTTTACATTAGCGACTTCTCCTCATAAACCACTGAACCAAATTGGACCAAATTTGATATACATGTTCCTTATCACATGTCAATTCAAGTTTGTTCAATTAAAAATGTCACGCCCACATTGGGCATTACTCTGATAGCACCCATAAATTGTTTTCCAAAATTAAAAAAATCTTCTTCTCAAGAACCATCAATTAGAATCTTCTGATATTTGGTATATAACATCTCTAGGGAGGTCAGATTCAGGTTTGTTCAAATCGAGTCCCTGGTTCAGTATTTGGGCTCTGTTGGAGCCCAAAGTTTAACTTAGTGCAATATGTGGAAATTTATTTTAAAATCTTCTCCAGATCCACTGGTTAGAACAATATCATATTCATATTTGATATACAGCATGTCTAGTAGGGCCAGCTTCAAGTTTGTTCAACTCGGGTCCCTGGGTTAATATTTGTGCTCTCTATTGGAGCCTGGATTTTAACTTGGTGTAATATGAAGGAATTTCTGTAAAAATCTTCTTCTCCAGAACCATCAATTAGAATCTTCAGTCATTTTTCTATGACATTTGTGAACGGAAATCTTCAAAAGAAGTCTAGAAATGGCACTTCAACAATCTGTGAATCAATTATTTCTCAGGGATCGGGCAGGCCAGGGTGAATTTTAACATCTTGATTAATGTTTGGAAGGTTCCCTGGTGGGGGAACACAGCCAGTTGACAGTCATTGTGCCGATTAAGCAGAAACCCTGCAAATTTTCCATCTCTGATGATTTTTATGAGGTTATCTCCCCTTCAGGTTAGAAGATTTAATATAGATTTGTACATGAGATTTTAGTGTTTGGAACAGCTTCTTCATTAATGAACCAGTTTTTATCAAACTTATCAAACATTATGACTAACAAGTGGGTATTTGTATATTCCAAAATTTTTGACCTGCAACACTTTTAATCAGGTTATCTCCCATGAACTTTGATCTATTATTGGTTTTTCAAGCTCAACATTCAGAAGTGCATTCTAGTAGGCCAGAAGTGGGGGTATTAACCCTTTGCACTCTGATGTAAAAACACACAAGTTTTCAGCGGCAAATTTTTCCCACAATGCAACTGAGAATATAATAAATCATATCTTGTTTGACAGAGCTCTTTGAGCTCTGTCAAACAAGATATAATTTGTTGAATTTTTCATGCTGCATTGGCAATATGGAGCACATGACGGAAATTTTAAAATGCTACCAGGGTGCCAGGAGTTAAGCACCTTCAGTGATAGTTCTAGTTTAAGATATTTGACTTTCTATTTCTATTATCACATTTTCTACTTTCTATTTCAGTTGTCGATTATCTCTGTACGGTGTGTTTGATGGCCATGCTGGAGCTAGAGCTTCAAGATATGCTGCTAAACACCTCAAAGAAAATTTGAAACAAGCTTTTCCAAAAGGTGAAAATATTTGTTAACAAGCTCACTTTATTAAGTCTTCGGAAATCAGCATTATAGTATGTGGAGAGTAAATAATCCAATTCACAAACTTGGGATATTCACACCCAGGCTATAAATTTCAACTCTGTGGAAAATGGTAAGAGGCATACGTAGTGTTCCAGTCAACCTGAATGTCAAATTCCAGAAACTTGTCTTGTGCCTCTAGGAGCTGGGGTCTGTTACTTAGAAATTTAATAAATTACGTTAGGCTATTAAAAATAAATACTTGTTTCTCAGCCACTTCCCTTGTCATTGAAAATCTGCCTCATCATTCTCTTTTAGCTGGAAATTTCTTCACTCATATTATTTGATGCATGCAGAACTAAAAATGTGACCACTATGTCTTGTTTGAAGGCATTCACTAGACTCTTGTCAAACAAGATGTATTTGGTTAAATTTGCAACTGCACTATAGGAAATTTTTACTGCTGAAAACATTGGTATATCCACAGAATAGTGAAAGAAGTTAAAAAAAAAATTCCCAATATTTTCGAGACTGTTCTGTGGATTAACAAACAGAAAAACCCCTCCCTCCCTCATAAAATAGTGTGAAAATTGCCTGAGAAGTGAGACATTTTTAGCTCACCTGACTGAGCTCAAGTGATCACTTTTTGTCTGTCGTCTCTCCGTCCATCCAGCATGAACTTTACGTTATCGACTTCTCTTCCTAAACCCCTGCACCAACTTGAACCAAATTTGATATGCATGGTCCTTATCATATGTCCAATCAAGTTTGTTCAAACAAAGTTGCCATGCTCGATAGGGAGGGGGTGGGAGAAAATGCTCCAAAATTCTAGAAAAATCTTCTCATGAACCATTGAGTACAATGACTTGATATTTGGTACAGAGCTTCCTTCTGAGGTGTAGTATCAAGTTTGTTCAAACGAAGTTAGTGGAGTGATATTTGCCTTCGTCATGGGAGTTGCAAGATTTTTTGCCCCACCAAAAATTTCTGGTTTCTGAACCGATGGTCCGATTTGAACAATATTCGGTATGTGGTATTAGTGAGTCATAAGTACTTATTCATGCTGAAAAAGATTTCCCATGTTCCCCATGGGAACCCCAGGAGCTAAAAATAGATATTTTTATACTGTACCAATGACCCAGACATAGCTGGTGCTAACTCTTAAAATATAGGGCCAAACACAAATTTTGCCCCCCAATCCCCAAAATTTGCATCTAAAACCAAAGAAAACATGTCCTGAAAGGCCCTCCACACTTCGCCTCTACTGCGCATGCGCAGTGTCAAGGACGTTCCAAAATTGGCGCCATTAATCATTCTAAGTTTGGCCCTTCATCAGTTAACATCTGACTGATCTTTGTGCTTGTAAATCTCAGTTTAAATGATGCCAGACACATAAATATTAGTGAAATGGTGATTCTAAGGAGGATAGAGAAGGAGGAGAGGAAAAAATGTGTGACAGAATATTATCAGGGCTGTAACTTAAAATTTTTTAATGAAATTATGTTAAGTTACCTATTTTCGAGGCAGCAGCCATTTTGTTGTCATTCTGATTAATTAGTTACACTATTTTTTAAGTGTTTTCCTCTCTCCCTGTCCTTTAAGTCCCCCCTTGCTATTCTCCCATGCTTTTGGCATAGTTTTTGTAATTATTATTACTAAATTTTCTTGGGAGTTTTAGCTGAATAACAGAATGAATTCTGTTTCTTTTCCCCATGTTTACGTCTTCACCTACGGGTGGTTAGGCGTTGTGTTCTGCATCTACCATCTGATGTTCTGCAGTTTCTTCCCTGGAAGTCTCTGTTTTGCATCAGATAGTGTATTTTTGGTAACTGATTTCGGGCCTGGGTGCCTGGAGTCTTATTTTAGTGTTTTTACACTCATTGTTTACATTTTCAATAGCCCTCTGTGTGAGGGGGGGATTTCTGGAAAATAATATCTTGATGTTATTTTAATTATAACTAGATACATTATTATTGTTCGTAAGTGTTGAATAAATTGTTTAAAATATTTTTAAAATTTTTGTCCACACTTAGGCTTGGGATCCATTGGGGCTCAACGTTACTTTTCAGAAACTTGGGCTGTTCTGAAAAAATATTTTTTCAAAATATTTTGATTTCAATTATTGTTTCAATATTAATGGATCATATTATTATTATGTATTTTGATTGCCAGGGGTTAGTGCGAGTACCAGGACTTGTTTTCTTTTCACATTGAAAGGATATTGATCAATTGTAATAAGAGGAAGTCTTCCTCTGACTTTATAATCATTCTATATGTGGTCAGTGTACTCGCATTAACTCCTGTTCTGTATCGTATGATTTCGATGACAATATGGGAAACGTATGTCACGGTATGTTATTGGGGAATTGGACACTCCGGTCCTTTCCCCGCAGGGTCACTCTACTTTATCAATTTCTATTTCAGACGATCAAGATTAGGGTGATGTATCTGTGATGTCTTCCAACAGTGTGCCTCTGTCGTCACAATTAATGAAGGGCTAGCGGAAAAGTGCTCATGTAAATACGCCAATTGCCTAAGAGGACCCTAGTAGGTTCGACGGCCTTTGATGTCCGCTAGCTCGCCCGGTGTAGCGTCCATTCACCGAATGGTTCGGCAGCCGGGTTCGACCGTTGTGGTCTAGAAGAGTTTTGGGGTGATGCGAGCACTATAAATCAACCTAATGCACACCCAGTGACGGCGGATCGGAGGGAGAACGGAGGAAGCCTTTTAGTCCGGTTCATAGCTCATTCCGGTCCATCCGGACGGCAAGCGAGAGAGGCCCCTCTCTCGTTCACAACATCTGGCCCCAGATGTTGTGGTACAAAATGTTTCGCATTCGGAGCATACGTCCGTCGCTCGGGACGCTCCGACATATAGTCAGTCCGGAGTAGACTGTCAATAAGGCTTCCTCATTCTCATAGTTGCGCACACGACCGCTCTTGGCTACGTGACCACGGATATCCAGTCAGCTTCGCCAGTCAGAGATTCATCGGCGACCAGGTCACACCATCCGGTAGCCAGGGACACGAGGCCTGCAGACTCCGGACGTTCGCATAGGAAGTGTGCGGGAGTCAACGTACACGGAGCTTCCGGCGGCAATGCATCGTAAGACCGCTACTGCACAGGCCTCGGGAACGGACGTGCTTTCCTAAATAGCACAGTTTATCGCAGCATCCCAGCATCAACTGAATCTGTCGCATATTTTTTATCCGACGATGCTGGGTCGGGACGCTCTGCGGAAGCGGGTACGGACGTCCGAAAATTTCATCCGGTCCGACGGGATACCGAAAGGGATTTGGAGGATTTCGAGCTTTCCCTTTCGGAACAACATATGCTGTTGTGTATGTCATCTGACTTGGTCTTCTACAGCTTCTTTCGTCGGACCAGAATGCTGCGATGCCGGATAAGAAACTGATAGCGTCGGTGGACTTAGAAATTTTTTGTTCGGTTCAGGGACATTGTCCCTCAGTTCCGACATAGTCCAATAATGTCACGCAAACTTTCGAATTATTGAACGACGCTATATACTATTATTATATGCTTGCTATAACCAAGCATTTCTGGTTTCTTGTTCGCAAAGTTACGGAGATGTCTTTCAAAAGTGTGCCTCTGTCGTCATAGTTAATGAAGAGCTAGCGGCAATAAGTGCTCATGGAATATGTCTATCGCCTACGGAGTGACATTCGCTAGCTCACCCGGTGTAGCGTACATTTATCGAATGGTTCGGCTGCCGGGTTCGTCCGTTGCGGTCTAGGAAGGAGATTTGGGTGATGCGAGCACTTTAATTACTTTAGTACTCACCCAGTGACGGCAGATTGAGGACAGATCGGAGGAAGCCTGTTAGTCCGGTTCCTAGCTTGTCCAGGTCCGTCCGGGCTGTGAGCGAGAGAGGTCCCTCTCTCGTCCAACAACATAGGGGACCGCATGTTGTGGTTCAGATATTTTACATTCGGAGCATATGTCTGTCAGTCGGGATGCTCCGTTATATTGACAGTCCGAGAGACTGTCCTTAATGCTTCCTCATCCTCACAGCAGGGCACACGACCGCACATTGGCTAGGTGACCTCGAGTATCTGATCAGTTTCGTCTTTCAGCGATTCCACGGCGAATAGGTCGCGCCATCCGGTAGCCAAGGGACACGAGGCCTATACACTCTGTTCGCTCGCATATTGGTAGTATGCACGGGGTAACGATCACGGAGCTTCCAGCGGCAATGCATTGTACGTCCGCTTCTCCTCAGGCCTCAGTGACGGACGTGCTATCCGAGTTAGCACAGTTGTTTCGCAGCATCCCAGCAATTGACAGTTTCTTAGTCGAATCAGGAATTATCCGACGGCGCTGGGTCGGTGCGGTCCGCGGTTGCATCAGGTACGGACGACCGAACGCTTTATAGGGTCCGACAGGATGGCGAAAGGGATTCGAAAGATTTCGAGTTTTCCCTTTAGTAGTATCGGAAGCTGCCTTTCATATCTTCTGGCATTATCTTCCAGTGATTGTTATTTCGGACTTCATTGCTGCGATCTTGGATAAGAGACTTATAGCGTCATTGGACTCGGATTTTTCGATCGGTTCAGGGACATTGTCCCTGACTTACCGACGCAGTCCAATAATGTCATTACAACATGTGTTTTATTTTTCGACGCTATATATGCATACAAGCCTGCTACCAAGCATGATAGTTTAGTTTCTTGTCCGCATTGCTCATTTCTGCCGTTTTATCATTTATACGATTAGTTTATTTGGCAGAGCAGGGCATACCGAGAGTTCATATGCGTCTAGACGGTGTGGTTAAAGACTGGAAATATTCTTTTTCGCCGTTTATGTCTTTTCCAACTTCAATGTTGGAAACGACATGATGTATAGTAGACTTAACTTAGACGCTTTATCATACGTAATCCGCCTTACTGAGGCGTTATCATTACGTTTTCAAGAAAAGATTTACGGGATATTATTCTCAATGTAATTTCTTTTGAGGGCTGTAGTTTGTTCACGTGTAACTCCGCCCTTCAGTGGCTGTTTGGAGTTGGTTAGACGTGACGCAGCCCTAGCTACATCCATACGCGTGGATAGTAAGGTTAAGAACTCTCTCAGAGTCGCTTCGTTCTCGGAGGAGCTTCTCTTCGACAGCAACTTTTCGGCAATCCATGAATTGCTCGATTTACATGTTCTCTTGTCTATCTAGTGTTACAAGAGATTCAGACTGGGGCAAGCATTCGGTGGTTGACTCAGAGAGTGCCACTGCAGTTGCCGGACCCGAGTGTGGCTGTTATGACGGTTGCTAGTCAAACAGATTGGGATATAATACTGATCCCAACGGATTCGAAGTGCCAGGGTCTTTGGGTTCCGCAGTCTCTTAGCAACCAATTTTCTTCCGCGGAATAATGTTTTTTAGGCTTGCTTTATGTCATTGCATGAACATTATTCAGAAACGCATGCCCAAATCCTGTCCGTTAATTCAACAGTAGTGGCGTATCTCCGGAACCAGGGAGGCACTCTTTCGTTTCCGTTATTCAATTTAATGGAAAGAATCCGTCTGTTGGTTATAGTACACCAAGTTCTGTTTTGGTCCGTCATGTTCCGTCTGATTGTTTTACTGGACTCCCGTTCACTTACGGGTCGCTTGTTGCTGTCAGAATGGACTCTCAACAAACAAGTATTCAATCAGATTTGCTATCTATGGGAGCGCCCAGTGATGATTATTTACGACACAGCTTGCTAATCAATTGCAGACGTATGTGTTGGCTTGTCCAGATCTCTGAGCTAATGTTGTTAACGCTCTATTGATCTATAGGACGGAATGATAGGATACGCGTATCCTCCGGCGCTGTTGTTTCAGCAGGTATTGCTAAGATAAACAACCACAATACATATCTGTTGATAGCATCTCTATCTTCACAGAGATCATGGGTAATTTACTCTCTTGTCTACTGTGGTCTTAACGTGAAATCTTCCTCAATGTGAGGATCTTTTTTCACTGGGTAAATCATGTCATCTTTATCACAACCCGCAAGGTCTCAACCTTCATGTATTCCGTTGTGTGGTCCGTATTGCATTGTAAGCATTGTACGGGACGAGCTTTGGACGCGATTTCTTACTATAGGAGGTCCTCTTCTTCGCTATTCTATGCGGCTAAAGTGGAGGCTCTTCCGTCGTTGGTGTAGGGATCATTATGTTCATATTGTTGATCCCTCCATACTACTCATTGCAATTTTTTAGTATACTTGTTTCACAAGATCTACTGCAGCCTGTTATTAGTAAGGTTATAGGTTTATGTTACCTCATACCTATGCACTCTACGATAGTTTACAATTGACTCTTATGTCTCTTTATCTAAGTCAGTTAGTAACTTTTTGATATATAGACTTAGAATCTTTAGATTAAATTCCTATATGGATTTTAACTTCGGTTCTTATTTAGCTAAGTAATCATTTGAGCCTCTGGAAACAGTAGTTTTCAAATTCTGACCTTTTAGACAGTAATTCTGTTGGTTTCTCTTTTACTGTAGAGTCAGTGAGTTTCATGCACTATCGATGGATGATTTTCACTTTCGTAGTTTCGGAATCACTATTCCGTTACTATTTAGGTTGGATTTTTGCATAAGAGTTAGGCTCCTAATATCCGGAACCTATTGTTATTAAGGTCCTTCCGTCTTCGTACGGGCATAGGCCTTTACTCTTTCCGGGTAGAGTTTATGTATTTATAAACAGATATCTGTTTATTACTATGGGCGTAAGCTTCTTCGGTCGTTGATGCCTAGTAGAAGGACGTTACGCTCCATTCTATTGTTATTGAATTCTATTAACTATCGGTACTGCTTATGGTATATCATTGACTTAGCAGTTGTGCTTAAGATTTCGGCTCATGAAGTAAGAGTTCTTCTACATCTTGGGCTTACATTAATAGTGTTGCTATTATAGATTTTTGAAGGCTGCTCATTGCGCTCAGCCATCCACATTCATGAATTTTTATCTCAGAAATATCGAGTCCATTTCTGGAGGCCTCTATTGTTAGGTCTATTATCTACTGCTCAGAATGTCATTCACTTAACAGTTGCTACTATAGCTAGGTAGGCTGTCTGTTTCGGCAGTGTCTCCGTTCTGCTGCCCTCTTCGCTCTGGGCTATTTGACCCAGGGCAAGAAAAAGGGGGGGGGGGGGGGAGGGTGTTCCCTTGGGTCACCTGTTTTACTATGAAAACAAGGGGATACCTCCTCCGGAGTTAGTAATTCTGAGCTGTTATTGGGATGGTTGTTTGTGAGAAGTTTAGGTTTTTAAAATTCATTCAAGTCTTAGTTTTTAAAGTATAGACTTACTTTATTTATTGGCTTACTTTAAAAATTAATAGTATTAGGATTATATTGGATATTAATAGAGTACATGGATGTATGAAGATCAATTTTGGAAGATGTTGTATCTTTCTAATTTATCATAAATAAGAAAGATACATGTAAGGCCTATTACTTCTTTTTCCCTACAGGGGATGACTCTATTTTATATTATTGAGCGTATTCCATTTTGCTCTATGTCCTTGGCCCTCCAGCCTTTTTACTATTCAGCTATGTCTGGGTCATTGGTACAGTATAAAAATGTTAGAAAATTTATAGTAATTTCTATATTTTTTATACTTACCAGTGACCCAGACGGGGATGGCCCTCCCAGGAGTTGGGAACTCTTGCCTCCCCGCTGAGTACATAGCGCTTACCAGGCACTGGTTTTTAGAATGATTAATGGCGCCAATTTCGGAACGTCCTTGACACTGCGCATGCGCAGTAGAGGCGAAGTGTGGAGGGCCTTTCAGGACATGTTTTCTTTGGTTTTAGATGCAAATTTTGGGGATTGGGGGGCAAAATTTGTGTTTGGCCCTATATTTTAAGAGTTAGCACCAGCTATGTCTGGGTCATTGGTAAGTATAAAAAATATAGAAATTACTATAAATTTTTTAACTTTTTCAACGCCTATATTTCCCAAACCATATGGATCAGAGAACTGTTATTTGGTATGAAGCATCCTTAGGACCAGTAGAATCGATTGATAAAAAAAATTGTCAACAATTGTGTTAGGGTGCTCTGTAGAGGTCATTGGAAAAATGCTGAGTCAGCATATTTGCAAAATATTTAAAAAAAATTCTTCTCCAGAACCACAGATCAGAATCTTCTTATATTTGGCATACAGCATCCATAGGGGGGTCAAATGCAAGTGTGTTCAATTTAAGCCCCTTGGTTCGTATTTGGGCTCAATACAGGTGCCCAAATCTTAACTTAGGGCAATATGGGAAATAAGCTTTAAAAATCTTCTTCTTCAGAACCACTGTTCAGAATGTTTTAATATTGGGTAGACATCATTGTTACGAGGGTCAGATTCAAGGTTGTTTGAATCAAGTCTCTCAGTTAATATTTGGGCTTCCTATGGGGGCCCGAATTTTAACTGGGTGCAATATAAGGAAATTTCTTTAAATTTCTTCTTCAGATCCACCACTCAGAATATTTTCATATTACAGCATCTCTAGGGGGGCAGATTCATGTTTGTTCAAATTGTGTCCTGGGTTTATATTAGGGCTCCCCATGGGAGCCCGAATTTTAACTTAGTGCAATATGAGGAAATTTCTTTGAAAATTTTCTTCTTCAGATCCACCAGTCACAATCCCTTCATATTAAGCACACAACAGCTCCAGTTCACTATTCAGAACTCCCTATGGGAGCCCGAATTTTAACTTAGTGCAATATGAGGAAATTTCTTTAAAAATCTTCTTCAGATCCACCAGTCAGAATCCTTTTATATTGGGTATACAACATCTCTAGGGGGTCAGATTCCTGTTTGTTCAAATTGAATCCCTGGGTTTATATTTGGCCTCCCTATTGGAGCCCAAATTTTATCATTGTGCAATATGAGGAAATTTCTACAAAAATCTTCTTCAGATCCACCAGTCAGAATCTAATTTCTGTGTTTGCAGTTCATTCTTCACTTAGGTATAAGTGAATCTTGTAAAGGAACAGTGACTACAGACCTTCTGGTTTGTCATGTCAGGTCATCAGCACCTCATTTTCACAGCTCTGACCAAGTTGCTACTGATGCCATCAAACTCAGGGGAGAATTGAAACAACTGGCCATCACCAGCAGAGGTAATCCAAACCAGAATATGTCTGACAAATTATTTTTATACTCTGTACATGTTGTTAGCATTGCTTGTATCATTTCAAGATAAAATAAACAAACATCACTGATTTCATTTAATATAGGTGAAAGAATAATACTATCAACATTAAATCTCAAGTCTGCATTCCACATCTGGTCTGCATCAAGATGACAGGTTATTTCTAGAGATGGGCAGTTAACCGAAAATTCGGTTCGGTTTTGTTATCAAAACCAAAACTGAAACCGGAATAATTACAGAAAACCTGTTGTCGCAGTTTTCAACATCAGTGTTGAAAAAATCTAATCAGGTCGTCACTTCTCAGAATAAAGAGGGAAACAACCTAAAGTTAACCTTGTTTTCAAACTTAGAGTCACTATACCCCGTTTCCAGAACAGCTGCACTAAATGGTATTGCGTTCGAGCATGGCATTTACCACGAAAATAGGTGACAAAATTACTTCTTATGCATCGTGGTTTAAATGTTCATCTGTTTATCAAATGCGATTTCCTTTGCTGAACTGGAACTTGTCACTTGTTCCACATTTATAATGGTAAATATTTTTATTTCTACACGTAATTTTGAAGTTGGATGAAAATTTAGGGTTACAATGACCTATATGAGCGACTTGTACTTGATAAAAATTTTATGGTCGGAATAATATTTTAGGGTGTGTTCGGTTACCCTAAACACAGGTATTGGGGGGGGGGATGCTAATTTTGCAACAGACTCAAGGCAAAAATCATTTTTCTCAATCTTGAAACTCTTGAGATAATGTATGCAAATACATTGTGCTCAGGGAATCAGCGTACCAGTATAGACTATTACACAGGTGCATTGCCCAGGAAAGGGAGTCCCAGTGACACTGACTGGCGCCAAATACGTCTTCTTATATGCAAATGCAATGTATTGTTATGTTTGTACAACGAAAACTGAAACCGAAAACCCGACTCTTTGAATGAAACTGAAACTGGAACTGACATGAAATTTGAAAACCATCCATCTCTAGTTATTTCTCCCCACCATCAAGGAGCCATGTGTTAGATAAGCTAATTATAGATAATTATCAAGTCCCATATATGTGTGTAGAATTTGTCGTGGAACAGAAATTAACTTATCAATTATCACAATTCTTGTCTTATTTCATAATCCTTTCATAAACATTGAACATTATCCTTTTCATCAAACACTACACACAGTCAAGTTAAGCTACAGTGTCATTGACACTTTCATTTTGGTTTCTATGGAGGCCCAAAGTTCAACTAAGAGCAATGTGAGGACATTTCTTTAAAAAAACCTTCTTCAGATCCACCAGTCAGAATTCTTTCATATTTGGTATATGACATCTCAAGGGGGGTCAGATTAAAGTTTGTTCAATTTGAGTCCCTGGCTTAATATTTGGGCTCTCTTTGGGGGTGTGGGCAGGGGAAGGGGAGCAGGTTAGGTTCAAGTTGGTCAAATCCATTCCTTAGTGTTTTTCCATAAAATTTGCCTTTCATCACTTCATTCCTTTGTAATGTTGATGAACCATGTCTAACAGAATGTGACCCCAAATACTTCTTTGAACCACTTTGTCAGGAGAGCGATTAAGACCCCTTGTGGCCTCTTGCTTTTAATAGTCCTTATGATTACCTGTAAAAATGACAATTATAATTACTTCAGTTTTCAAAATGAATTATTTTACAATTACTTTCAAGTGTAATTAATTACATTGACGATTACTTTGGGAATTTGTTTTTGAAACTAGAAAAGGCACTTAAGAAACAAATACAAAGCTAGAAATTTATACCTCACTAAGAAAAATATATTGCCTAACACTATCAAAATATGTATTCATGAAACCCAATATTCATGAGAGATAAGCTGAACTTTGCCAGAGCAGTCTAAGTTTGTAGAAAGCTTAACCCAACACACACAGTATCAAAATTTAATATTTTAATGTTTTTTTCAAATTTTTCAAAAAATTTCAACAAAACCATTTTATGTGACCTCCTTATTGGAACGACCTTGTGATTGTGTTCCAAAGAGGGGGTCACATGATATGGTTTCCTTGAAATTTTTTGAAAATATATTTTTATCAACTGCTTAATTTGTAAATTACGTGGGTGAATGCAGCCGAATCATTAGGTAAAATGTTAATGAGTCCACAGGCATAAATGTGTTTTAGACTGATTATCAAAATGCAACAATGAACTTCGAGACATGCCAGGCATCCACCTGCTATAAGACATTGGCAACTCGGGGGGATAATTACCACCTAAGATAATGACTTTTTATGGCTTCACTGGATCCAATGACACAAGCGTTTTAACGGTACTCTTTCCATCTTTTCTATCATCAGGTAAAACTGTTTACTGAAGAAATTAAGAATGGATTAAGACCAAAATGGTTTAAATATCAAAGTGTGTGTTTTAGCATTCTCTACATTCATTCATTTTTTTTAGGCCCCTACCGGCATCGCCGGAGGGGATTATAGGTTTGCACTCCGTCCATCCGTCAGTTTGTCAGTCTGTATGTCTGTCAGTCTATCAGTTACACTTTAGGTTTCTGGAGTTTTTTTTGGAAACGCTTCAACGGAATGATTTCATTTTTGGTAAACTACTATAGAATGATGACTTACAGATCAAGTTTGAGTTTCATGCTGACTGCATTATTCTTGTGTGAGTTATGGCCCTTGGAAATAAGGAAGAGCACCATAATATCAGTTTTCCGGAGTTTTTTTGGAAACGCTTCAACAGAATGATTTCATTTTTGGTAAACTACTAAAGAATGATGACTTACAGATCAAGCTTGAGTTTCATGCTGATTGCATTATTCTTGTGTGAGTTATGGCTCTTGGAAATATGGAAAAGCGCCAAAATATCAGTTTTCCAGACTTTTTTTTGGAAACGCTTCAGCGGAATGATTTCATTTTTGGTAACCTACTATAGAACGATGACTTACAGAAAAAGTTTGAGTTTCATGCTGATTGCCTTATTCTTGTGTGAGTTATTGCCCTTGGAAATATGGAATAGCACCAAAATATCAGTTTTCCGGACTTTTTCTGGAAATGCTTCAACGGAATTCATGCTGATCACATCTAGGTTATAACATTTGTATAATTATTAATGCTCATTAGTCCGGTAGGGGACATTGTATTGCTTCAGCAATACGTGCGCTCTTGTTATCTCTTGTCTTTCCAAGTGATAAGATATATGTGTGAAAGCTCCATATTAGCACCTTAATTATTAAGGATTTCCTGCCTTCACTTGTCAAACAGACTTTGATGGGGGCTGCATTCAGCTCTCCATCAAATACAATCAAGAACCCTCCTCAGGTAGTGGTAGTCTCGTTGAGTAAGGCACGTAATCCTGATTGCCTTTATGGGGGATACAATGGTGCTTTGTTCTAAGGCATACTGCGCGTTGATGGTGTACTCGTCTTCAACCAATGCTAGCCCGGCTTGTGCAGTTAGTACGTTGAGGAGTCAGATAGTTGCTCGCTGCTGCGCAGTGGTTCTCTCCTGGTTCTCCAGCATCCTCCACCTTTAAAACTGTGGAACACGCATTGACCCTGGCTGTCAAATGTGTCATTAAACATTAAATTAAAAAAATTAAAAAACTTTCTCTCCTGTGAATGAATCTGTACAACTGATTATGACGGCTATAAAAACAAATTTCTTGTTTCTCGAGAAACTTTCCTCAATTTTATGATGATGAGGAGGAGAGGGCTTTTTATGCCCCTGAAATATTTTTCAAGGGCATATAGTGTTTGTCATTTCCATCTGTCCATCCATCCAGAAGATTTTCGTGTCTGCTCCATAACTCTGAGATGCTTTGTTGGATTTTGTTGAAACTTGGCATATGGGGAGATGATGTGTCACACACAAAATGTTTTTTTGTTCGATGGAGGTCAAGGTCACAGATCAAGGTCATAGCTTGGGGGCATCCGTGGCCGTGCGGTCACTGTTAGTCTTGTGCTTTCTTTTTTTTGTTTTGTAAATCCACAAAACAGTACTGAATATAGATGGATTTAGCAATTTAATTCCTCACACTATCATGTAGAAAAACTTCCCCTGATGCATTTGCAAATGTAACCAGCTGTATCTTGTTTGAAAGAGTTCAACCAAGCAAGATTTAGTTGGTTGGATTTAAAGTCCTACAAGTGCAAAATTAGTATCATCAGAGATTTCCAGGTAGAAAAAAGAGTGATGAGGTAACTTTTCAGTGACGAGTGAGGTGCATCACTGAGAATCTAGAATTTATAGTATTGTGTTATACAGTATCAATGGTTATTATAACTACATGGGAGTACGGTGGCCCATTGGGTAGCAGAATGAGTTCCGATTTCAGTGTCGCGCAAATCAAATCTCAATAAATCTGTGCTGGGTCATTGCTGAATAATCATGGTATTAATATGATTGACACCAGGCAACTTGTAATGGTGATCTTGTTTTAAAGGACTGTTTAATATGGAAATACTGGTTATTTGGCAGCTGACATTTGTCAGTGAAACTGAAAGATAGTGCATGAAGGTTTTTTTTTCCAGGGTCGGTTTGTTTTTTTGTTTTTTTTTAAACCTTGGTTTCGGTTCGGTTTTTCGGTATTATTTCTGGGCCCTTCAATTACACAATGGCACTCAGTTGACAAAGTGTTGATATGAATTTGGGGTATACTGTATGTCATTTGATTATCTTCTTGTTGTATATGTTCTATTTGGTAAATGCTATACCTCAGTGGCAGTGCCAGGGGTGGGGGGGGGGGGCAATGTTCTTGCAGCCCCCCCCCCCCCCCCCCCAAACCAAACAACCAAACGTCAAATTGTTATGTGACATAATCTGGGCACATTTGAAGACCACATCAACCCTTGTAGAAATGCTCAGATATTGCTTCCAAATTATCCAAATATGAATTTTTTTTTCCTGGGGCAGGGCCCACAGATCCAAACCAACAGGTGGGGGACACATTCTCCCATGTCCACACCCCTGACTCAGGCCTACGACCTTCTGCTGATGGCGTAGGCATCTCAACCTTGGACGACCACATCTTACTTAGCACCCCCCCACCCCCCCCTCCCCCCCCCCCTGAATCGTAATCTTGGCGCCGCCACTGCTCTACATATAAATTCATCAACCAGTCTGAATACATAGGAGAGATGCCATTTGACAACCAGGAGGAGCTGGACATTGCTTGTCAACTCTTTATTGACCCCAAGAAAATCATGTCTGTAGAGACTGCCATGTCTGAAATTTTTAATTCAGACGATGAAGATGACCTGACTGAGGCAGGTATTTTAAATGAGCATAACTGATGTACCGGTAATATGAAATGTAACTTATTTGTTCTTGTATTGAAAATTATTGTATTCCATGGTCCATGTTTTAATTTTTTGTGAAACCCTGCAACAGCACGTGTTGACCTCATTGTCGTTTGTTCTATTTTTAATGTTGGAAAATTTTGTTGTTGTTCAGTGCACTGAATATGTTTATTCGAAGCAATAATTATCCTGTTCTGTTGCTTGTGCATGGTTTATACTGCATTATATGGATTTATTTATGGGACCCTTTCATCATTGTCATCATTTAAGGTCAGTTCACCATAACATTTGTGGGGTTTTCTTTTTCCAAATCTCGAAGGAGTCGAATGAAAGCACACTTTTTGAAAACAAAAATTTGATTGGTCAGTTCGTCAGACATGTCAGTTTGATAAGGAAAACAATACTTACCTGTCAATAAATAAAGAACAAGTTTGCAAATAGTATTGTTTTAATAATTCTATTTCGATTGTACAATATAGTGTACATACAATACATACAATACATGTTTTTAACATAAAACAAACAAAGAAAGATGAAATATTCAACTGAAAAGAAAATCATTGTCATTTTGGATTTATGATTACTAAGGTTTTTCCCACCACATCAGTCCGGGACGATCTTTGAGTGGGTGTCCGAAAATTTCGAGGCTTAAAAAAAATTATTTTTCAATGAAAAAATGGTGTCCGAAAACAAAAAGTGTCCGAAAATTTAGATGAAATACGGTATATACCTGTTTTGTTATTTTGTGTTCAGTTTTAATTTCGATAAAATAAGTAATTTGGACTTGTAATTTTTCTGTTATGTTTAACATCACCATAATACAGGGACACCATTCACTGTCCTGTTCCCCGACCCCTCACTGGACCTCTCGCCTCATTTCGAAGTATTGAGTATGATCTCTCCCTTAAGTTGTTATGACTTGTGTGCAAAATAAAATGGGTTTAGGGCATCAACAAGTATCACATGGGGAATAAATGGTCAAAGTAAATAACCCTGTATAATTTTGATTATTATGTTATTTCATGCATTTAATATGAGATAAATATGACTGAAATGAAAAAAAAAACAACAAAAAAAACCAAAAGTTCACATATTCCGACACTCACCTAATTTCGTGCAGTAAAAGCCCACACTCACTGTCCATAGTCGTTCATGTGTAGGCCCGACTGGCTGTTCTCACTGTTGGGGTGCAACTTATACAAAGGTAATGGTCACAGGGGAGGTATTTGGGCTGAAAATATTGGGTACGGCGTATACGTGGGAGCGACTTATACATGGACATAATTATACAGAAATAATCGCTTTTGGATTTGCCCATTCTGCTGATGTTTGCTGCCATTTTCAAAATAAGATTACCATTAAGACCATAATCTGACTGTGATCTTTTGTTACTGCAATAGAACTGTTGCCCCTCCACAACATACAGTCTCTGGGTATACTTGCAAATTACAGTACAAGTCAAAATAGGTTGTAGAATAACCACTATAAATTATGTATCTTTCTATTCCTCTCACTGAGAGCTTTCCAGAAAATGATGTCAGATTCTGATCTTATCAGTGTAGAAGCAACAGTATACATTGTTTATTGTGGTTATGCTACAACTTATTTTGACTTGTGCTGTAGTCTCTTGGTACATATTGCTTGGTAACTCTTGGTCAAGACTTTCCTAGGAACATTTGCAATGTCTCAAATGTAAACTATCATGGTATAGCAAAATTGTATAAAAATCTTGAGGCCTTTTAGTGTTAATGCATGATCTTTCAACTTATATGACAATTTTTATTTTCAGACGATGTGGAACAAGTACAGAAAGATATCAAAAAGTGCTTGGTTGATGTTTTCAAGAAAACAGATGAAAACTTTTTACAAGAAGCCACTAAAAGGTTCAAGACGTAAAAGTGAATAATATTTCTGTAAACATTCTGTGTTCGTCAATTCTTACCTATGATCTTAAGCTTATAATTTTATTTCATCGTATGATTAGTATGCATTGAATCTGTAAGTACTGGAATAAATTGTGTATCCGGTGCCACTGATATAGGTCTTTAAATTTCCTCAAATGGTGTAGGTAAATGCCATGCCCAAATTATGCATTTTTAGCCCGACTGTTTACAGTCAGGGCTATAGTCATGACTTTCATCCATCTGTCCGTCCATCCATCCGTCCGTCTGTCTGTTAACATTTAGAGTTTTGGTTAAAGCTTGTGGTTAAAGTTTTTTAGTGAAGGTTAAAGTTTTTTTTTTTCTATTTAATTAATATTAATTACTATTGATTGTATCATTCTCATTATGTTTCATGTTATTTTGGGACATATTTAATCCTTTTTTGCAGTCAATTTAACTTAGAACTTCCAAGTTAAAGTTTTTTGTTAAAGTTTTTTTATTTACAAAGTTACACCTTTAATTCTTCAAACAGTTTAGTGGAATGTCACTGCTTCTCATTTGGGACAATGTCTACTGTCTACTAAAGCCTTCAACATTGATTTTAATTAATATTGGCATGATTTTAACCCCTTTTAAACATGTTTTCAGTCTTAGTTTCTTTGTATTTGAAATTAGGCCTTTTCCACATACTTTGTTACTTTAATTCTTGCATAGTCAATACAACTTAATGATTGCATATACATCAATGATTTCTTTTATCGGTTTTAGGAAATATTTAACCCTTTTTCTGCAGTCAATTTTACTTAGTATTCCCAGCTTAAAGTTTTGGATTATGGTTTTGCTTTTTGATGTTGCATACAGTGGTTTCAATTAATATTTGCATTAATTTAACCCATTTGAAAATGGTTCTCGAACTTGCTTTCTTTAAATTTGAAATTGGGCTTCTACCATATACTTTGTCAGTTTTTGTTCTTGCATGATCAACACAACTTTAATAATTGCATATACAGACATGATTTCTTTTATTTGTATGCAGCTTTTTTTCTGTTTTACCTGAGCTTGACAGTTTGAAATATAAAGAAATGTCTTCTGCAGCATACTTCTGTTGTTTTACAAAAAGCTATACAGATGGGGAGCAAATGGGAGTGAGGCTTTGATGTTGTCTCCAAAACTTTGGGGGAGATGGGCAGAATCAATCCACCCCTCTCTCCTCCCCATGTTATCCAGAAGATAAATCCAGTTCTAATTATACGATTCTCTTCAAATTTGATATTACTTATTTATACGCCCGTTTGTAAAAATGGCCATATTATGTAAAGAGTCTCCATCCATCCATCCATCCATCCATCCATCCATCCATCTTTCCATCCATCCATCCAGTCCATCCATCATCCATCCATCCATCCATCCATCCATCCATCCATCCATCCATCCATCCATCTGTCCATTGATCCATCCATCCATCTGTCTGTCCGTAAACAATTGGTTTCTGACCGATAACTCCAGTTTGGATTATTTGATTTTAACCAAGGTTGGTGTGTGTATTTTCCAGTTAGTAATACAGGCCAAGTTTGAATATGGATTCTGTCCAATTATTTTACATGAGTTATGGCCCTTTTTTCAACTTAGAAATTGACATTCTATTAAAATTTTTGGTTTCCGACCAATAACTCCAGTTTGGATTATTTGATCTCAACCAAAGTTGGTATGTGGTAGCTAGTAATAAGAACTTTGTTTATGGCATAACTTGAACAATAGTTAATGGATTTCAATTTGTTTGGTATATGTCTCTATAGCAACAATGTCTACGTCAAGTTTGATGACCAACCATATCCGATGAAAATTATGGGAGTTATTGCCCTTTGTTAATAAATATCGTGTAATGCTTGTTTACGGAATAACTTAAACATTAGTAACCAAATATTTTTTTTTTGGTATATATCTCTGGGAACAATGTCTGCCTCAGGTTTGATGACTATTATCTGATGACAATTGTCAGAGGCATAGCCCTGCACCCCTCCCTTGCCCCTGCACTGCCCCCTCCCCCTGTCATTTAGGCAATTTTTCCGAAAATGCATTTTGAAGGATTGAGAATTATTAAATACAAAAAAAAATTGGATTCCTATAACCCAACACCACCCCACCCCCACCCCCCTCTCCTTCTGTATCATTTAGGCAATTTTTCCCAAAATGCATTCTGAAGGATTGGGAGATATTACATGCAGAAAAAAAAACCTATAGACCCCTATAGCCCAACCCCCACCCCTGGTGTCATTTAGGTATTTTTTTTTCTTTGTCCCAAAATGCATTTTTAAGGATTTGGAGTGATGTGATTACATGCAGAAAAAATTGTCTGAAACATCAGATTTTTTTAATTTTTCACTTCTAACCATTGCTTATTAGTCCTTATTGGAACAACCTCATCAAGCTTGTTCCATTAATAGGTCATGAGGTATGTTTGGGGATAGAGAAATGTAAAAATAAAATTTGAATACCAATTTTTGTATATCACGCCACGAGGAGTGCAGATATGGCAGATTTGTTATGTAAATCGTTAACAACAAATAGCACAGACTGTTTTGCATCTAAGCATTGTGATTGCTGGTACAGTTGGGCTCTATGCATAACATCACTCTAATTTAAAATTTTGTGTAAAGTTCTGTAATGTTGCACTTATATAATGTTAGGTCAAGTTTCCCTGATGCATGCAATCTAATTTGGGGCCTACCAGACTACTGAAACAATGCAGTAGATAAATATGACACTGTTTTTCAGATTGCTTTTCATTGGCGAACATATGTATGAACATGTACTTAAAGCTTGAGATCTAACATATTCATATATGTGGCATTTCCTATTAAATAAGGTAGGAAAGCCATGGAAACTACATGAATCGGCCACAGTACGGTGAATCCTTATTTGCCGTTGTGCCAAATTTGACTAATCTGAAGGCCTACACTGATGCAAAATATGTATTCTGCAACTGCGGTATAAGGCTGCTGCTTAGTTACGATTTGTTTACATTATATATTTGTGAACTTTTGTGATGGTGAATATGATGTGATATGAACCTAAAAAACTTATATTGACCCTGGGCCAATATATATATTGCAAGTGTATCTTCATGATGTCTACACTCTCTCAATAGTGCATGTCATTCGGATAATTTCTGTCACATTTATGGACTTGTCACCAACAAGTTTCTTTGTCACCAACAAGTTTTTTTGTCACCAACGAGTTTTAAAACATCATTGGCATTGCACGAATCATCGCAGCTTCGGCACTGTGACAGTGCTTCTAGTTTGTAATTAATTCTTGGATCCCCACTGATCAGTGCTTGATTACTGTGGGAAAAAAATTTGACAACCAAAAAATGTTTAGCACTCTACCATCAAAGAAAGAAATATGGAATACACTTCTGCCCAGCTATATTTTTGCACATTTCCCCAAAAATAAATACTCTTCATATTTTGATCATTGACTGGACTGGTGTTGTTATCTTAGGTATCAGCAGTTTCAAAATAATTTGAAATTCCTTGTTTTGTATAATTTTTTCATATGTTTCTTTCCAGTAAGCCATCATGGAAAGATGGAACTACAGCTGTTTTAGTTTTAGTTATTAATGATGTTGTCTATATTGCTAACCTGGGTGATAGTAAGGTAAGTTGAATATAAAGCAAGATAATTATTACTATTCTGACCACTAAAAATTATCTAGCACTCTACCATCTGATGTTTTTTTTTTCAATTTTTGAAATATAAATTTTTAAAAATTGTTTTTTTCTGGTGTTAATTGACAATTATTTTTAGCATGTGCCCCCCCCCCCCCCCAACCCCCACCATCAACTTTTTTCAGGCATACTTGAGAGAGGGAAAGAGAGAATTTAGGCCAACATTATTATACATACAATACCTGGTTATCTCATCTTCAAATAAATCCACAGTGATGAACCACCAAGTCCATGGGTAAGTGACATCACCTGGAGTGTTCTCAGACGCTGGGCTGCAGTGTCCCTGGTCCTTAGTCCATTCACAGTGTTGAAGCAGGAACATATGTTTTTTAGGGCCCCGCCGAGAGGCGGATGCCCAATAGTGATCGCTCTGTCCGTGGGTCTGTCCATCCGTAATCTTTCTCTCTTAATAGATAAGGTTTTGATATTTGACATGTGGGTATATTATCTCAAGACGATGTGTCGCGTACCACGGTTGCCATGCTTTGACCTTGAACTTTGACCTCAAGGTCAAATTATTCCGAATTCGGGGTTCTTTTCTGACAAGTTCGTGTCCGGGCTGTAACTTTTTTCCCCTTAATAGATAGGATTTTGATATTTGGTATGTGGATAGATTATCTCAAGACGACGTGTCGCATACCAAGGTTGCCATGCTTTGACCTTGAAGTTTGACCTCAAGGTCAAATTATTCCAAATTTCGGGGTTCTTTTCTGACAAGTTCGTGTCCGGGCTGTAACATTTTTCCCTTAATAGACAGGGTTTTGATATTTGGTATGTGGGTAGATTATCTCAAGACGATGTGTCGCGTACCACGGTTGCCATGCTTTGACCTTGAACTTTGACATCAAGGTCAAATTATTCCGAATCCGGGGTTCTTTTCTGACAAGTTCGTGTCTGGGCTGTAACTTTTTTCTCTTAATAGAGAGGGTTTTGATATTTGGTATGTGGATAGATTATCTCAAGATGACATGTCGCGTACCAAGGTTGCTTTGCTTTGACCTTGAACTTTGACCTCAAGGTCAAATTATTCCGATTTTTTTTTTCGGACAAGTTCGTGTCCGGGCTGTAACTTTTTTCCCTTAATAGATAGGGTTTTAATATTTGGTATGTGGGTAGATTATCTCAAGGCGATGTGTCACGTACCATGGTTGCCATGCTTTGACCTTGAACTTTGACCTCAAGGTCAAATTATTCTGAATTCGGGGTTCTTTTCTGAAAAGTTTGTGTCCAGGCTGTAACTTTTTTCCCTTAATAGATAGGGTTTTGATATTTGGTATGTGGATAGATTATCTCAAGACGACGTGTCGCGTACCAAGGTTGCATGCTTTGACCTTGAAGTTTGACCTCAAGGTCAAATTATTCAGATTTTTTTTTTTTTTTTCTGACAAGTTCGTGTCCGGGATGTAACTTTTTTCCCTTAATAGATAGGGTTTTGATATTTGGTATGTGGGTAGATTATCTCAAGACGACGTGTCGCATACCAAGGTTGCCATGTTTTGACCTTGACGTTTGACCTCAAGGTCAAATTATTCAGAATTTGGGGTTTTTTTCTGACAAGTTCGTGTCAGGGAAGGGATTTTAATCAGATTTTACCTATTGCTTGAAATATTTTAGTATTACGGTTCACATCAGTTTATATCTAACATCGGTTAGTTGCTGCAGGGCCCGCAGAGATGGATTCCATCTCCATGATATCTAGTTTGTGGGGGATGACAGGTAGACAGCCAATCTGGCTATGTCATCTCCCTTCGATATGTGCAGAAAGAATTCTGTTATTAAAACTTTGTACTCAGAAATGTCTATTTTGTATACAGTGCTCATGTCGTAAAATAAAGTATTATCTTACATAACCCATCATTGCAATCCAATCTTATTCCCTCACCAGATTTGTCTCTATCACAGAAATGCACATTTTTGGCTCCATATTCAACAAATTTCTCCATCAGGCTGAAATATTATTTATTATAAAACCAAAAAGGTGTGTTTGTAAAAACAATTGTGTTATGTAAATGTTCTGTCTGTCCATCCGTCTGTCTGTCCATCCATCCATCTGTCCATCCATCAGTCCATCCATCTGCGTGTCTGTCTGTATACAATTGGGTTTCTGACTGATAACTCCAGTTTCGTTCATTTGATTTCAGCCAAATTGGTATGTGTATTCCCCAGCTAGTGATACAGGCCAGGTTCAAATGTGTGTTGCATCCAATTATTTTTACATGAGTTATGGCCCTTTTTTAACTTATAATTTGACCTTCTATTAACATTTTTGGTTTCTGACCAATAACTCCAGTTTGTATTATTTGATCTCAACCAAAGTTGATATTGTATTACCCAGATAGTAATACAGGCCAAATTCGATTATGGATTCCATCCAATTATCTTTACATGAATTATGAGCATTTTCGTCTTGGAAATTTCTCATCACCATCACACATTTTGGTTTCCAGATGATAACTTGAGTTTGGATTCATAGATCAGGACCAAACTAGGTTTCTGCCTCAGTTATATCAAAATGAAGGTTAAGTTTGAATTGGGGCATGGTCCGATGATTTTTGCAAGAGTTATGGGCTTTCTTTATTTGGATCAGGCAGCAAAGTAACCCCCCCCCCCCCCCCCCCCCCTTCCCATTAGCAGTAAGGAACCAAAAGACTTTGTTTGGCTCTAAAATATCCAGAATGGCTAAAATTGTGGCATCAGATAGTTTTGGCCCTGTGTGAACTCTGGTGGTCAGTAGAGGTTAGGAGGTTCCTGCTTTGCGACTCTAATAAGAGTTAAAGGTTCCTGCTTTGCGATTCCAATGAGAGTTAGAACTGTCTTCTCTACCCCTACATTACAAGTTAGTTATCAGGTAAATTACTAGCTAGTTTGCTGAACCACGCCCATCCTGATACCGCTGTTAGTTGTTTGGTCTATCACCGAAGGTTTTACTCTACCTGACCAGGTGGGGGCTAATGCTCTGTGAACTTTGTATCTGTGTTGGTTGGATTGTAGTTCTTGTCTATCACAGCAAATGGTAGAAAAGTACATTTAAATTTTGGGGAATTGGCGGCATTTCTTTTTGTATGGAAATATTTGTGCATATTTGAATACTATTGTCTCATTCGACCATTCTTTTTCTTATGTTTCTGACCTGAGTCAGCAGTTCGTACTTCTTGAAAGACATCAATGAAAGTCATTCACCTAAGATAAACTATCGTATAAATTGGCAATTATCCAGGTTCCTCAATTGAAACGAAGTACGGAATGGGGGTGGTTCAGCAGCATGCAGTTATTTATACCCATATATATCTAATTAGTGACTCTTTTCTGCTATTTTTTCCCATTTTCTTCTTGTCTTCATTGTTTAAGTTATCTGCATATACAGTTATCTCTTATTTCCCTCTGTACCAAACCTATCAAATTGTAACTATATTTTGAAAGTGTAATGAAAAATTCACCATTGTAGGGTTTGGATGGTAACTTTGATTGTATCTGTCTTCTCGACTATTTTATGTTCAAGTTTTTTACTGGTGAAAACAACCTCGTATAAGCTTACAGCTTATTGTTGGATCCACACTTACTATAACTGATATAATTGTATAATAAATTTGAGAACTGGAAATAAATATTTGTTTAAACTGAACTAATGAGAGTTAACCTAGTTCTAAAGTTTATGTTGTTAAATGACTTCTGTCACAATTTTTATGAGCATATCAGGTTTTTCAAAACATTTGTCATTCACAGCCAAATTCTTATCAGTACCTGGATTTTATTTCATTGTAGGCAATCCTATGCAGGTATAAAGAAGACATCCAAAAACATATTGCTATTTCACTGACAGTGGATCACAATCCAGCTTCATATGAAGAGCGTATTCGGATACAGAAATTTGGAGGTTATGTCAGGTAAATGTTTAGATATGTGCTACCTATAAAAAGGGGGGTGCTAAAACCCCATAGCTCACCTACATTCCGGTTTGTTACAGATGCTTGGACGAACACCATGATAACTATCAAGCAAGTTTGCTATTATATGAAAGATAACAGCATTAATAAAATTAAATAAAATCTGCACATAACCAGTGTTCACGCTGGCATGTGCCAAATGCACATTTTTAGCTCAACTTTGGCGAAGCGGTCGTCCATCTGTCTGTCTGTCTGTACATCCGTCCGTCTGTCCGTACGTCAACAATTGGATACGGCTCGGGCTAGAGGCCGTATTTATGAACCGATCTTTACAAAACTTCTTGGGTACCTTTGTTATGACCGTGGGACGAGAATGAGTGTTTTGGGGTGCGGTCCGAAATTCAAGATGGCTGCCAGCCGCCATTTTGTACCGACGATGCAGAAATCTGTTTTTTGTACAGAACTTCCATATGAAAGCTCTGATTTGAATAATTTTTTGTATGAATGTTTAGTACCATGGGATACATCACATATAATTCAGGTTTTTTTCTCGTGCGTAAATTGTGCAAATTAGACTAATTTTTGATGTTGTTTGGTGTTACTTTCAGCACTGTAAGTGCAAATGCCAATACGGCTTGGGCTAGAGGCCGTATTTATGAACCGATCTTTACGAAACTTCTTGGGTACCTTTGGTATCACCGTGGGACGAGAACGAGTGTTTTGGGGTCCGGTCCAAAATTCAAGATGGCCGATGGCAGCTATTTTGTACAAAATTAGGTGCAATCAGATTTTTGCACAGAACTTCCATATGAAAGCGCTGATTTCAATAATTTTTTGTGTGAATGTTTAGTACCATGTGATACATCACTTATAATACAGGTTTTTTTCTCGTGCAGAAATTATGCAAATTAGATGAACTTTGATTTTTTCAGTGCCACTTATACACAGTAAGTACACATGCCAATATGGTTTGGGCTAGAGTCTGTATTTATGAACTGATCTTCACGATATGTCTTGGGTACCTTTGTTATCACCTTGGCACGAGAACAAGTGTTTCTAGGTGCGGTCTAAAATTCAAGATGGCTGCCAGTGGCCATTTTGTACCGAAATTAGGTCTGATCAGTTTTTTGTACACAACTTCTATACGGCTCAGACTAGAGGCCATATTTATGATCCAATCTTTACGAAACTTCTTGGGTACCTTTGTTATCACCGTGGGATGAGAGCGAGTGTTTTGGGGTATGGTCCGAAATTTAAGCTGGCCACCAGCAGCCATTTTGTACCAAAATTAGTTCAGTCAGTCTTTTGTACAGAACTTCTGTATGAAAGTTCCGATTTGAATAAATTTTTGTATGAATGTTTAGTAACATGGAATACATCACATATTGTAAGGGGTTTTTTTTTCGTGCAGAAATTATGCAAATTAGATGAACTTTGATTTATTCAGTGCTACTTACACAATGTAAGCACACATGTCAATATGGCTCAGGGTAGAGGCTGTATTTATGAATCGATCTTCACAAAATTTCTTGGGTACCTTTGTTATGACCTTGGGACGAGAATGAGTGTTTCTGGGTGCGGTCCAAAATTCAAGATGGCTGCCAGTGGCCATTTTGTACTGAAATTAGGTCCAATCAGTTTTTTGTCACAAGTTCTATACAGCTCGTATTTATGAACTGATCTTCACAAAACTTCTTGGGTACCTTTGTTTTCACCTTGGGACAGGAACAAGTGTGTTTTGGGGTGCCTTTGTTATCACTGTGCTATGATACCAAATATTTTGGGGTTCAGTCAGACCCACTCTGGGACTCAAAGATTTCTTTTCTAGTTTAGCATCTGACTGTCACCCACCTTTACAATACTCTACCTATACATTTGTTACAGGCAACAGTCAGTATTTATGTACAGACCGTTACAATACTTTATATGTACCTTTGTTATCAGGTCATTACCTAGATGTTTGTCATTGCTGTGTCACATACTATACATGTACATGTCTTTGTCTTGACAAGTTGAGCTACAGTGTCATTGACACTTTCATTAAAAAATCTGGCACATGAATGTGAGCATTTGGCATATACATTCAAAATCACGAACCTAGTATATTCTTGATTTTCATCCAACCTTTGACCTTATGGCAGCCATTTCCGACTTTGCAAAACCAGGTATATAATTTTACATTTTCTCCTAGCAAAGCGAACAAATGATCAGTTAAATATATCAATATAAATGCCCACATCATTAATTGTAAAAAAGTAATCTTGTTCAACGGTGTACACAATGACCAGTCACTCTCCAATTGTCCTTACCTTTGGCCTCGGATTGAGAAGTCACGTATTGTGTAAACAATGCATGCTTTGTTTCTACACCAGCGAATAGTAGACCAGGGGCCAATACTATAAAACTTTTACAATTGTTTTTTCTAGAATTGTATTTTCTAGTTATGACATTTAATGGGTTGAAATGAACCATTTACATTTTCAAAATTGGGGCAATTTGCTAGTTGGAAAATTGCCATATCTTTTAAAATGCTAATGATTTATTTCAGTCAGTTATAGTAATATGTAAAAATCTAGAAAATACAACTGTAAGTATTTTATAGTATTGGCTCAAGATTATCAATTGTCTTTAATTGTTGGTGGTAGTTTCCCCATTGACAAAATCAAAGATTAACACAGTAATAAAGGTTTCAATCCACATGTCAATCAGTTACCATATAGATCGTTAAGGTGCGAATTTTTATTGATCTGCTATATGTAGGACTATATACAGTACGTGGAGAGTGTATTATCACTAAATCACCTGCAGAGTGGAGATTCCACCCAAGCAATAATTGCAAATTTGTTGCAAAGCCTAACCAGCACAAGCAAAGTTTCAGGTTAAACCCGGAAGTCCATTGGCTGAAACATTGCTTGTGTTTTTTGTCGATATGTAGAAAATTTGAAAGTTATAGCTTGGGTGATAACTCCACTCTGTGGGTGATTTAGTTACAATCCACTCTCCACGTACTGTATGTTTCATGATATTTTAATATTTTATGTCCCGTTTTATGTTTTATTTGGTTTTATGTAATTTTATGCTTTTGATCTTTCTTGAATAAAATATGAAAAACAGTTTCTATAGTTCTCCCATATAAAATACCCATGGCACAAAAGAATCTCATTTGGCTCAAAAAAATCTCATTTGGCTCAAAAAATATTCAGCTTTGGCACATTAAAATATTGGGCCAGCGTGAACACTGCATGTAACTGACTTTGCCTGAGAAATTTAAAATATAGGATACAATGCAATATGGAATCTATGAGGCCATTAGTATAAGGGTTAAATACTGCTGTGATAGTTCGAACAAAACACAGATACAATGTAAAAGCCATGGGTCTATGTTATTCAAGGAAACTGAGTAAACTTTAACATATAAATAGGGCTTCACGGTATTTCACCGAGACTCGGTATTTTTCTTATCACTCGTCCGTCGTCCTGTGTGAAGGTGGTGTTTGAGCCTCTTTCTAGTAAACCACTGGCCACATTTTAATTAAATTTCATGTAAGTAGTGGTTATATAGGGGCATTTTGATTTTTATCCAAATTAGGATTCGTCTCATATTGAGCAGAGGTGTGGGGAAAAAATGGCCAAATTTTTTGAAAATCTTCTTCTAAGGAACCACCAGTAGCAGAGACTTGATATGTGGCATACCTTTTGAGGTTTAGAATCAAGTTTGTTCAAGAGAAGTTTGTCGGGCATTATTTGCCTTCGTTATGGGAGGGGCAAAAATTTTGGCCACGCCTAAAATTTCTATTTTCTGAACCGTGAGGTCAATTGAACCAAATTTGATATGAGATGATAATGGGTCATAAATAGTTGATTGATGCAAAAAATTTTTTTCTCATTGCCCCGTGGGAACCTCGGGAGATAAAAATAGGAAAAACCTTAAAACTGCCATATCTCCAAAACTACACGGCACAGAGAATTCTTATTTTGTATAAAGCTTACTTTTATCCAGTAGAATAGAATGGTTAAAAAAAAATCCCTATCAGTTTGATCACAAGGTACTTTTTTCAGGACTTTGAAAAAGTTCTGAGCACTTTTTAACACTGTAGGCAATGGGAAAAACATTAAAAAATCTTCTCTAGATCCAGCAGGCAGAATCTTTTGATATTTGGTATGCAAGATTGTAGGGTGGATCTGATACAAGTTTGTTCAAATCGGCCCCCTGGGTTCATATTTGGGCTCAGTATAGGAGCCCGATTTCGAACTTAGTGCATTTCAGGCAAATTTCTTCAAAAATCTTCTTCTCCAGATCCAGCAGGCAGAATCTTTTGATATGTGGTATGCAACATTGTGGGGTGGATCTGATTCAAATTTGTTCAAATCAGCCCCCTGGATTCATATTTGGGCTCACTATAGAAGCCCGAATTCGAACTTAGTGCATTTCAGGCAAATTTTTAAAAAAATCTTCTTCTCCAGATCCAGCAGGCAGAATCTTTTCATATTTGGTATGCAACATTGTGGGGTGGATCTGATTCAAATTTGTTCAAATCAGCCCCCTGGATTCATATTTGGGCTCACTATAGAAGCCCGAATTCGAACTTAGTGCATTTCAGGCAAATTTTTAAAAAAATCCTCTTCTTCAGATCCAGCAGGCAGAATCTTTTCATATTTGGTATGTAACATTGTGGGGTGGATCTGATTCAAGTTAGTTCAAATCGGCTCCCTAGATTCATATATGGGCTCACTGTAGAAGCTCGAATTCAAACTTAGTGCATTTCAGGCAATTTTCTTCAAAAATCTTCTTCTCCAGATCCAGCAGGCAGAATCTTTTCATATTTGGTATGCAACATTGTGGGGTGGATTTGATTCAAGTTTGTTCAAATCAGCCCCCTGGATTCATATTTGGGCTCACTATAGAAGCTCGAATTCGAACTTAGTGCATTTCGGGCAAATTTCTTCAAAAATCTTCTTCTCCAGATCCAGCAGAAAGAATCTTTTGATATTGGGTATGCACCATGCTTAGGGGGGTGAGATTCAAGTTTGTTCAAGCCATGTTCCTAGATCCATATTTGAACTCACTGTGGGAGCTCGAATTGTAACTTAGTTCAAAATGAGGAATTTTCTTTAAAAATCTTCTTCTTCAGATCCAGCAGTCGGAATGTTTTGATATTTGGTGTGCAGCATCCTTAGGGGGGTGAGATTCAAGTTTGTTAAAGCCAAGTCCCTTAGTTCATATATCGGCTCCCTGTGGGAGCCTGAATTATAGCTTAGTTCAGTATGAGGAATATTCTTTAAAAATCTATTTTTTTAGATCCACTGGTCAGAATCTTTGGATATTTGGTGTAAGCTTTTCTTAGGAGGAGCAGATGCAACTTGTTGAAATCAATTCTCTGGGTTGATATTTAGGCTATCATGTCAGGTGAGCACCCTCAGGCCCCTTGGGGCCTCTTGTTTCAATATTGATACCATACCGAGTCAATTTCAACTTACTCGATATACCAAACTTCACGGTATCATTGATTGGAAATGTAAGCATTCTCAAACTAATGATATACTTAACTTTTTTGACTGAATTCAACTTCATCTTAATTCATCAAACACACACTTAAAATGAAACTTGGGAAATATGAATCATGTAAAGCTAGCCAATCATTTTGAGGGATCTTCCACAGGCTGCCTGTGATAAATGAACTCCACCAAGTATTTTGATTAATAAACACACCTCTTCTATTCTATTCAAAACAGATCTGTGGCTTACTCCCCCACATTATAATTGGTTATAATAAAATCAAAGGAAGTGCAGCAGTCCTGACTTTTGGTCAGGGCTTGGTCAGTGCTTGTGTTGTACTTTGGTTTAGAAAAAAGCTATACGAACGTTTGGTGATTGTTTTGATAGAGACTATTATATACAAACAGTGGGAAGATTTGTTATGGTAAATGAGCATCATTCGAATAAAAAAAAAGAATTATGTTTGTTTTGCAATTTATTTACTGAAGAATTTTAGCTTGTTTGTGTGACCCTGTAATTGGTTTACTGTTCACTAAAGCTGGATATCCTGTCTTTTTGCCACCATGTGCCCCATTCACAGTTTTCATTAAAAGTGCTTTATATTGTGATGTTTATTGCTCGATTTATTGAATTATTACAAGACTTAATAAACTAAATCAAACAATGGTGTTTTTATTAGTCCCCTACGGGAACCGTAAGGGGACTATAGGATTGCACTGCATCCATCTGTCCGTCCATCTGTCTATCTGTCTGTTTTTTATGTTACCACCTCTCCCTCCAACATGCTTTAAGCTACACCTTTCATATTTGGTACATGGATAAATTGTTCTGAGGGGATGATGCACGCTCAAAATTTTTTTTTCAAAATCCAAGATGGCAGAATGTCGGCCATTTTTGTTTTGTTTTTTAAGCTTTTTTTTCTCTATTTTCATGTTACCACCCCTCCCACCAACATGGTTCAAGCTACACTTTGTATATTTGGCACATGGATAGAGGGTTTGGAGGGGATGATGCACGTTCAATATTTTTTCTTCAAAATCCAAGATGGCAGCATGGCGGCCCTTTTTGTTGTGTTTTTTAAGCTTTTTTCTCTATTTTATGTTACCACCCCTCACTCCAACATGGTTCAAGCTACACTTTTTATATCTGGCACATGGATAGAGGGTTGTAATGGGATGTTGCACGTTCAATCTGTCTGTCTGTCTGTCTGTCTGTCTGTCTGTCTGTCTGTCTGTCTGTTTTCACCTCTCCCTCTAATATGCTTCAAGCTACACCTTTCATATTTGGTACATGGATAAATGGTTCTGAGGGGATGATGCACAGTCAATATTTATTTTTCAAAATCCAAGATGGCAGAATGGCGGCCATTTTTGTTGTGTTTTTTAAGCTTTTTATGTGTACCCATACTATGTATGGTACACATAATGCCGGCATCTGGGGTGACCATCCGCCGTTCGTCCATCCTTTTCTGTCTGTCTGTCCGTCCATCTGTCCGTCCGTCCGGCATCCGTATCCATTTCTTTCTCATTTGATAACTTGAAAAATATTGCTTGGATTGTCAAGTTACTTTATATTTGTGTTCAGGTTACTGATGTGCCGAGCTGTATAGTTTTTGGTGTAAGTCGGATAATTTGATCCTGAGATATTAACCCTTTATCCTTCAAATTGAAAATTCCTCCAATCCCTTTGGCATTCGAAAACTTGAAAAATATTGCTCAGATTGTCTAGTTACTTTATATTTGTGTTCAGGTTACTGATTTGCTGAGCTGTATAGTTTTTGGTGTAAATATGATGATTTGATCCCGAGATATTAACCGTTTATCCTTCAAATTGAAAATTCCTCCAATCTCTTTGGCATTTGATAACTTGAAAAATATTGCTTGGATTGTCAAGTTACTTTATATTTGTGTTCAGGTTACTGATGTGCCGAGCTGTATAGTTTTTTGTGTAAATCTGTTATTTTGATCCTGAGATATTAACCCTTTATCCTTCAAATTGAAAATTTCTCCAATCCCTTTGGCATTCGATAACTAGAAAAATATTGCTTGGATTGTCAAGTTACTTTATATTTGTGTTCAGGTTACTGATGTGCCGAGCTGTATAGTTTTTGGTGTAGATCTGATAATTTAATCCCGAGATATTAACTCTTTATCCTTCAAATTGAAAATTCCTCCAATCCCTTTGGCATTTGATATTTTGAAAAATATTGCTTGGATTGTCAAGTTACTTTATATTTGTGTTCAGGTTACTGATGTGCCGAGCTGTATAGTTTTTGGTGTAAATCGGATAATTTGATCCTGAGATATTAACCCTTTATCCTTCAAATTGAAAATTCCTCCAATCCCTTTGGCATTTGACAACTTGAAAAATATTGCTTGGATTGTCAAGTTACTTTATATTTGTGTTCAGGTTACTGATGTGCCGAGCTGTATAGTTTTTGGTGTAAATCTGATGATTTGATCCTGAGATATTAACCCTTTATCCTTCAAATTGAAAATTCCTCCAATCCCTTTGGCATTCGATAACTTGAAAAATACTACTTGGGTTGTCAAGTTACTTTATATTTGTGTTCAGGTTATTGATATGCCGAGCTGTATAGTTTTTGGTGTAAATCTGTTATTTTGATCCTGAGACTTAACCCTTTATCCTTCAAATTGAAAATTCCTCCAGTCCCTTTGGCATTCGATAACTTGAAAAAATATTGCTTGGATTGTCAAGTTACTTTATATTTGTGTTCAGGTTACTGATGTGCCGAGCTGTATAGTTTTTGGTGTAAATCTGATAATTTACTCCTGAGATATTAACCCTTTATCCTTCAAATTGAAAATTCCTCCAATCCCTTTTGCATTCGATAACTTGAAAAATATTGCTTGGATTGTCAAGTTACTTTATAATTGTGTTCAGGTTACTGATGTGCTGAGCTGTATAGTTTTTGGTGTAAATCGGATAATTTGATCCGGAGATATTAACCCTCTTTATCCTTCAAATTGAAAATTCCTCCAATCCCTTTGGCATGAGATAACTCTAAAAATATCAATCCGATTGTCATGTTACTTTATATATTTATTCAGGTTACTGATGTGCTGTGCTGTATAGTTTTTTATGTAAATCTGATAAATTGATCCGGAGATATTAACCCTTTATCCATCAAATTAGACCATCCTCCAATCCATTTCTACATGTACCCATACCTTGTATGGTGTACATTATGTCAGCATCCATGGTGGCCCTCCGTCATACAGCTTTCTACTAATTGCGCATATGGGTACACATCTGACGATTTCATCGGCCTATTTTTTCTCTATTTTATGTTACCACCCCTCCCTCCAACATGGTTCAAGCTACGACTTTCATATATGGTACATGGATAAAGGGTTATGAGGGGATTATGCATGCTCAATATATTTTTTTCAAAATCCAAGATGCTTGTACTCTAGTGTCTTCTGTGACAAAAACACATTATGTCACAAAAGCGCCTTAGGGGACTAATACCACCTCGGTGATCAATCACTTGTTTGTTCTTGACCAGGAAAGTTATTATTTAATCTTATTTGTTTTACAAGGATTGGCGAACAAGTTATGCAACTTATATTAACGCCTCTCCTTGGCCCAATGGCGTAGATGTGTGGAATGACCTTCATAGCGGCAACTTCGTGGCTCTTCTCGAATACTACGAAGGGATCTTTAGCCTGCACGGAGTGCGTCTCTCTCCGCACAGAGGACAGCTATTTTACATCCCCACCCGATGGGACGGTACGCTGTGACAGCATCAATCCCACAATTGATGCTGACAGAGAGTGTTCGGACACCTCAAGAACTTTCCCCGGCCGGGGATCGATCCTGGGACCTCTGGCATGAGAGACCAGCGCACTTATCCACTCGGCCACCACTCTCATAGTATGACCCATGTATCGATGACCTGTGCCTCAATTCCTTATACAAAACTACAAGGATAACAGTGTATAGCTTTCTCCACATTCGCCGCTTGTGCAGTGTACTACGTGGTTCGAAATAAGTCAATGGACATGTTGGATCATACTTCTTTACTGTAAAGTGACCCCCCGTTCTTGATATAAAGTACAGTTTATCATTTCTTCTTTGTTACAAACTACCATACTTTTATTATACCACCCACTTGAAAAGTGGTGGTATATAGTGTTCACTATGTCAGTCGGTACGTCTGTCCATCCGTCCGTCCATCCATCCATTACACTTTAGGTGGGTACACATCTGCTATCCGCAATTCTTCCTAAACCAGTGAACGGATTTCATTGAAACTCTCAGACATTCTTTTACATACATTGAAGATGTGCACCTCCTATTTTCTTTTCAGATATTTTCATTTTTACAGTTTCCCATATTGAAAAATGAACTTTGTCAAATTCAATTGACATTCTGTACAGATCTGCTATCTGCAACTCCTCTTAAACCATTGAACAGATTTCATTGAAACTTTCAGCCATTCTTTTACATACATTGAATATTTGCACCTCCTATTTTCTCTTCAGATATTTTCATATTTACAGTTCCCCATATTCAAAAATGGTCTTTGTCAATTCAGGTTTTAGTACGGAGGGGTATAGATCTGTTATCCGCTACTCCTCTTAAACCATTGAGCAAACTCCATTGGAACTCCCAGACCTTCTTTTACATAAATTGAAGATGTGCACCTCCTATGTATCTTTCAGATATTTTCATTTTCGATGTCTGTCCGTCCATCTGTTACGCTTTAGGGATGTACACATCTGCTATCCGCAACTCTTAAACCAGTGAATGGATTCCATTGAAACTCTCAGACCTTCTTTTATATACATTGAAGATGTGCACCTCCTATTTTGTTTTCAGATATTTTCATTTCTACAGTTTCCCATATTGAAAAATGAACTTTGTCAAATTCAATTGACATTCTGTACAGATCTGCTATCCACAACTCCTCTTAAACCATTGAACAGATTTCATTGAAACTTTCAGACATTCTTTTACATACATTGAATATGTGCACCTCCTATTTTCTCTTCAGATATTTTCATATTTACAGTTCCCCATATTCAAAAATGGTCTTTGTCAATTCAAGCTTCGGGGTGGAGGTGTGTGTGTGTGTGGGGGGGGGGGGGGGTGTCATTGTTTGTGCTCTCTACATTAAACACACTTTTACTGTTGTAAAATGTTTCTTGGTGGGAGTGGGTGGTATCATTTACACAGTTTTTCTAGTTTAATTTAGATAAGGTTCTTCTGCAGAAGCAAATACACACAGTACTATTCATACCAAGTGAGAACTATTGCAAAGTACGAACAGTATTGTGTATGTTTGGAATTCTGCATTGTCACATCAAACAAGGATTGTCAGTTCATAAATACTCGATATTTACTCATGTCACAGTATTTTAAAAAAATACTGTATTGGGTATTACAAATTGGAATACCACAAAACCCAACATATAAAAAATATACAAAAGTTCAGCTAAACCAAAATTTTTACCTCTAGACATTAAGTAAATTTTCCCCAAAAATTAGAATGAAAATTTCACAAAAACAATCCATACCCACACTGTGAAGGGAAACAGAAGTGATCACATGTGAAATTTTCATGAATTCTTCATTAAATCTAGTCATGGTTGCTTCACTGCAGCCATGACTAGATTTGATGAAAAACAGTGTAAAATTACTCAGTGGTTTAAGAGTTAAAGCGTCAATGCGAAAGTAAACTGAAATTCTCACAACTGAAAATGACAATTCTTTTTTTTACAGATGTTATACCAAGTCACGAAAACATAATATTTACATCTTAATCCTCTAACACTACAAAATCTGTATTAACCATGTATTCCATCCAGTCTGCACTAGAACTGAAACTATCATGAAAATTTGGGAGTTTTCGAACACAGAATAATCTTGTCTCATAAAACCTGCACAATAATCTAAAGTTAATAAGAACCACTCATGTGAGCATTAATTTTTAATGCACACTTTCCACTAGGCATTTCTATTAACATTACAAATACAACAGCTCATAGGAGGAACCAAACAATGGAGAACAAAACACAAGACACAAATTGGGTTTATGCCCACAAGACCAATTCCCAAAAGACCCAACAACTCCAACTAGACCAATATTTTTACACTGTAAAACAATGGCCCAGACTAACTGGTGCTTAACTCAAAGTTATCAAGGACCAAACACAAATTTTGAACCCCCCAATCCCCAAAATTTGCTTGCAAAACCCAAAAATTAAAAGTCCTATCTGGCCCTCCATACATTTACTTTCCGCGCATGTGCAGACGTCAGGAAGTGACTGGAATTGGCGCCAGCATCATTTCTTTGTTTGGCCCTAAAGTCATCAACAATGAAATGACATCTGTGCTTTAAAATCTCCTTTTTTGAGGATGCCAGACACAAATCAATGCAAGAATTGGTGGACACAAGGCTGTTATTGGATGAAGGAAGTGTTCAACGGTGGTTTTGGACGTTCAGGGCTGTAACTTTATAATATTTATAAATATTATTTTATGTTTCCTAATTTTGGGACATATGCCTGACGTCATCATTGAAAATGATTATTTCACTGTTTGTTAAGTATTCCTTCCCTATCCTTCCATGAACCCTTCCTATTAAACTCTTAAGTGTTTTGGCTAATTTTTATTGTAATTTTTTATTAAATTTCTTGGGAGTTTAACATTTGTTACAGAATATTATTCTGTTTCTTCCCCAGGCTTACGTCCTCACCCTAGGGGTGTTAGGCCATTTAGTCTTGTGCACATCTTCTATCCGATGTATCGTTTTTTCTTCGTATAGAAGATCTAGCTTTGCATCTGATAGCATTTCTATTGATTCTGACTTTGGGCCTTTTTGTGTGCCTGATGTCTTTTTTTTTATATTCTATTACGGTAGTATACTGTAGGGTACACAGATTATTATTCCGGTAGTGTAGCTAAAAAATTTTGGATTTTGTCCACACTTAGGCTCTATCGGGATGCCCTTGGGCTCTTAATGTTCCCTTTGTATCTCAGTTATATATACATATTGTTGTGGAGTTTGGAGGACTGATATCGACTTTAGCTGATACACTCCTGCGGACTCCTGTCATTCTTGTGTTGCATTGGGATGACTGATGTTGGAGTCGGGTGTTGCGGTATGTTGTTGGCGGTAAGGTTCTGAGGATCAGGGCCTCTCACTGCATTTTTATTCATTCTGTCAGTTTCTATTTCAGAGGAACATGAACATGGTGATGATATTCAGACACCCATCCAAGTGAGCTACCATCATCGCGCTCTGTGGAGCATATAGAGCTAGCTGCAGTGCTCATTATTGCAGGAGTTAAGGCCTTTGGTTAAAGGTTTTAATCTCTTGCAAGCAGCTAGCTCGACCGGTGAAGCGGTACTCCATACGTGGGGGCCGTGACGCCGGGTAAGTCCGTTGCGGTCTAGGAAGTGGATTGGGTAGAGCAAGCTCTATAATATAAACAGCTCACCCAGTGACGACGGAAATAGGGAGGAAGTCAGCAAGTTCTTGTACTCGGCGAGGTCTGATAGAGCTGGAGAGGGCGAGAGGCCCCCTCTCTAATCTAGCAATGTCTGGTGTCAGATGTTGTTTTGAGAAACTTGCACAAGCCGGAGAATATGTCTGCCCTCCACTCGGGATACTCTGTTAGTATGCAGCCAGGGTCAGCTTCAGTTAAGGCTTCCTTCGCTATGTTTCACAAGGCCGAAATGAAGTTTTCTGGTTGGAAACGAACGAGACGGAGCATATGTCCGCCTGCCGGTCAGGATGCTCCGTCTAGTCTGCAGCCTGGGTCGGCTTCAGTCACGGCTTCCTCCGCTATCTTATTTAAGCACACATGACCTATCCTAGCTACCCGACTTCAGATATCCAGCCTGTTGCACGAAGAAGGAACCACTCTTCGCCTGTGAAGTCGGACCATCCGGTAGCTAGGGAGATGAGGCCTTAATCATCGGGACGTTCGGAGAAAGGATCTGTTTATGACACACCGTCCCAGGAGCAGCTAAGGAACAGAAGACCGCTGCTCCTCAGGCCTCGATGACAGACTTGCTGTTGTATATTGCGCAGCTGATCGCAGCATCCCAGCAAGTGCAGATGCAGCCTCCCTCAGACTCGGAATCTGAGCTGTCGGACAGTGCTGGGTCGGTCCAGTCGTCTGTTCACGCAGATGCAATGGACCGAGATTTGCAACTGATTCTCTCAGATGGTGAAAGGGATAAGGAAGAGGATTACCCTTCCCTTTCGGAACAGTACATGGTTGCGATGACTTTCATTCATCAATACTACCCTGATTTTGTTCTGCTGAATCAGAATGCTGCGATGACAAGAGAGAAACCGCTGGCATGGTTAGGCACAGACTTTATCCGGACAAAGGAGGTAGTCCTTTCTTTTCTGGTTCAGTTTATGCAGGTGGCACAGGCTTTCGGCCATATAGATCCTCTTGAGTGCAAGGAAGAAGGCAGTTTCTTATCTTCATCTTCCGTATACATACTGTTTTTTGGACCACGTTCATTTAAAAACGGCCGGGGAAGATGTTCAGAGAGTTCTTTTGCGTTTGGATGAGCAGGCCGGGGATCTAGAGGTATCCTTACCTGTATCATTCACTATTCACTCACACACAATTGAGACGGCAATTTCTTCAAATAGAGCGAATTTGGACATTATGTCTTATGCAGATCACCTTACAGGAGCTCTGGTGCAATGTCTCAAGGGAAAGGAATTTGAGGACGTTCGTACCTCTCTTAGAGTTCTTTCCAGGGCAATTATGTATACCACGTATAACTCCGCCCTAACAGTGGCTAACCTGGAGTTAATCAGACATGATGCTGCCCTTGCATCGTGATCACTGATAAGATGACAAGGTGAAAAGCTCTCTCTGTGTCGCTCCGGTTTCTGGATATTTTATTTTCGACGACTAGCTTTCGTTAGTCTATGAACAGGCTACTAAGAAAGCGTCTAGTGCTCTACTTTTGAAGTCGGCGTATCAATGACCCAATTCAGCAGACAAGAGTAAGGAGGGCGTTCCAGACAAAAAATCATTAAAAGGAAACTCCTCACGAGGGTACAAGAAACCCTCTTATAATTACTCTGGAGGTCATCAGTATAGCGACTCGGGAAAGGGGCGTAGATCTGATCGGGACTATAGGTCAGAAGCCCCTAGGCCGACTAGACGAGGTTTTTCGCGGGGAGGACGTGGCTCCTCCTCCCGTAAGCCTCGCAGGTCATACAGGTGATGCTTTAGACCTCTATTGCTGGCCAGTTGGCAGATGGTTGTCAAGCTCCGAAAAAACTGGATAATAACGGAAGATCAGTGGGTGAGAAGTGTAGTCTCGGATGGCTTACGGCTATCATTCCGAGCAAAAACCCCACTAACAAGTTGTCTGCGTTGGACAAGTCTTCCATCAAATTTTTGCATAAGAGAGTTTCTCCTACCGGAGGTATAAGCTCTCTTATCAAAGGAAGCAATACAGGTCGTCGAGAATCAGGATTCTCAGGATTTTACAGTCACCTGTTCCTCGTACCGAAGCCAGACAGCTCGTTCTGACCGGTAATAGACTTGAGCTGGATAACAGTCTTATCATGGCTCCAAAAATTTATTTATGGAGACCATTCAGTTGGTAAAAGCGAGCATTCGAGTGATCGACTATGCGGAAGCATAGATCTAAGGATGCATACTTTCATGTCCTGGTAAATCCAGCATTATAAAAGTACCTGCGGTTGGCCGTACAAGGGAAGGTGTATCAGTTCAGAGCAATATGCTTTGGTCTGAATCTGGCCCCCTGGGCGTTCACTCGAATAATAATGAACTCGGTAAGGTCATACTTACGAGTTCATTCGTCTGCGGTAACGTCGGCTTACTTTGGACGACCTTCTACAGGAATACGGCAACAGAATTATTCTTCAGAACGATGTTCAGAGTCTGCTTCTATTACTCCGACGTCTCGGTTTCATCGTAAACGAGAAAAAGTCGGATCTAGCTCTGTACAAGTCATCTGTTCACTTGGGGATGAGCTTTGAGACTCACAACAATCTGGTTCATCTGCCGTTACCCAGAGCGACATTAGTCAGTTGTTATGCTCGCTTTTGTCTACACCCAGACGCATTAATAGTGAGTGAATTCATGCGACTGTTGAAGCTGTGCGGAGCTGCTGTGGATCTCATTTCGATGGGTCGTCTGCGCGCACGTCCCCTCCAGATATTCTTTACTCAGAGCTGGAGTGTGAAGATGCTTTCGCTCGAACCAGTATTGTTTTAATGGAACTAGTAAAACAAGGGTTCAGATTTGGGAAGATATTCCGTGGTTAACTCTGAGAGTTCCGCTGCAACTGCCGGATCTGGCTTTCACGATTATGACGGTTGTGAGTCAGCGCGACCCTAAGTCCCACAGTCTTGAAGTGTCAGGGTCTTAGGGACCCTCGGTTCCAGGAGAATCACATAAACATCAAGAGATGATGTCAATATAGCTAGCGCTACAACATTGGATTCACATAATAACGGACGTCTATGTTCAATTTGGTCGGACAACTCGACAATAGTAGCATACATCGGGAACCAGGATGGCACCCATTCATTTCCATTATGCCAACTAACGGAGAAGATTTTCCTTTACGTCATGAATCATCATGTTCATCTTTCTATCCGTCATATACCGGGTCGTCTGAACGTTCTAGCAGACTCGCTGTCCTGGAAAGGTCACCTGTTGCAATTGGAGTGGACGCTCAACAAGCGAGTATTTGGGCAGATTTGCTACTAGAGGGATCGCCCCATGATAGATCTGTTTGTGACACCCCGGAACAATCAGTTACCGTCGTTCGTGTCACCATGCCCAGACCATTGAGCATATGCAGTAGACGCTCTGCCGATCTCATGGGGATCTCATGGGGATGAATGATAGGATACGTGTATCCTCCGATTCAGTTGATTCAGTAGATTATGTTTAAGATCAAACAGTCTCGTTCTGAATCTTACTAGTAGCCCTCTGTCTCACAGAAACCTTGAATCAGTCTTCTCAAGTGTCTGTTATGGGACATTCCCCGGAAGCTTCCTCCATGAGAGGACCTTCTTTATCAGGGGAAGTTTTTGTTCTTCATTCCCTTCTCCGCCCATAGTGGCATAATGGAGTCGGTTAGACATGAGGGAACCATTGCGGTTCCTATATTATTTTATGACTAACACAAGAACGATTTAAGTAATGTGGGTGAGGAGGGTTCGATATGACTTCGAATCCCCCCTACCCCCCCCTGACCACCCCCCCCCCCCCCACCACCACCTCCCCCCCCCCACCGCCTATGTGTTTAGAGGTGATTACCGCCGGCAAAACATAGTTTTCTTCCTGCAAGCCTTGTATGAGTTTAAATACATACATGCATTTCTTCACTTCTCGATTGGCGGCTGGGTCATGTTCTATGGCGACGTCATGGGCACATCCACTTTTTAGTTGGTTGGTTTCCTGTGATTATTCATCTGTATGTCATATACGAGTGCATAATTCATCATAAATAAATTGCTAGTCTTTGGGTACCTCGGAGGCTGCATAACCAGTTAGCTGGTAATCAGATGATTACATGCGGGATTTTAATGCTCACGCGCATGATAATTATTAGGCTCACGCTTTATTGTATGTTATGAACCTTAGAAATTATGAATTTCTGGGGCGGTCTATGTCGGAACCTGTTAATCATACCTACTTCCATTTCTAGATCCAGGTTTCTATTAATGTTCGGTACTCAGCTCGTTTATAGTGTCATAGATATCGGATAGTACATGTAGGGGAGTGTTGTTACTGGAATTTATTGTACACCTGAATGGGGTCGCCTGTGGGTTACCTCGGAAGTGTGTTTACTCTCCAGAGATTGTTCATTGTGGTTCGATTGGACATGTGTATGTTATATATTATATCACCGGTTTTCGACCTATCTGCGTATGCTGTCTCCAGTGTACGTTATATAGTGGGCAATATTAATTACCGGGATCATCGCTATAGCCTTAACTTCTGAAGTGGTGTTAAGCACCATTTATTAATAATAAATTAATACCTAAGTGCCTGTTCGACGAATATTTATATTGTTTTTTGGTACCACTTTTACTGATTCCAGAGCGCTCCCCTCTTTCTTTTTGAAGGTTCCTTCAAAAGAAAAAGAGGGGGGGAGGGGGAATTTTTTACCTCTCCTCCGGCTTAATAAGTATGTAACTATGAGTCAAGCTGTTTTGTCTGTAATTATATCCTGCATACAGCTGGAGTTTTATTGTATATGGCGTATGTTTGTGGGGGATATTCTTTCATTCTCAAATACGGCTTCCTGATTTTGGGGGCTTAGTCTGGGCTAGCCTTAAAAATTGGGAACTTGTTACATCCATTTAGCATAGTCTTCATGCTAAGTATACGGAATTACTTGAACTGGGCTCCTTTTGTATGATATGTCTTCTCTATTACTGTATAGAGAGACATACATGTAATTCCTAATAATTTTAATTTCCTTTCACCTTGGATTACAGGACTTAAACTATGTTGATCTACTAATTTTGGAGCCCTAGGCCCTCCACCTTTTTACGATTCAGCTAGTCTGGGCCATTGGTTTACAGTGTAAAATATTATAAATTTAAGGTAATTTGTATATTTTTATACTTGTCAGTGGCGTAAAGGGAGATGGCCCTCCCATGAGTGGGCACTCATACCTCCCCGCTGCATTTTTATGTAGTACTCTCTTCTACAAAGAATGAGGTTGGCGCCAATTCCGGTCACTTCCTGACGTCTGCACATGCACAGAGAGTAAATGTATGGAGGGCCAGATAGGACTTTTAATTTTTGGTTTTGCAAGCAAATTTTGGGGATTGGGGGGTTCAAAGTTTGTGTTTGGCCCTTGATAACTTTGAGTTTGCACCAGCTAGTCTGGGCCATTGGTAAGTATAAAAATGTACAAATTACCTTAAATTTATAATTTTCAAAAGATTAACTCCCACTATGTAACACTTCCCAGTGGACCAATTCCCACTAGACCAACTCTTGATGGTTTAGCATTTTAAAACTTTCAAATTTTAAAAAAAATTTTTTTGGCCTTTCTTTTCTTCCAGCTGATGTTTTGGGTCAAATTTTTATCTTTTTGTCATTGTGTGTTAAACCAATGCACTTTGATCTAATGTTGTGTTTGTGTAATTTAGACAGAGGCATGTGAAAGCAAAACAACCTACAGGGTTTGTACACCATACTGGAAAACGGGAAAATACAGGAAAATGGTTTTGAATTTTCCAGTCCTGGAAAAATACTGGAGAAATGGTCTCCAGTTGGTAAATACTGGAAATATACTTGAATTGTAATTTTTGCTGCCCCTACACTAATTTACTACTCCAAACAAAGTCCTGCCAATATGGTAAATTGAAGTTGTTTGCCATAGATAATGCTTGGTACTAGCCGTCACATGGATGGCTTCAATTTCTCAGTGAATTTTGAAGACCTGTTCATTAGGTCTGCATCTTCTGAAATATGGCATAGGCCTTTGTTATCACAAGTTTAAGTAGTTGTATAGTCAGGAACTTTGAATATGATATGGGAAAATTCTCAATGGACACTGGAAATATACTGGAAAAGTATTGGAATTTCAACCATGTTTGAGTAGACGAACCAAGAACCTGCGTCTGTATGTCAAACACTTGGGTAGATAAAAACACCTAAGTTTCCTGTCTGCCTGTGGAATCACAACAAACTGAGTCTTATCGCACAGACAATCCTGTGGAGGTGTGGCATAATAAACTGAATAGATGCCACTTCTGGGAAAAGCCCATCCTAATATATATGAGCTAGTGAACATTTTTAACTGGTAACTGATTGGATGCTGCAAGCCCAAATTTGGGCTTTACTCTGAAGTGTGGGTACCACAAGTTAAAGGCTCCACCTTCTATGGATGTGCTTCATATCATCTTCGAAGTGAAATTATTTAGTCTGTAAGGGTTTGGCTTATTGCAAGGCAAATATGTGAATAAATTATGCTGACCAAAAATAATGTAGCACTCTACCAGTTAGACTAGAAGATTTACTTACAAAGGTAAAGGTTACTCAACTTGAATGTCCTGCAGGGCCAGTTGAAAGAAAGAAAAAATATGTGAAGGTAGATGAAAGACGCCAGAGACTAAAATCACAAATGTCATGTGGGGATTTATGTTCCAGTGAGTTTCGAGAGAAAGCAAAGTATTTATGTAATATTAAGTAAGAAAAACTAATTTGAATTTGGGAAATCATTCCATATTTATGTTATTGTTTGGTATATTTCATAAATTTGAATAATATGATATTTCTATACTGCACCAATGACCCAGACTTAGCTGGTGCTAACTCTTAATTATTCAGGGCCAAACACAAATTTCCCCCCCCCCCCCCCCAATCCCCAAAATTTGCATCCAAATCCAAAAATTCCATGTCCTATATGGTCCTCCATACTTTTGTCCACTGTGCATGCGCAGTGTCAAGGAAGTACCAAAATTGGTGCCAAATCTTCTTTCTTTGTTTGGCCCTTCTATTAGTAACATCTCACTGATATCTGTGCTTATAATCTCAGTTAAAATGATGCCAGTCACAAAATCATGAAGGAAATGGTGAATCCAAGGATGAAATAAGAGGATGAGAGGAAGAAACAGTGGAAGGATGTGTTCAGGGCTGTAACTTATAATTTTTATGTAAAATTATTTCATGTTCCCTAATTTCGGGGCATGGGCCTGATGTTTTCATTCTTGCTATGAAATCTCCACTGTTTGTTAAGTGTATCCTCTCTCCCTTTCCTTGATACCCCCTTGCTAATCTCCCTCTGCTTTTGGTATAATTTTTGAAATTTTTTTATTGAAATTTCTTTTGAGTTTTAGCATAGTTACAGAATGTTTATTCTGTTATCCCCATGGTTACGTCCTCACCCTAGGGGTGTTTAGGCGTTTTGGTCATGCATCTACCATCCGATGTATTGCAGCTTCTTCTGTGGAAGATTCAGTTTTACATCGGATAGTGTTTTAAATTGGTTACTGATTTCGGGCCATGTGGCATGTTTTTCAGGGCCTGGAGTCTTGTTTCTGTTTTTTATTGATTTTTGTTTACGTTGACAATGGTTACTTCTGTCAGTGATTCCTTGTCTTCTGTAAAGTTCATTATATAGCCAGATACATTAATATTGTCCGTAAGTGTAACATTAATTTTTAGAAATGTTTTAAAATTTTTGTCCACACTTAGGCTTTTTTGGGATCCATTTGGGCTCATCATTCCCTTTGGGAACTTGGGATTACGAAAATATTTTCTTTTGAATTATTTTTTGAAATATTTGTTATGGATTATATTATTATTATGTATCTTTGTATTTTCAAGGGTTAGTGCAAGTGCTACAGCTGTATAATATTTTTTAAATATGAAAGAATATTGTTCAAATTGTAAATTGAAGAAGTCTTCCTCTGATTCTCATGCTTATTGTATTTGCTGTAGTCACTGTACTCGCACTAATTCTTGCTCAGTGTGTACCAGTTGGGATGACAAACATTCGAGACGTGTGTCACGGTATATTGTTAGTGGTGAGAGGTCCATGCCGGTCCTCTCGTCACAGGGTCACTCTAGTTTTTCAGTCTCTTTTTCAGAGGAACAAGAACAGGGTGATGTTTCCGTGATGTCTTCAGGAAGTGTGCTGCCGTCGTCGCAAACCAATGAAGAGCTAGCGGCAAAAGTGCTCAAGGAAATTCAACAAGTGCCTAGATCCTTAGTAGGATTGATGACCTTGTCGCCAGCTAGCTCGCCCGGCGGAGCTATCACTCGTAATGTGGGTGATGTGGCGCCGGGTTCGTCTGTTGCAGTCCAGGAGAGGAGAAGGGGTGTTGCGAGCACTATAATCTCGGATCACGAACACCCGGCGTCGACGGATCAGAGGATGGATCTCTCTCCCTTTCCTTTATTCCCCCCTTGCTATTCTCCCATGCTTTTGGCATATTTTCTGTAATAATTATTACTAAAATTTCTTGGGAGTTTTGGCTTCGTAACAGAATGAATTTCTGTTCTTTTCCCCATGTTGACGTCCTCACCCTTAGGTGTTTAGGCGTTGTGATCTGCATCTACCATCTGACGTTCAGCAGCTTCTTCTATGGAAATCTCTGTTTTGCATCAGATAGTGTTCAAATTGGTAACTGATTTCGGGCAATGTTTATCAGTGCCTGGAGTCATGTTTCAGGTTTTTGTACAACTTCTTGTTTACATTGACAACGGTTACTGCTGATAGTGATTTCTTGTCTTTACATTAGTTTAGACATAACAAGATACATTAATATTGTATGTAAGTGTTACATTAATTTTTTGAAATGTTTTAAAAAAATTTGTCCACACTTAGGCTTTTGGGGGATCCATTTGGGCTCGGTGTTCCCATTGGGAACTTGGGGCTCTTCTGAAAAATTTTTTCAACAAATTTTTTTTTTGAAAATTATTTTCTTTCAAAGATTATAATGAATTATGTTATGTATCTTTATTTCAAGGGATAGTGCGACTAATATGACTGTGTATTTTTTTATTGATGAAAAAATATTTTTTATTTATAATGCGAGGATATCTTCCTCTAATTCTCAGGTTCAATGTATTCGCACTAATTCCTGCTCTGTGTGTGTTGATTGAAATGACAACGTTGGAGACGTGTGTCACAATATTGTTTTTGCGGGGAGGGGTCCATACCGGTCCTCTCTCCGTAGGGTCACTCTATATTATCATTTTATTTTTCAGAATTCAGAGTGATGTTTTCGTGATGTCTTCAACAAGTGTGTCTCCGTCGTTGCAGTGTTAGGGCTAGCGGCTAAGTGCTCAGTGTAATACGACAATTGCCGAAGAGGTCCCTACTAGGATCGAAGGCATTGATCGTCCGCTAGTCCACCCGGTGTAGCGACCATTCATCGAATGGCTCGCCAGCCGGGTTTGTCCGTTACGGTTCTGGGAAGGAGTGTGGGTGATGCGAGCACTATAAACTTGGAATGTGCACACCCAGCAACGACGGATCCGAGGATAGTACGGAGGAAGCCTGTCAGTCTAGTAGCTAGCTCGTCCAGATCTATCCGGACCGCGAGCGAGAGAGGCCCCCTCTCTCTTACAAGTACATTTGAGCCGCAATGTTGTTGTATGTTTGTTTGTTAGTCGGACCATACGTCCAATCCTCCTGTTCGGGACGTTCCGTCACATACACAGTCCTAACTGGCTGTGTTATGGGCTTCCTCATCCTCATGTCAACACACACCACCGCACCTTGGCTTGTGACCACAGAGTTTCAGGGGACGTTCGCATATTATATAAATGCAGGAATGAACGTTCCTAGAGCTCCTGCTTTCCCGACCAGGGAATATTGTCGACCAGGTTACTTCATCTGTTAGCCAAGGATATGAGGTATTTCCTGATGGGACGTTCGCATATTATATAAATGCAGGAATGAACGTCCCTGGAACTGACTGTGGATATTATGTAAGTCACGGCTCCACAGGCCTCATTCAGGAATAAGAATGCGGTGATTTTCTGTGATGTCTTCAAAAGTGTGCTTCCGTCATCACAGTCAAATGAAGAGCTAGCGGATAATTGCCTAAGAGGTCCTTAGTAGGATCGATGGCATTGGTGTCCGCTAGCTCGCCCGGTGTAGCAACCATTCATCGAATGGCTCGGCAGCCGGGTTCGTCCGATGCGGTCCAGGAAGGAGATTTGGGTGATGCGAGCACTATAATAAGACAAAGTGCATACCTAGTGACGACGGATCAGTGGAAAGAACAGAGGAAGCCTATTAGTCCGGTTCCTAGCTCGTCCAGGTCCATCCGGGCTGCGAGCGAGAGAGGTCCCTCTCTCGTACAACAACATCTGGGACCAGATGTTGTGGTACAAAACGTTTCGCATTCGGAGCATACGTCCGCCGCTCGGGATGCTCCATTACATAGACAGTCCGGAGAGACTGTAGATATGGCTTCCTCATCCTCACGGCAGCGCACACGACCGCACCTTGGCTACGTGACCACGGATATCCAGCCAGCTTCGCCGATCAGGGATTCCACGGCGACCAGGTCACGCCCTCCGGTAGCCAGGGACACGAGGCCTGTAGACTCCGGACGTTCGCATAAAAGAAGTATGCAGGAGTCGACGTACACAGAGCTTCCAGCGGCAAAGCAACGTAAGACCGCTACTCCACAGGCCTCAGTGACGGACGTGCTATCCCAAATAGCACAACTTATCGCAGCAGACAACAGAATCTGTCGGATCAGGAATTATCCGACGACGCTGGGTCGTATGCTCCGCTGAAGCATCAGGTACGGATGACCGAGAACTTCATAGTGTCCGACAGGATGGCGAAAGGGATTCAGAGGATTTGGAGCTTTCCCTTTCAGAACAACATAAAGCTGCCGTAGATTTTATCCGGCATTATCTTCCAGAGGTTGTTCCGTCGGACCAGAATGCTGCGATGCTGGATAAGAGACTGATAGCGTCATTGGACAAAGAATTTTTTGATCGGTTCAGGGACATCGTCCCTGAGTTTCCGACACAGTCCAATAATGTCACAAGAACATTTGAATTATTGAATGACGCTATATATAAGCTTACTACCAAAACGAGCAAGGCTGGTTTCTTGTCTGCAAATGCTCTAAATCTGCCTTTCATCAATTCAAGGAATATATTCGAAACGGCAGGACAGGGCATACCGAGAGTTCCTCTGCGTCTAGACGACCAGGCTGAAGACTTAGAATTGTCTATACCGTCGTCTATGTCAATTCCAACCACGACGTTGGAAACGACAATAATGTCTAACAGAGTTAACTAAGACGCTTTATCATACGCAGATCTCCTTACTAAGGCGTTATCATTACGTCTTCAAGGGAAAGAATTCCAGGATATACAATCCTCATTAAGAGTTCTTTCAAGGGCAATAGCTTATTCCACGTATAACACCGCCCTTTCAGTGGCAAACCTGGAGTTGGTTAGACGTGACACAGCCCTAGGTACATCCACGCGCGCGGATGGTAAGGTAAAAAAACTCTCTCAGAGTCGCTTCGGTCTCCGGAGAGCTTCTCTTCGACGGCAAGCTTTCAGCAATCTATGATAAGATAACTAAGAAAGCTTCGGATTCTCTGCTATTCAAATCCGCTTCTTAAAAGTCGGATACAGCAGAAAAGAGTAAGACAGGCACTTCAGGGACAAGTACACCCAAGAGAAGTTCCTATAGAGGTTCCTATGCGTCCTCTAGGTCTTATTCTAGAGACTGTCAAGGCAGCGACTCACGTGGGGGACGTTATTCTGGCCGAGATAACCGGTCAGACGTCCCTAGGTCGACGGGGCGAGGTGCGGGTCGTGGAGGACGTAGTTTCTCCTTCCGCAAGCCTCGCAGGTCCAGGAGGTGATGGTTTGAACCTCTATCGTGTTCCGGTAGGCGGAAGATTATCGAGTTTTATAAACGATTGGGCATCAATTACGGACGACCCCTGGGTTCGAGGGGTAATTTCGGAAGGACTAAGAATATCCAAATGGACTCAGCTTCCGTCAAATCTGTAGAAAAGAGACGCTCTTTTATTTGAAGTACAGTCTCTTCTGAAGAAGAACGCGGTAGAGGTTGTAGAAGACCAGGAATCACTGGGTTTCTACAGCCATCTGTTTCTGGTTCCAAAACCAGATGGCTCGTTCCGTCCAGTCATAGATTTGAGCTGGATAAACAAGCTGATCGTCGCTCCGAAGTTCTATATGGAGACAATTCGATCAGTCAGAGCGAGTATTCGGGTGAACGACTATGCTACAAGCATAGATCTCAAGGATGCGTACTTTCACGTCATGGTACATCCGACATTCAGAAAGTATCTACGCTTCGCAGTCCTAGGAGTTGTATATCAGTTCCGAGCGATGTGCTTCGGTTTGAACCTAGCGCCCTGGGCTTTCACTCGAATAATGAACTCGGTAATGATATATTTCCGAGCTCATTCGTCTGCGGTAACGTCGGCCTACCTGGACGACATTCTTCAGAGATACGGCAACGAGTTAACGCTTCAGAACGATGTGCAGAATCTGCTTCTATTACTCCGACGTCTTGGTTTTATAATAAACGAGGAGAAGTCGGTTCTGGTGCCGTCCAAGTCATTCACTCATCTGGGAATGAGCTTCGAGATGCACAACAATCTCGTTCGTCTGCCGTTAACCAGGGCGAAATTAATCAGTTGTTACGCTCGCTATCTTCTTCACTCAGACAAAGTTACAGCGAGAGAATTCATCAGACTGATAGGGTTGTGTGGAGCTGCCGCGGATTTTATTCCAATGGGGCGGCTTCGCACTTGTCCTCTCCAAATCTTTTTGTCTCAAAAAGAACAGAGTTGGAGGGTGAGGATTCTTTTGCTCATTACGTACATCCTCTTGTAAGTCAAGTGAAACAGATTCAGACTTGGGCAGATATTCAGTGGTTTATTCAGGGAAATAACTTTCACTGCAATTGCCGGATCCGAGTTTTACAGTTTTGACAGATGCCAGTTAAATAGGTTGGGACCCAACATTGAGCCCAACGGTTTTTAAGTGCCAGGGTCCTTAGGATCCGTAGTTCCTAATCAAGCACATAAACATCAGGAATTGATGTTATTTTGGCTTGCGTTACGTCATTGCATGAATGTTATCCAGATTGCCCACAGGCAATTCTGTCCGACAATTCGACGGTATAAGCATATTTTCGGAACTAGGGAGGTACTCATTCCATTCTGTTATTCACTGTAACGGAATGAATCCTTCTGTTGGTACTAGAACATCAAGTTCTCCTATCGGTCCGTCGTATTCCGGGTCATCTGAACGTATTAGCGGACTCCCATTCACGAAAGGGCCGCTTGTTGCAGTCAAATGGACTTTTAACATTGAGTATTTGTATCAGATTTGCTACCTATGAGAGCGGCCAATGATGGACTTATTTGCGACGCATCTCAACAATCAGTTGCAAGTGTATGTGTCAACATGTTCGGATCCTCGAGCGTTTGCAGTTGACGCTCTATCCATCTCTTGAGACGGGATAATAGGATATGGGTATCCTCCAGCGCCGTTGATTCAGCAGATATTGCTTAAGTTAAATAATCTCAATGCAATTCTGTTGGTAGCACCTCTGTCTCCACAAAGACCGTGCATTAATCTATTCAGGTGTCTGTTGTGGCTTATGCTGTGGAAGCTTCCTCCACATTTCGGTCCATTCTATAGCTAGATGGATTCTATTAGCTTTCAGTACTGCTTATGATAATATCTTCAACACAGCAGTATGCGATTAAGATTTTAGCTCTTGAAGTAAGAGTTCTTTCTACTTCAGAGGCTTATGCTAATAGCGTTGCTATTACAGTTCTAATGACGGCTGCATATTGGTTTTAGCCTTTCACTTGCACGAATTTATACCTCAGAAATATTGAGTCCATTTCTGGAGACCGGCATTGTTTAGTTTCGTTATCTGTTGCTCAGAATGTCGTCCACTAAACAGTTGCAACTATAGTTGTGTAGGCTTTTGGTTCCGGCAGTGACTCTGTGCTGCCGCCCACATCGCTCTGGGGTATTTGACCCAGGGCAAGGGGAAGGGGGGGGGGGGGGTGTTCCCTTAGGTCACCTGCTTTATAGTGAAAAGCAAGGGAATACCTCCCCTAGAGTCAGTAATTCTAGTCGGTACCGGGATGATTTTTAAAGTGTAAAGATAATTTTTTACTCGTCCATGTAATATTTTCAAGTGTACCTCGGTGTGTAGTATTTGTATATGTCACATATCATGCAGACGTTAATATACAATTATCGGTCACTTTTAATGAATTTAAGAGTCTCATTTATCTGGACTACTTTATTTATCGGCTTTCCTTTAAAAATAATTACCATAATGGATTATACTGGAGGTTAATAGACATCAGTGATGTTATTATGCTCAAGTACAGAATGGTGTTGTGTCTTTCTCGTTTTGATGCAGAATAGAAAGATACATGTAAAGCCTATTTCTCCTTTCTCCTTGAGGGGATAATTCTGTATATATATAGTTGAGTTATTTGATTGCTTTATGTTCTAGGCCCTCCAACCTTTTTACTATTCAGCTAAGTCTGGGTCATTGGTACAGTATAAAAATGTTAAAAAATTTATAGTAATTTATATATTTTTTATACTTACCAATGACCCAGACGGGGATGGCCCTCCCATGAGTTAGGAACTCATACCTCCCCGCTGAGTACATAACGCTTTTCCAGGCACTGCTTGTAAGAATGACTTTTGGCGCCAACTTCAAGACTTCCTTGACACTGCGCATGCGCAGTGGGGGAAAGGTATGGAGGACCATATAGGACATGTAGTTTTCGGTTTTAGATGCAAATTTTGGGGATTGGGGGGTAAAATTTGTGTTTGGCCCTAGAATTTAAGAGTTAGCACCGGCTAAGTCTGGGTCATTGGTAAGTATAAAAAATATATAAATTATTATAAATTTTTTAACTTTTCCCTTCTGGAACAACATAAGGTGGCCGTAGATTTTATCCGGCAACACCTTCCAGAAGTTGTTCCTCCAGACCAGAGAGCGGCGATACCAGATAAGAGACTGATAGCGTCAGTGGACAGAGACTTCTTCGGCCGGACTAAGGACGTCGCGCCTGAGTTTTCGGTCCAGTCCAGAAATGTCTCACGGACGTTTGAATTGCTGAATGATGCTATTTTTAGGCTAGCCTCTAAGACTGGCAGATCCAGTTTGTTATCGCAACATGCTCTACCTCTGCCGTTCTTCAACAGTAGAAATAAATTTGAAATGGCAGGAAAGGGCTTTCCGAGAGTTCCTCTGCATTTAGACGACTAGGCAGAAGACTTGAGTTGTCATTGACGGCGTCTATGTCGATTCTCTCCGGTACGTTGGAGACGACAATCTCGTCTTAACAGAGCTAGTTTAGATGCCTTAACTTACGCAGATCACCTTACCAGAGCGTTAGCACAACGTCTCGATGGTAAAGAATTCCAGGATGTTTAAACTTCCTTGAGAGTTCTTTCTAGGGCAATCGCATATTCCATGTATAACTCTGCCCTTTCAATGGCAAATTTGGAGTTAGTCAGACGTGATGCTGCCCTGGCTTTATCCACTAGGGTGAATTCTAAGGTGAAAAACTCTCTTCGAGTCGCTCCGGTTTCAGGAGAACTTCTCTCTGATGGTAAGCTTTCATTAATCTACGATCAGATTACCAAGAAAGCTTCAGACTCTCGGCTCTTTAAGTCCGTTTAAAAAAAAATGGACTCAGCAGAGAGGAGTAAGTCAGGGACTTCTGGGGCGAGTACGTCCAATGTTAGCTCCTATAGAGGATCTAAGAAAGCCTCTACTTCTTACTCCAGAGACCGTCAGAGTAGCGACTCAGGTAGGGGACGTAATGCTGGCCGAGACAACTGGTCAGATGCCCCTAGGTCGACTGGGCGAGGTGCGGGTCGGAGAGGACATAGTTTCTCCTCCCGCAAGCCTCGCTGGTCCAGGAGGTGAAGGTCAGAACCTCTATTGCGCTCCAGTGGGCGGAAGGCTGTCAAGATTCTTAACCAATTGCTTGTCAATTACGGACGACTGACAGGTTCAGGATGTTATTTCGGAAGGTCTAAAACTGTCCTTCAGAGAAAAACCTCCGTTAACACAAAGTCCACAATGGACTCGGCTTCCGTCAAACCTTCAGAAGAGAGATTCGCTTCTATCAGAGGTGCATTCTCTTCTGGAGAAGTCGTAGAAATAGAGGTCGTAGAAAACCAGGAATCTCCCTGTTTTTACAGTCACCTGTTCCTGGTACCAAAACCAGATGGCTCGTTCCATCCAGTTATAGATCTAAGCTGGACAAACAACCTAATTGTGGCTCCGAAATTTTATATGGAGACTTTGTATCACCGAGAGCGAGCATTCGAGTGAATGATTATGCTGCGAGCATAGGTCTCAAGGATGCGTACTTTCAAGTCATGGTACATCCGGCGTTCAGAAAGTACCTTCGCTTCGCTGTCCTAGGAGTCGTTTATCAGTTCCGAGCAATGTGCTTCGGACTGAATCTAGTGCCCTGGGCCTTCACTCGAATAATGAACTTGGTAATGACTCATTTCTGAGCTCATTCGTCTGCGGTAACGTCGGCCTACTTGAACAACATTCTTCAGAGGTACGGCGACAGATTAGCTCTTCAGAACGATGTTCAGAGTCTGCTTCAATTGCTCCGACGTCTCGGTTTCATAGTAAATGAAAAGAAGTCGGATCTAGTTCCGTCCAAGTCGTCCATTCACTTGGGAATGAGCTTCGAGAGCACAACAATCTGGTTCGTCTGCCGTTACCCAGAGCGAAATTAGTCAGTTGTTAAGCTCGCTTTTGTCTACACTCAGATGTAGTAACAGCGAGAGAATTTATGCGACTGATAGGTTTGTGCGGAGCCGCTGTGGACCTTATTCCGATGGGGCGCCTACGCACTCGTCCACTCCAGATTTTTTTCACTCAGAATTGGAGTTTGAAGATTCATTTGCTCGAAACGAACATCATCTTGTCGAACCAAGTAAAACAGATTCAGACTTGGGCAGACATTCAGTGGTTAACTCAGGAAGTTCCACTGCAACTGCCGGATCCGTTTTTTACGATTATAATGGATGCCAGTCAAACAGGTTGGGGCGTGACATTGAACCCAACAGATTTGAGGTGCCAGGGTCTTTGGGATCTGCAATTTCTGAACAAGCACATAAACATCAAAGAGATGATGTCAATTTGGCTTGTGCTACGTCATTGGATGAACATAATTCAGAATTCACATGTTCAAATACTGTCTGACAATTAGACAGTAGTAGCGTACTTTCAGAACCAGGGAGGCACTCATTCCATTCTGTTGTTCAACTTAATAGAAAGAATCCTTCTGTTTGTTCTAGAGCATCAGGTTCTTCTGTCGGTCCGTCATATTCCGGGCCGTGTGAACGTTCTAGCGGACTCCCTTTCTTGGAAAGGTCATATGTGGTCGTCAGAATGGACTCTCAACAAATGAGTATTCAATCAGATCTGCTACGAATGGGATCGTCCAGTGATTGACTTGTTTGCGACGCATCTCAACAATCAGTTGTAAACATATGTGTCGCCATCCCCAGATCCTCGAGCATTCGCAGTAGACCCTCTCTCGATCTCTTGGGACAGAATGATAGGATACGCGTATCCTCCAGCTCCATTGATTCAACAGATATTGCTAAAAATCAAACAATCTCACTGCAAGATTCTGTTGGTAGCATCTCTGTCACCCCAGAGACCATGGATAAATCTACTCAGGTGTCTGTTATGGGACATTCCTCAGAAGCTTCATCCATGGGAGGACCTTCTTTCGCAGGGGAAATCGTGCACACTACATCACAACCCGCAAGGTCTTAACCTTCACGTATTTCCGTTGTGCGGTCCTTCTTGCACAGCAAGCAATTTACAGGACGAGCAGTGGATGCAATTTCTAACTGTAGGAGGACCTCCTCTTCGCTAAATTATGCTGCTAAGTGGAAGGTTTTCTCTTGTTGGTGTAGGGATCATTCTATTGATATCTTTGATCCCTCCATTCCAGACTTTGCTAATTTTTTTATCAAACTGCAGCCAATAACTATTAAGGGTTATAGGTCTATGCTATCGGATACTTATGCTCATCGTGATAGCTTACAAATTGGATCTAATGTCTCTTTATCAAAGTTAGTTAAAAACTTTTCTATAAATAGATCTAGAACCCTTAGGTTAATTCCCAAGTGGAATTTAGCTTGAGTTCTTCTGAAGCTAAAAGAAGCGCCATTTGAACCCCTTGACACGGTAGACTTCAAATACTTATCTTATAAGACAGCTTTTCTCTTAGCCTTCTCTTCTGCTAGAAGAGTTAGTGAGCTTCATGCTCTATCTGTTGATGATTCTCACTATCGTAGTGTTGGTAATACTATTACTTTGACTACCAATGTTGGATTTTTGGCTGAGAATCAGGCTCCTAATAAGTACCCTGAGCCTATTGTTATTAAGGCTCTTCCATCCTCAGATGACCATAGGCCTTTGCTGTGTCCAGTAAGAGCTATACGTATTTACAAACGTAGATCTGAGTTTATCAGAAAGGGACGAAAACGTTTCTTTCTGTCTCTGCTTCCTAATAGAAGGGACATCACGGTCCATTCTGTTTCCAGGTGGATTCAGTTGACTATTCGTACTGCTTATGAAAGATTATCTTCTACTCAGCAGTCTGTGCTTAAGATTTCAGCGCATGAAGTTAGAGCGCTGTCTGCATCTTGGGTTTATGCTAATAGTATTGCTATTACGGATTTGATGAAGGCTGCATACTGGTCTCAGCCTTCTACATTCACAAATTTTTACCTTAGAAATATTGAGTCTATTTCTGGTGACCTTCAATGTTTAGGTCCATTATCTGTTGCTCAGAATGCCGTCCACTAAACAGTTGCAACTATAGTTATGCAGGCTTTCTGTTCCAGCAGTGACTCTGTCCTGCTGCCCTCTTCGTTCTGGGGTGATTGACCCAGAGCAAGGGGAAGGGGGGGGGGGGGATGGTGTTCCCTTATATCACCTGCTTTATAGTGAAAAGCAAGGGAATACCTCCTCTGGAGTCAGTAATTCCGAGTCGTTGCTGGGACGATTTTAAATTGTAAAGCTAATGTTTATCTCATTTATGTAATATTTTAAAAGTGTAGCTTGGTGTGAAGCATTTGTATATGTCACGTGTCATACGAGTATTAATATACAATCCTCGGACACTTTTAAATGAGTATAAAGAGTCTCATTCTCTGGACTATCTTTATTTATTGGCTTTCCTTTAAAAAAATTAGTATAATGGGTTATACTGGATGTTAATAGAGATCATTGATGTTATTGTGCTCAATTACGGATTGGTAATATGTTTTTCTTATTTTGTATAAACAAGAAAGATGTATGTAAATCCTGTTTCTCCTTTTCTCCTTGAGGGGATAATTCTATATATTTGTAATTGAGCCTATTGGATTTTCCTTTATGTCCTAGGCCCTCCAGCCTGTTTTCTATTCAGCTAAGTCTGGGTCATTGGTACAGTATAAAAATATGAAAAAAATTATAGTAATTTATATATTTTTTATACTTACCAATGACCTAGACGGGGATGTCCCTCCCATTGTTTGGGAACTCATACCTCCCCACTGATCATATAACATTTACCAGGCACTGGTTGTAAGAATGAAGATTTGGCACCAATTTCGGTACTTCCTTCACACTGCACATGCGCAGTGGACAAAAGTATGGAGGACCATATAGGACATTGAATTTTTGGATTTGGATGCAAATTTTGGGGATTGGGGGGGGGGGGGGGGGCAAAATTTGTGTTTGGCCCTGAATAATTAAGAGTCAGCACCAGCTAAGTCTGGGTCATTTGTAAGTATAAAAAATATATAAATTACTATAAATTTTTTCATTTTTTAAAGTTCTTTAAATTCACATTATGTTGGTCTTATGTATGGTCTCAAAATGTAATATGATTTACCAAAATTGTCTTTTCATTTGTACACAATGATATAAAAACTACCTGAGTAATAAAATTCATCAGAACTAAAATGTTTTTTCACTTGGACAGCTTGTTTTTTCAAAATTGTAACTGTTTGTCCATTAGGAATTGATATAGTGTGGACTGTTGGTCTGATGGGAGTAGGTCTAATGGAAATTGGTCTTTTGAGAATTGATCAAGTGAAAGTTGGTCTAATGAGAAGACATGCACAAATTGCTCGCACTCCATAAAAGATGGCAGTGATGTAACAGATTATGGGATATTGTTTTCAAAGAAATGGTCCTGCTATTTCATTGCCTTCCCTGGTGTTCGAGCTAGCCATATCTTGTGATTTTAAATTAAAATAATGTAATAACACTCAGTATGTTTACAAGAAAAGTGTTTAATTAAAAATGATTTAGATAATCGTTCCTACTGATGTACAAGACATACTTTTTGAGGTCACAAAAATACAACTTCTGCACCAGCCGATATTGTACAAAACTTATAGTGCATAGCATGTTGCATACAGAGAAGCCAGTTAGGGCCCCACAAAGTAGATCTTCTGTTTCTTTAAAAATCTTCTTCAGATCCACCAGTCAGAATGCATTCATATTTGGTATACAACATCTTGAGGTGGGTCAGTTTCAGGTTCGTTCAAATTGCTTACCTGGGTAAATTTTTGGGCTCCCTATGAGAGCCGGAATATCAACTTAGTGCAATATAGGGAATTTTTTTTAAAATCCTCTTCTTTGGACCCTGTGGTCAGAATGTTTTCATATTTGGTATACAACATCTCTAGGAGGGTCCCATTCAAGTTTGTTCAAATATGGTCTATGGGTTGATATTTGGCTTCCTGTGGGAGCCCGAATTTTAACTTACTGCAATATGAGGAAATTTCTTTTAAAAGTCTTCTTCAGATCCACCAATCAGAATCCTTTCATATTTGGTATACAACATCTCTGTGTGGGTCAGATTCAAGTATGTTCAAATCGTGCCCCTGGATTAATATTTTGGCTTCCTATTTGAGCCCAAAGTTTAACTTGATGCAATGTGAGGACATTTCTTTAAAAACCTCCTTGTTCAGATCCGCCAGTCAGAATTCTTTCATATTTGGTATATACATTTGTAACATCTCAAGAGGGATCAGATTCAAGTTTGTTCAAGTTGAGTCCCTGGCTTATTATTTGGGCTCTCTATAGGCAAGGTTGGGGGGGGGGGAGGGCAGGGGGAGCATGTTAGGTTCAGGTTTGTTCAGATCCATTTCCATAAAATTGCCTTTGCATGGCTTCATTCCTTTGTAGTGTTGATGAACCATGTCTAACTGAATGTGACCCCAAACACTTCTTTGAACCACTTTGGCCGGTGAGCGATTAAGGCCCCTTGTGGCCTCTTGTTTATTTTATTTTTTTATTTTTGTAATTATTAACTTGGCCATCAAAAGTTCATGTTCTTGCCTTCTTGGTTTGTTTTGTTTTAGGCCTCAATCTACAGAATAGCATGCGTGGTTGTGTATTTCATCTCTTGTGTGCAATAAGGATTTGCAATGCTAATTTGGTTATATTCCAGTCTGCTTTGAGTCATATCAACTGCTGCTCATTTGCTTATATTGTATTAATAGCTCCGTTCCTTCAGTTTTTAAAAAACATGGACGAAAAATTCTTCAAAAAAGATTCATCAAGGAAAGTCATTGAAAATTGTTCATCTGAAAAAGTCATGGAAAAGTCAATGAATTCTATCTAAACCTTCTGTGTAAGGCCATGAAATGAGTCTCCTGCCTCTGATGTTGTAAAATTGCAGACTAGATAATGGTGAAGAGAAGTTGTTACATAATCTGTATAGGTGAGGAGCATAGTGGCTCAGTGGTTATGGTATTGGACTTCAAACCGACTTAAAACTGTAAGGTCCATGGTTCGATCCCCACCAGGGGCAACTGTGTTGTGTCCTTGGGCAAGGCACTTAATCCTGATTGCCTGTGTTGGGGCACGTTGGAGCTGTGTACCAAGGTGTACTGCACAATAAATCAATCAATCCAAACAGGTGTTTCCAGTCATGTGTTGTCTGCCTGAATAGGCAGATGACACTTGATAAGGAACAACTGCTCAGCTAATCAAGTGATATTTGCTAAATCCATTATTAGTCCCCTACGGGAACCGCAAGGGGACTTTTAGATTGCACTCCATCTGTCTGTCTGTCTATCTGTTTTTATGTTACCACCTCTCCCCCCAACATGCTTTAAGCTACACCTTTCATATTTGGTACATGGATGAATGGTTCTGAGGGGGTGATGCACACTCAAAATTTTTTTTTCAAAATCCAAGATGGTGGAATGGCGGTCATTTTTGTTGTGCTTTTTAAGCTTTTTTTCTCTCTTTTCATGTTACCACCCCTCCCTCCAACATGGTTCAAGCTACACGTTGCATATTTGGCACATGCATAGAGGGTTGGGAGGGGATGATGCACATTCAATATTTTTTTTTCAAAATCCAAGATGGCGGCAATGTGGCCATTTTTGTTGTGTTTTTTAAGCTTTTTTCTCTATTTTATGTTACCACCCCTCACCCCAACATGGTTCAAGCTACACATTTCATATTTGGCACATGGATAGAGGGTTGTGATGGGATGAAGCACGTTTAATTTTTTTTTTTCAAAATGCAAGATGGTGCCATGGCAGCCATTTTTGTTGTGTTTTTTTAGCTTTTTTCTCTATTTTATGTTACCACCCCTCCCTCCAACATGGTTCAAGCTACACCTTTCAAATATGGTACATGAATAAAGGGTTGTGAGGGTATTATGCACGCTCAATATTTTTTTTTCAAAATCTTAGATCTGTCTGTCTGCCCATCTGTCTGTCTGTTTGTTTTTATGTTACCAACTCTCCCTCCAACATGCTTTAAGCTACACCTTTCATATTTGGTACGTGGATAAATGGTTCTGAGGGGATTATGCACGATCAATATTTTTTTTTAAAAATCCAAGATGGCGGAATGGCTGCCATTTTTACTGTGTTTTTTAAGCTTTTTTTTTCTATTTTTATGTTACCACCCCAACCCCCCCTTCCTCCAGCATGGTTCAAGCTACACCTTTCATATTTGGCACATGGATAAAGGGTTGTGAGGGGATTATGCACTTCCAATATTTTTTTCAAAATTCAAGATGGCGCCATGGCAGCCATTTTTGTTGTGTTTTTTAAGCTTTTTTCTCTATTTTATGGTAATACAGCATAAAATCAAACTTTCGACTCTAAAAGTTGCCGTGCTTAGAGTATTCAGTTGTCCTGAACACAAATGCGTATACCAATTCAATTATTATAAAATACCTTAAATGAAGGAAAATGTTTTAATATCTTCCTTTTTTGGTATTACCAAAAGTAAGATTTCATCACCTTTCTCTTCATTATGATTGGACCAGTCCAGGCAAAAATACTGCACCACCGAGAGCTGGACTCGACCTTCTTTTCACTGGACCGGACCATTACTGGCGGTCTTTATACTTCTTAAACTACTAACCTGAAATGCAGAGAGGCTTATATACTCTAATGTCTTATGTGACAAAAACACCTTATGTCACAAAAGCGCTGTAGGGGACTAATACCACCTCAGTGGTCAAACACTTGTTATTTCTGCAAGCTTCTAAGAGTTACAGAACTTCGTTAAATGTCTTTGCCTCTGGCCTCTGGCAGTCTAAGTTTTTTAAATGACAATAATGCATGGAGGAGAATTCCATATTGGATAATGGACATGTGACTTCACTTTTACATTACCAGCTGAAGTAAACTACCAAATATTCTAAAAAGATTTCTGCTACATTTTCCCTTATAAATTATTAACAACTCCAACCATTGACATTATTTCTTCCCAAGAAGAAGAAAATATATAGAGAATACTTACTGTGTTTGAGTATGTACCAGAATTATCTAATGAGTGACAGCAAGGAAATATAAGTTTTCAGCCGAGTGAAAACTTGAGATTTCCTTGCAGTCACAAATGAGATAATTCCTGTATCTACTCAAAAAAATTGGTGATTCTTTTTCACTAATGCTGAAGGCTTCTCGGGTTGAGATAGCATTTCGCTTTGCATGCACCACACGCATTTCTCACCTTGACAGCACCAAATGTGAGACTAATACCAGGTGAATACCTGGTACTGTATAAAAAACCAATTGTCAAACACAGAGTATCTTTTTTTGAAGGTAAACTCAGGAAAATGGTGGAAATAATCATAAAAGCACACATTACTAACCTCCAACAGTACATGTAATGTTATGGCAAGGGTTGGGTACAGTAGAAATGATTCATTGAGTCAGGTCACCGTTGGAGGGGGGGGGGGGGGGGGGGTAATTCCCTCTAAGCCTTCAGGCTTATCGTAAAGAATCCCTCTCATAGCAGCTCATCCTACAGATGCTGGCATGAGGGGGGAGATTCTCTTTCACTTATCCTGAAGGCTTCTCAGGTTGAGGTTGCAGCTTCAAAGATTAATGATTATTTCCATTAGGACGACCCACAAAATTAAGGCATATTGAAATGGAACAGACAAAAAACACTCAAGATGATAACTGTTATTTATTTCATGGTAAGGTTCATGATCTAAAGGTCGACAATATTGGAATTGTCATTCTGTTCCGGAACAGCTCCTTCAAAATCTCGTCTCTGCTCACTGCTTGAATGGTCCCTAAAATCAAATTTATAAAAGGTATTAGCGGACTACCAATTTGCAGTTTTCAAGATGTTGTTTAATATATAAGACCTTTTATCATTGCAGCTGATGTAGAATTCCTTCGAACAGAGTGGGCTTTGAAGATTGATGTATCAATTCCAGATTTCTTGAGAACATCAAGAATCCACCTCAACCCTCTAAGCCTTCAGGCTTATCTTAAAGAATCCCTCTCATAGCTGCTCTTCCAACGGATGCTGGCATGAGAGGGGGTATTCTTTTTTATTAGGCCTTAAAAAAGATAAAAATCTATTTTTTAGGTCCTCCAGTATGGTTATTTTGGCTGCCATGCACATTGAAAAATTAAAATTATTGGTTTATGTCAAATAAATTCCACAAATTAAGAAAAGGGATAAACTACACCACTGGCCATGTTAGTCTATTGTTATCCCTCTATGCACTGATGTGGAAAAAATTTTGTTTGATATTTTCACATAAGTTTGCCGAAAAAATAAGAAAAAATAATACAAACTATGAATATGTACCTCAGAGGGTAAGGAAATAATATAGAAATTACAAAAATAAAACTAAAATTAAAAACCTCCCACCGGCATGCATTTTTATAATGTCCTGAGAAAACAGAAGATTAATTTGTGTGACATTATATGCATTGTGTTTGTAATTAAAACACCCAAATGCCAGATACAGGTATTGATATTAATTTAAACTTATTGTGTAATGTGTGTAACTTCTGAAGAGATATTCTCTTATATCTATCGTTCCAATAGATATAATAAAATATTTGTTAGATATTTCTTGTTACGTTATAATACGACATATAATGAATAGAAGATACCTTCTGTTTTGCCAAGGTACCAGAATTATCTCACAAGCGACAGCAATCATGAATGCTATAATTTCAGTACCATATAAAAAACAGTAGATATTCTTTTCATAATATGCAGTGCAATGTTTTAATTGGAAGTGGCACACACAAATACTAAAAACTGACAGCAACATCAATCTAAAATTGGATAATGCACATCACTTCCAGATAGATATTTTTTTATTCCTATGGTGGAACCCTGGGAAGTGAAGCAGTGTTTGTTTATTGTGATATACAAGCTTTGTTTTAGGCCTAAAAAACATGAAAAATCTGTTTCCCAGGCCCTCCCACATGGTCCTTTGGGCATCTGCACACTCTCATTTTATAACCAATGCAAATTTAAAAAAATAAAAATTAAATGATTTTTTATCCAAGTTAGTAAAACTGATAAATTTGTCCCGTGAGTGCAACAAGGGCTTGCAATTTAGCATTGCAGAGCCTTGTTGCACTCAAGGGAAGAAATACACCACCACCCATGCTATTCTCTAGATTATGAATAAACCAAGAACATGAACTTTCTGATGGCAAAGAAAAATTACAAAAATAAAAAATAAAATAAAAAACGTCCACCCTTACGCAATTTTACAAAAAATGGCCTGAGAAACAAAAGATCTAATTGGTGGGGCCTTACTGGTAAAATAGCACCCAACCACCAATGCTTGGGGCAGATGTCCCTTAAAATGGGCATTATGGAGAAATGATTGGCTGGACTTGACTTTATATCCATGTTGCTGTTACGATTAGCCATTGTGAAATAAATAAATAAATCAATCTTATCATGACAACAGATATTGATAAACATTTGTTTAACATATCTTGCTATCTTATAAGGTAGCATATAAAAAATACATCAAAATTTTATCTGGAGCTTTGATGTTCTCATGATGTACAGTCGTTCTAACGCTTTACACTTTTTTTGCAGAGATGGACGGATGATGGGTGTATTGGGAGTTTCCAGATCCATTGGTGATGGTCCATATAAAAATCATGGCCTGACATGCATTCCAGATGTTAAGAAATGTCAGCTAACAGACCAAGACAGGTGATAATTTCCATCCCATTGTCTAGGGTTCAAACAGGTCCTTTCAAATTTTAAAATCAAGATGAATTTAAATTGAAGTTGCTTAAATATCAAACATCATGGAGAAAGTTATGGCAGGTCATGAAAAATATGTGTCGGTAAATGCTTGGATCATCTGGGTAAAAATGTGTCCTTGTAAGACCTATGAACAAAAATGCCTTGTTTCTCAGGCACTTGTTCCTCAATTTTATAATGAAGAAGAATGGCTTTTTTCTTTATTTTTTTAATCCACAAAACAGTCCTAAATAACGTTTGAATAGTAACTTTTCTCCTAACAATATTATGCAGAAAACTAAGGTTTTCGGCAGTAAAGGTTTCCCATAATGCAGTTGCAAATATAACCAACTATCTTGTTTGACAGAGCTCAATGAGCTCTCGCTGCTGTTCGATATTTCTCTCCAGGTACTTCAACCTCCTCCACCCGAAGAACTGTCTGACACAGTGTAACCTTAGCTGTTGAAAGTGTCGCCAAAACCCAATAAACTAACATAAACATATTCTACTTCTGATTTTTAGCTCACCGAAGGGAGCTAAACTTACCACTTGTCGTCCGGCATCGTGAACATTTTTCAAATGACTTCTCTGAAACCGGTAGGTCGAGTTGCTCGAAACTTGGTATGGATGTTCATTACCATATGTTTGTTCAAATGAAATGGACATGCCCACTTGGGGCTCCATAGGGGGCATAACTCCGATAGCACCCTATGTATATTAGAGAAATTACTAAAAAATCTTCTTCTCCTGCACAAATGGGCAGAATCATTTGATATTTGGTATACAGCATTATGGGGTGGATCTGATTCAAGTTTGTTCAAATCGGCCCCCCTGCATTCATATTTGGGCTCACTTTAGAAGCCCAAATTCGAACTTATTGCATTTCAGGCAAATGTCTTAAAAAAATCTTCTTCTCCAGATCCAGCAGGCAGAATCTTTTGATATTTGGTATGCAACATTGTGGGGTGGATCTGATTCAAGTTTGTTCAAATCGGCCCCCTGGATTCACATTTGGGCTCAGTATAGAAGCCCAAATTCGAACTTGGTGCATTTCAGGCAAATTTCTTAAAAAATCTTCTTCTCCAGATCCAGCAGACAGAATCTTTTGATATTTGGATTGCAACATTGTGGGGTGGATCTGATTCAAGTTTGTTCAAATCGGCCCCCTGGGTTCATATTTGGGCTCAGTATAGGACACCAAATTATAACTTAGTTCAAAATGAGGAATTTTCTTTAAAAATCTTCTTCTTCAGATCCAGCAGTCGGAATGTTTTGATATTTGGTATGCAGCATCCTTAGGGGGTGAGATTCAAGTTTTTTCAAACCATGTCCCTAGGTCCATATTTGGGCTCACTGTGGGAGCCCGAATGATAACTTAGTTCAAAATGAGGAATTTTCTTTAAAAATCTTCTTCTTCAGATCCAGCAGTCGGAATGTTTTGATATTTGGTATGCAGCATCCTTAGGGGGGGTGAGATTCATGTTTGTTCAAGCCATGTGTCCCTAGGTCCATATTTGGGCTCACTGTGGGAGCTTGAATTGTAACTTAGTTCGAAATGAGGAATTTTTCCTCTCTCCTCTCCTTCTTCTATATCCTCCTTAGAATCACCATTTCTCTAATATTTATGTGTCTGGCATCATTTAAACTGAGATTTACAAGCACAAAGATCAGTCAGATGTTAACTGATGAAGGGCCAAACAAAGAATGATTAATGGCGCCAATTTTGGGACGTCCTTGACAGTGTGGAGGGCCATTCAGGACATGTTTTCTTTGGTTTTAGATGCAAATTTTGAGGATTGGGGGGCAAAATTTGTGTTTGGGCCTATATTTTTAAGAGTTAGCACCAGCTAAGTCTGGGTCATTGGTAAGTATAAAAAATATATAAATTGCTATAAATTTTTTAACTTTCTTTAAAAATCTTCTTCAGATCCAGCAGTCGGAATGTTTTGATATGTGGTGTGTAGCATCCTTAGGGGGGTGAGATTCAAGTTTGTTAAAGCCAAGTCCCTGGGTCCATATTTGGGCTCCCTGTGGGAGCCCGAATTATAACTTAGTCAATGTGAGGAATTTTTCTTTAAAAATCTTCTTCTTCAGATTCAGCAGTTGGAATGTTTTGATATTTGGCATGCAGCATCCTTAGGGGGTGAGATTCAAGTTTGTTCAAGCCAAGTCCCTGGGTTCATATTTGGGCTCACTGTTGGAGCCCGAATGATAACTTAGTTCAAAATGAGGAATTTTCTTTAAAAATCTTCTTCTTCAGATCCAGCAGGTGAATGCTTTTGATATTTGGTATGCAGCATCCTTAGGGGGGTAAGATTCAAGTTTGTTCTAGCCATGTCCCTAGTTCCATAAAATTTGTCTCTCATGACTTCATTCCTTTGTAGTGTTGATGAACCATGTCTAACTGAATGTGACCCCCAAATACTTCTTTGAACCACTTTGGCTGGTGAGCGATTAAGGCTCCTTGGGGGCCTCTTGTTTTTTATGCGAGGGTTAGGAGTTATGTCCCTTTATATTTTTACATGTCAATTATTATTGTTTATGTGCTTAATTCCTCCTACTCTGTTGGTTTGATTTTTCCAAATCATTGTTTGAATTATGAGTTTGGAGCATAAGGGTGCATTTTGAAAGGACTTTTCGATTTGACACATTTTGCCAGGAGTGATAACCCTTTTTTTATGACCAGATATCTATACTATAAAAAGCAATGTGCATCATTATACCTATGTTTCTTTCTGCATCTGTTTGTTCCTTTTTAGCACTCCCACAAGTTTAGAGATATTGAGCTGAAATTTGGAGTAATTTTTTTATCATGAGTAATATGATCTGGGCAAAATTTTATGTCCGATGTTGTTGTGTTAACCATCCAAGCAAAGCAACACTTTGATGCACTCCTACATTTTCTGAGATATTGAGCAAAAATTTGGCTCCGAAAGATAATTTTTTCGTCAGGAGTAACATAGACACAGTGAATTTTAAGTGCAACATTGTATTACTCCTTCAACCCCTACCCTCCAACCAGTGCAGTGCAGCACCAGGATTCACCCCTACATTTTCAGAGTTATCGGGTAGAAATTTAGCACCTTGACCTGTAATTTAGAACCTGTTCCATCCTATGTAGAAACAAAGTTATCAAATGAAAACTTGTGTATTCTGTCGTATATAGAAAATTAGTTATACAAAAGTACAATGCCAGTTCACATATGCTCATTTTATGCATGTTGTAGGCAGATGGTCAGTTGGGATATTGAAGTTGCACTAATCTTGTTTCAGTGAAAAATGGACATTTTTTGTCCATCCGGAGCATAACTCTGCTGAAAGTAGTTGAATCATAATGAAATCTTGCATTGATATCCAGGATGACATGCCCTTTCAGACACACATCAATTTATGCTGTGCATCCATTTTACTTGCGAGTTCTGCCCCTCTTTTTAATTGAGAAACTTTGTTTGTCTGCACACAAGCCCCATTCCTTGACTTGGCTCCAGTGGGGGGTATGATGGCATCTCTGGTGCAATCATTTATTTACTAAGTCTTGATACATTAGAAAACAATAGAGCAATGCATTTCCAAGACAGCTTTGTTGACTCCAAAAAGGTCAAATTCTAATGTTCTCAATATCAAGTTAAACAATTATTTTGGAAGTAGATATTTTATATGCGCTTACAAAACATATATTTTTGAAAGTAGACATTTTGTCTTTTTTGGACAAATATTTATATAAGGGCCTATTACAAAAATTTCTTGTTTATCAGGGAATTGTACCACAGTTTTAGGATGAGGGAGGGGTGCTATTTTTCTCTTCTTTGGCAATACACAGAACAGTCCTTGAAAAGAGTTGGAATTAATAATTTATTTCCTAATCCTATTGTGTCAAATGTTTTCAGCAGTGGAAATTTCCGGTACTGCAATTTTAACCAACTGTATCTTGTTTGACAGAGCTCACTTCTACAAGTGCAAAATAGTTTAACTGGGGCAATTTCCAGGTAAAAAAGAGTCAGAAGACAGATTTTCAATGATGAGAGAAGTGCCTGAGAAACAAAAAAAGTATTTTAGATAGCCTAGAGAGAAAATTATGTTGGGTGAGAATTTCAAGTTTGTATCTCACAATTTCAGATTTATAATTATTGCGTGTGATGGTTTGTGGAACAGTTATACAATGGAGGAGACTGTAGATGAGGTGAATAAATGTTTAAAGGTAAGTTATTAAAATTATGTAACAAGTGAATTCAAGCAGGAGGAAGGTAGTGTAAAGGGGAACTGGGATGGGAATCTTTCCAGCAATGAATGCACATTATGTTAATTCCTCAATATAGGTTGCAGAAGTTTTTATTTCCGGGATATTTTGAGGGTATCTTTTTATACGGCCGTTCATATGAGCGGGCCGTATTATGGTATGACAATGTCCGTCCGTTAGCTTTTGTTTGTCCATGCGATAACTTGAAAACAATACGTCCAACAGATACTATTTTTTATGATTGATTAGTCATGACTAGAGGATGGTTCCTTTTGATAACCAGCATTGTGGCACAGAGACCAGCCTAGAGGGGAATTTTAGGGAGACTTCAAGTCTCCCTCCAGAAAAAATAGGGAGACTGCAGAGTCATGTAGGGAGACTTCATAGGCAAGTGAGGAAAATTAAGAATATTCATGTACCACTCCTGCCACCCCTTCATATTTTCAATTTGTGGTCCTCCATTAACATCCAAATAATCCAGGTCCAGTTGTCTATGATGCATCTGTGCCAGGTTAAAAAATCACTAAGTAATTATTGACTGAAAATCCCCTCACTGCTACCCTCTCCTTCATGTTCCCTCCCCTCTTCTTCCTGCCAATCCCCCAGCACCCTCCTGTGGTTGCCTTTCACCAAAGTCTACTAAGCTAATAATTTTCTGAGTCTGAAAGTGTGAACAGGACCAGATGTAAGTAGGTTGCTTGGGAGGTACTTTGTTAGTTAACAAACAAAATACATTCTGGGGTCGAGAATTTTTTAAAGGAAATGTCATTCCGTCATTTCGTGTCATTCCGGTCTTTAGGAGGACCCTTTTTCAAGATCGTCCACATGCACACTTGTGTCCTGTACAAAGCTTTTCTTGTCATCACTAAAGCCTTTTTTCATGTGTTTCAATTCCATTTGTGTTTTTCTGGGAATAGACAGCCCAACAGTTAATAGTTGTCAGCAAAACGAAATGAAAATACTGTGTTATAAAATACGTCCGTTGTGTATACATTTTCGGCATCCTAAGCGACGTAACCTACTTTCAAACTGGGTTATTTTGTTGAGTCGCGTGAGTCACCTATTTTTGTTTCGACACTTGAAGCTCCGACTGAAACGCAACAAAATAGAAATAAAAAAAATCTGCCAAAAGCGACACTGGACAATTGATTGTCGTGTGATTTCAAATAAATGGACGTTTATTTGTCAAATTAAAATGCCCATTTATCACACTCGAGCACATTCGATTTTTGAAAATAATCGTTTTAATGTAAACCTCGCATCACTCAGTTCAGCCTTTTTTCATTTTGCCATTTTTGGCCAATTTTTAGAGGGCGACTTGTAATTGCCCCAACCATTTTTCTAGGCGACTTTGGGCTTAGAAGGGCGACATAATCGCCCTAGTCGCCCTCACGGCTGGTCCCTGTTGTGGCATATCCAATACGGCCACCATGGCAGCCATCTTGGATATTTTTATACTGTACCAATGACCCAGACATAGCTGGTGCTAACTCTTAAAATATAGGGCCAAACACAAATTTTGCCCCCCAATCCCCAAAATTTGCATCTAAAACCAAAGAAAACATGTCCTGAATGTCCCTCCACACTTCACCTCTACTGCGCATGCGCAGTGTCAAGGACGTTCCGAAATTGGCACCATTAATCATTCTTAGTTTGGCCCTTCATCAGTTAACATCTGACTGATCTTTGTGCTTGTAAATCCCAGTTTAAATGATGCCAGACACATAAATATTAGTGAAATGGTGATTCTAAGGAGGATATAGAAGGAGGAGAGGAAAAATGTGTAACAGAAAATTATCAGGGCTGTAACTTAAAATTTTTTAATGAAATTATGTTAAGTTACCTATTTTCGAGGCAGCAGCCATTTTGTTGTCATTCTTGTTATCAAGTTACACTGATTGTTCAGTGTTTTCCTCTCTCCCTTTCCTTTAAGTCAACTCTTGCTATTCTCCCATGCTTTTGGCATATTTTCTGTAATTTTATTACTAAAAGTTCTTGGGAGTTTTAGCTGAATAACAGAATGAATTCTGTTCTTTTCCCCATGTTTACGTCTTCACCTATGGGTGGTTAGGCATTGTGTTCTGCATCTACCATCTGATGTTCTGCAGTTTCTTCCCTGGAAGTCTCTGTTTTGCATCAGATAGTGTATTATTGGCAACTGATTTCGGGCCTGGGTGCCTGGAGTCTTATTCTAGTGTTTTACACTTATTGTTTACATTTACAACAGCCCTCTGTGTGAGGGGGGATTTCTTGAAAATAATATCTTGATGTTAATTTAATCATAACTAGATACATTATTATTGTTTGTAAGTGTGGCATAAATTGTTTAAAATATTTTTAGAATTTTTGTTCACACTTAGGCTTGGGATCCATTGGGGCTCAACATTACTTTTCAGAAACTTGGGCTGTTCTGAAAAAATATTTTTTCAAAATATTTTGATTTCAATTATTTTTTCTATGTTAATGGATCATATTATTATGTATTTTGATAGTCAGGGGTTGGTGCGAGTACTAGGACTTTGTTTTCTTTTCACATTGAAAGGATTTTGGTCAATTGTAATAAGAGGAAATCTTCCTCTGACTTTTATAATCATTCTATATGTAGTCAGTGTACTCACACTAACTCCTGTTCTGTATGTGATGATTTCGATGACAACATGGGAAGCGTGTGTCACGGTATGTTAGTGGGGAATTGGACATTCCGGTCCTTTCCCCGCAGGGTCACTCTACTTTATCAATTTCTATTTCAGATGATCAAGATTAGGGTGATGTATCTGTGATGTCTTTCAAAAGTGTGCCTCTGTCGTCACAATTAATGAAGGGCTAGCGGAAAAGTGCTCATGTAAATACGCCAATTGCCTAAGAGGACCCCAGTAGGTTCGACGGCCTTTGACGTCCGCTAGCTCGCCCGGTGTAGCGTCCATTCATCGAATGGTTCGGCAGCCGGGTTCGTCCGTTGCGGTCTAGAAAGAGTTTTGGGGTGATGCGAGCACTATAAATCAACCAAATGCACACCCAGTGACGGCGGATTAGAGGGAGAACGGAGGAAGCCTTTTAGTCCGGTTCCTAGCTCGTCCAGGTCCATCCGGACGGCGAGCGAGAGAGGCCCCTCTCTCGTACAACAACATCTGGCCCCAGATGTTGTGGTACAAAATGTTTCGCATTCGGAGCATACGTCCGCCGCTCGGGACGCTCCGACATATAGTCAATCCGGAGAGACTGTCTATAAGGCTTCCTCATTCTCATGGTAGCGCACACGACCGCTTTTGGCTACGTGACCTCGGATATCCAGTCAGCTTCGCCAATCAGAGAATCATCGGCAACCAGGTCACACCATCCGGTAGCCAGGGACACGAGGCCTGCAGACTCCGGACGTTCGCATAAGAAGTGTACGGGAGTCAACGTACACGGAGCTTCCGGCGGCAATGCATCATAAGACTGTTACTGCACAGGCCTTGGGGATGGACATGCTATCCCAAATAGCACAGCTTATCGCAGCATCCCAGCAACAACTGAATCTGTCGCATAATGTATTATCCGACGATGCTGGGTCGGGACGCTCCGCGGAAGCAGGTACGGACGTCCGAGAATTTCATCCGGTCCGACGGGATACCGAAAGGGATTCGGAGGATTCGAGCTTTCCCTTTCGGAACAACATATGCTGTTGTGTATGTCATCTGACTTATCTTCTACAGGTTCTTTCGTCGGACCAGAATGCTGCGATGCCGGATAAGAAACTGATAGTGTCGGTGGACTTAGAAATTTTTGGTTCGGTTCAGGGACATCGTCCCTCAGTTCCGACATAGTCCAATAATGTCACACAAACTTTAGAATTATTGAACGACGCTATATATATTATTATATGCTTGCTATTACCAAGCATTTCTGGTTTCTTGTTCGCAAAGTTACGGAGATGTCTTTCAAAGTGTGCCTCTGTCGTCATAGTTAATGAAGAGCTAGCGGCAATAAGTGCTCATGGAATATGTCTATCGCCTAAGAGGTCCCTTGTAGGATCGATGGAGTGACATTCGCTAGCTCACCCGGTGTAGCGTACATTCATCGAATGGTTCGGCAGCCGGGTTCGTCCGTTGCGGTCTAGGAAGGAGGTTTGGGTGATGCGAGCACTATAATAACTTTAGTACTCACCCAGTGACGACGGATTGAGGACAGATCAGAGTCCGAGAGACTCGATAATGCTTCCTCATCCTCACAGCAGCGCACACGACCGCACATTGGCTACGTGACCTCGAGTATCTGACCAGTTTCGTCATTCAGTGATTCCACGGCGAACAGGTCACGCCATCCGGTAGCCAAGGGACATGAGGCCTATACACTCCGTTCGCTCGCATAATAGAAGTATGCACGGGGTAACGATCACGGAGCTTCCAGCGGCAATGCATCGTAAGACCGCTTCTCCATAGGTCTCAGTGACGGACGTGCTATCCAAGTTAGCACAGTTTTTCGCAGCATCCCAGCACTCGACAGTTTCTCGGTCGGATCAGGAATTATCCGACGGCGCTGGGTCGGTGCGTTCCGCTGTTGCATCAGGTTCGGACGACCGAACGCTTTATAGGGTCCGACAGGATGGCGAAAGGGATTCGGACGATTTCGAGTTTTCCCTTTCGGAACATCGGAAGCTGCCATACATTTCTTCCGGCATTATCTTCCAGTGGTTGTTCCTTCGGACTACATTGCTGCGATGTTGGATAAGAGACTTATAGCGTCATTGGACACGGAATTTTGGATCGGTTCAGGGACATTGTCCCTGACTTACCGACACAGTCCAATAATGTCATTAGAACATGTGTATTATTTATTGACGCTATATATATATAAGCCTGCTACCAAGCATGATAGTTTAGTTTCTTGTCCGCAATGCTCAATTCTGCCTTTTATCATTTCTAGGAATAATTTATTTTGGCAGAACAGGGCATACCGAGAGTTCATATGCGTCTAGACGGCGTGGTTAAAAACTGGAAATTATCTTTTTCGCCGTCTATGTCTTTTCCAACCACAATGTTGGAAACGACAATGATGTCTAATAGACTTAACTTAGACACTTTATCATACGTAATCCACCTTACTGAGGCGTTATCATTACGTCTTCAAGAGAAAGAATTCCGGGATATGATCCTCAATGTGATTTCTTTTGAGGGCAGTAGTTTGTCCTCGTATAACTCCGCCCTTCAGTGGCTACCTGGAGTTGGTTAGACGTGACGCAGCCCTAGCTACATCCACGCGCGTGGATAGTAAGGTGAAGAACTCTCTCAGAGTCGCTTCGGTCTCGGAGAAGCTTCTCTTCGACGGCAACTTTTCAGCAATCCATGAATTGCTCGATTTACATGTTCTCTTGTCTATCTAGTGTAGCAAGAGATTCAGACTGGGGCAAACATTCGGTGGTTGACTCAGAGAGTCCCACTGCAGTTGCCGGATCCGAGTTTTATAATTATGACGGTTGCCAGTCAAACAGGTTGGGATACAATATTGATCCCAACGGATTCGAAGTGCCAGGGTCTTTGGGTTCCGCAGTCTCTAGGCAAGCACTTATCTTCCGCGGAATAATGTTTTTTAGGCTTGCTTTATGTCATTGGATGAATATCGGTCACGATTAGCCATTGTGCATAAGTATGTGACCTTAAACACCAATAAATAAATAAATAAATATTGGATGAACATTATTCAGAAACGCATGTCCAAATCCTGTCCGATAATACGACAGTAGTTGCGTATCTCCGGAACCAGGGAGGCACTCATTCGTTTCCGTTATTCAATTTAATGGAAAGAATCCTTCTGTTTGTTATAGTACACCAAGTTCTGCTTCGGTCTGTTATATTCTGGGTCGTCTGATTGTATTACCGGACTCCCTTTCACTTATAGGTCGCTTGTTGCTGTTAGAATGGACTCTCAACAAACAAGTATTCAATCAGATTTGCTATCAATGGGAGCGCCCAATGATAATTTATTTACGACACAACTTGCCTTTCAATTGCAGACGTATGTGTTTACATGTCCGGATCTCTGAGCTTATGTTGTTAACGCTCTATTGATCTAATAGGACGGAATGATAGGATATGCGTATCCTCTTGCGCTGTTGTTTCAGCAAGTATTGCTAAGATAAACAACCACAATACATTTCTGTTGATAGCATCTCTGTCTTCACGGAGACCGTGGGTAAATTTACTCAGATGTCTACTGTGGGACTTAACGCGAAAACTTCCTCCATGAGAGGATCTTCTTTCGCTGGGGAAAATCGTGTCATCTTCATCACAACCCGCAAGGTCTCAACCTTCACGTGTTCCGTTGTGTGGTCCTTATTGCATTGTAAGCATTGTACTGGACGAGCTTTGGACGCGATTTCTTACTGTAGGAGAACCTCTTCTTCGCTATACTATACGGCTAAAGTGGAGGCTCTTCCGTCGTTGGTGTAGGGATCACTATGTTGATATTGTTGATCCCTCCATACTAGTCATTGCAACTTTCTAGTACACTTGTTTGACAAGATCTACTGCAGCCTGTTACTATTAAGGTTATAGGTTTATGTTATCTCATACCTATGCACTCTATGATAGTTTACAATTGAGTCTTATGTCTCTTTATCTAAGTCAGTTAGTAACTTTTCGATAAATAGACTTAGAATCATTAGATTAAATTTCTATACGGAATTTAACTTCGGTTCTTATTTAGCTAAGTAATCATTTGAGCCTCTGGAAACAGTAGTTTTCAAATTCTGACCTTTTAGACAGTAATTCTGTTGGCTTCTCTTTTACTGAAGAGTCAGTGAGCTTCATGCACTATCGGTGGATGATTCTCACTTTCGTAGTTTCGGAATCACTACTTCCTTTACTATTTAGGTTGGATTTTTGCATAAGAGTCAGGCTCCTAATAAATATCCGGAACCTATTGTTATTAAGGTCCTTCCGTCTTCGTACGGGCATAGGCCTTTACTCTGTCCGGTTAGAGTTTACGTATTTATAAACAGATATCTGTTTATTACTACGGGCGTAAGCTTCTTCTGTCTTTGATGCCTAATAGAAGGACGTTACGCTCCATTCTATTGCTAATGGATTCAATTAACTATCGATACTGCTTATGGTATATCATTGACTCAGCAGTTGTGCTTGAGATTTCGGCTCATGAAGTAAGAGTTCTTCTACATCTTGGGCTTACATTAATAGTGTCGCTATTATAGATTTTTGAAGGCTGCTCATTGCGCTCAGCCATCCACATTCATGAATTTTTATCTCAGAAATATCGAGTCCATTTCTGGAGGCCTCTATTGTTAGGTCTATTATCTACTGCTCAGAATGTCATTCACTTAACAGTTGCTACTATAGCTAGGTAGGCTGTCTGTTTTGGCAGTGACTCCGTTCTGCTGCCCTCTTCGCTCTGGGCTTTTTGACCCAGGGCAAGAAAAAGGGGGGGGGGGAGGGTGTTCCCTTGGGTCACCAGTTTTACTATGAAAACAAGGGGATACCTCCTCCGGAGCTAGTAATTCTGAGCTGTTATTGGGATGCCTTTTTAGTGAGAAGTTTATGTTTTAAAAATTCATTCAGGCCTTAGTTTTTAAAGTATAGCTTTTGAATATAGCACGTGTCAAACGGACATTATTATACAATCCTCAGACACTTTTAAGGAGTATAAAGAGTCTCTATTCTCTAGACTTACTTTATTTATTGGCTTACTTTAAAAATTATTAGTATAAGGATTATACTAGATATTAATAGAGTACATGGATGTATGATGCTCAATTTTGGAAGGTGTTGTATCTTTCTAATTTATCATAAATAAGAAAGATACATGTAAGGCCTAATACTTCTTTTTCCCTAGAGGGGATGACTCTATTTTATATAATTGAGCGTATTCCAACTTGCTCTATGTCCTAGGCCCTCCAGCCTTTTTACTATTCAGCTATGTCTGGGTCATTGGTACAGTATAAAAATGTTAAAAAATTTATAGTAATTCATATATTTTTTATACTTACCAATGACCCAGACGGGGATGGCCCTCCCAGGAGTTGGGAACTCATACCTCCCCGCTGAGTACATAGTGCTTACCAGGCACTGGTTATAAGAATGATTAATGGCGCCAATTTCGGAATGTCCTTGACACTGCGCATGCGCAGTAGAGGTGAAGTGTGGAGGGCCATTCAGGACATGTTTTCTTTGGTTTTAGATGCAAATTTTGGGGATTGGGGGGCAAAATTTGTGTTTGGCCCTATATTTTAAGAGTTAGCACCAGCTATGTCTGGGTCATTGGTAAGTATAAAAAATATATAAATTACTATAAATTTTTTAACTTTCAGGGACTTTTGATTGTCCACGCTGTAACTTGAAAACTATAGATCGAACAGATGCTGCTTTTTTATGGTTGATTAATCATGACTAGAGGATGGTTCCTTTCGATAACCAGCATCATTCTCTGCCTGTCCATCCATTTGTCTGTCTGTTTGGTCCATCCATCTCAGGCCTGTTTTTTTGAGGCGAACGATCGTTTGGTTCGCCTGGAGGTAGCCTGGATCGAAAAACATGCGAACGAAAAATGGGTTGCCTCGAAATCCAGATGGTTCGCGCAAAGTTTTTGAGGATTCGCATAAATATTGTTTGTAATGATGAGCCGTATTCGTGTGAGAATTGTTCCAAGTCGCTTCGTGGATTGCCGCAAAAATATGATACAGGCCAATTCGGTAATGACAGTCCGGCTCATTAGGGATGGGTTGCTATGTAATGTGTACACTACTACACAGTAACAACGGTGAATCACAACACAGCTTTTGGCAGTTTCGCTCTGTGTGCACTGACACTCAAGATGAAAAATCGTATCACGATACGTGATTTGGGTGTTTTACGCACCTGTCAGTAACATTTATTTACACCTAAATCTCTGCAATTGCCATGGAATGATGTGCTGCATATAATATTAATTTCAACTTACGGAGTAAATATAATTCCTATTTGTAAAAGCACACATCGAAAAATATATTTGGCCAGTTTGATTGTGAGGCTTACAAAATCATACAATTTCTAGGACATCATGACCCAGACGATAAAATCTCGTACAACAAAAGCGTACCGTGAGGACCATCCCAACCCTAGATTTTATTGTCAGAAAATGGTTCTAAAAAACAAACAAACAAAAACATAAAAAACAGAGTGTTATTATGCGAAATAAAAACCCTTGCGATCCACTTTCACGTTTTCCCATACAATATTTTGTTTTGCCTTCTTCCTGTATCCCGTCAGAGGGTTCCTCCCCCGTTAATCCGCCTGTCCCCGCTTCCGTCTACCAGAAATTATACTTTAGTAAACAATCATTGCAATTTGGACAACTTGTTACGTACAGGATTGGGCATGTGTGTGTAGGTGTGCATGTGTGTGTGTGTGTGTGGGGGGGGGGGGGGGGGGGGGGGTTACCAAGGTGGCCTTTGCCAAAGGCCACCTTGGTAACCTCCCCCCCCCCCACACACACACACAGCCCTTTGCACAGTCTTCTTTGAAATATAAATTGCCTTGCATCTAGAGAACGTCTGACGGAATTGGCAATTCAGTCACATTCACACGAAAGGAGGCCACAGTTGGTTCCATGTACCTTCCCACATTAATTTGCCGCCCCCCCCCCCCCAGACCTCCCCCCCCCCCCCCCCAGACGTGATGTCCCCTGGATTTGTGAGTACTTACCATAATTTTTAATGTTTCTGGATTGTACCCTTATAAAAGTACCATGATAAATTACCAGGGTATTTTGGGATTTACCATGGTTTAGTTACCATGGTACTTTTTTATAAGGGTAGTCCTAACGGGGGTGACATGCATGCATTAAATAGTTGCAGCTTGTCTTATGCATTGAAACATCTATTAAATAAATGGTCTATCAATAACGTTACAATCACATTATTTAAAACCACAAGGGCGAATCCAGTCATAGGCGCACTTGGTATGCAACACCCCAAATAAATGGTCTATCAATAACGTTACAATCACATTATTTAAAACCACAAGGGCGAATCCAGTCATAGGCGCACTTGGTATGCAACACCCCCCTCCCACCCCACCCCACCCCACCCCACCCCACCCCACCCCTATTTTCTCCTGGAGACGGGTTGTGCATTCACGATTGTGGATATCTGTTTCGGGTGCGAGGTTAATCGCATCTTTTAGGATTAAATTTCAAAATTTGGTTGACAATTTTGAATACACTCTGGCAAACTTGGCCCTAGGTGTGGCACCCCCTCCCCCCCAGCCCGATCCTTACAGCTTTTAGTAAAGTCCTTCATCCGTCAGTCACTGAACCAACACGGTTCGAAGCGGCATTGAGACAAAAAACAGCTCACCAGAGGCATATTAAAAAGTGTATTTTTGTACTGTTGAAAGGTAACTAATGTAAGGGAGGTAATCAAATTATTAGCTATCGAAGAACTCTTTTTTTGTGCAGTGGAAATTGCTGACAGTGCTTACGCCCAATAATGTGACCCCCTCCCTCCATTTGTCTCACCATATTTAATTTGCTTCATTCCGTGGCTGATTTTAAATAATTTTTAGTGATCTCAGACTCACTTTCAGTTTTTTATCATGAACTATTTTTAAAGCCTTTATAAAGATCACTCTGGTCACCATTGCAGTGTCATTAAGCTGACAAGTCATAATATCAGAACAAACCTTTTGTCTTTAACCCTTTACCCAACGTAACGGCCAAAACCGGCCAGCGCTATTCTCAAATATCGCCAATTAATTTTCAAAATATTTTCATTTTTTGTCTCAAAAACATAGGTTATGACCCCTCGTTGGAACGAGCTCGTCGAGCTCGTTCCAACGAGGGGTCATAACCTATGTTTTTGAGACAAAAAATGAAAAAAATTAGTTATTCAAGAATTTTTTTTACAAGTGTCGTCTGCTTTTCATGTTAGGTAAAGGGTTAAGCAAAGTTTAAGACGCCAGTATTGCAGTCTCTCTGGCGGATTGCTGGTTTGGGGTTCCAGCCTTAAAACGTCCCCCGTGCAGTCACGTAACTGTGACTAAGTTTATTCTTTTTCAAACAGAAATGTATCTTGTGAAGTTGTCTGTCTTAAAATAAAAGTCCCAAGCTGCATTGTGGGTATAATAAATATTTTGGTTACATCATCTACATGGGTTACTTATGTCTGATTTTGGAGAACAAACAATGGGTTAGCAAGGCTCTAATCAGGCGAACATTAAAGGGGTTATGCCAAATTCTGAAATAAACAGACCTGCATCTGGTAACTTTTGTTTGCCAACATGATAACTTGAATACAATACATCCACATGATACTGTTTTTTTATGGTTGATTAGTCATGACTAGAGGATGGTTCTTTTCAATAACCAGCATCAATGTCCATCCGTCTGTCCATCCATCAGTCTGTTAACTTTTATTTGTCCATGCTATAACTTGAAAACAATACATCCAACAGATACTGTTTTTTTTATGGTTGATTAGTCATGACTAGAGGATGGTTCCTTTCGATAACCAGCATTCTGGCATTCCAATATGGCTGCCATGGCAACCATCTGGGAGTTTTGGTGACTTTTGATTCTCTATGCAATAACTTGAAAACAATATATTCAACTTTAATGGGTCGTAAGCCAGGAATGTACAATTATGTTTGAAGGAATTATTGACCTTTTGTTCAACTAAAATTTTCTTCACAAGCGCAATTTCTTCATAGGCGGCCGTATATTGATCCACCGCCTGGCTGTGCACTTGTTATATCTCATCTCTAGTTTCACATAACTATCATTCAGATCTTCTGAAAGAGTTGATTTACAGTTTCTAGGATAATAAGTTTGAGCAAAAACTTTTCTTTTGCTGGTTTAACCCTAAAGGGCCTGGATATTTTTATACATTTTGATAGTTAACCTAGAGACTGCATTTTGGAGCACCTGTTCTGTTGCAGTAAAAAGTAATAAAAGTTCAAATTAGGCCCTTTAGAGTTAAAAAATTATTATTGAACCGAACAGTTAACCTGACCATAAGTATTTTGAACTTGGTCTGTAAGGGAAGACAGATGTGATGAAAGACACATCACGCTGCAATTTTTAGCTCACCTGAGCGATGGCACAAAATGCATTTTACTGGTTGCGTTTCGTCTGCCATCTGTTCACTGTGAACTTGACATTATCAGTTGCTCCTCAAATACTACTGGAGCAAATTGAACCAAATTTGGCAGGCATGTTTCTTATATGTCAGTTTAACTTTGTTCAATTTCAGCCCAACCCAAGTGGCATAACCCTATTAGGATTCCAAATTCCAAAAATCTTCTGATTCTCCAGTCAGAATCTTCTGCCCTTCAGTGTACAATATTCTTGGGGAACAGATTCAAGTCTGTTAAAATCAGGTCCCTTGATTCATATTTGGGCTCCCTGAGCGAGCATCAGTTTATCTTAGAGCAATATGAGGAAACTTCTTTGAAAATCTTCTTCAGATGCACCAGTTAAAATCTTTTGATATCCCATATAAGGCATCTTTAGGGTGTCAGATTCACATCATGTCCCAGGGTTCATACTTCTGCTCCCTTTGGGAGCAAAAAGTATAATGAAGTACAATATGAGAAATATTCTTAAGAAGTCTTCTTCAAATCCACCAGTTAAAATCTTTTGACATTCGTATACAGCATTCTTTGGGGGATCAGATACAAGTTTGATCAAATCAAATCTCTGGGTTCATATTTGGGCTCCTTATGTGAGCCAAAATTTTAACTTGGGGCAATATGAGGAAAATTCTTTAAAAACCTTCCTAATCAGATCCACCAGTGAGAATCTTGATACTTGGTATACATCATCCTCAGTGGTGATTGAATTCAAATTTTGTCAAATCAAGTCCCTGGGTCATATTTTGGCTCCTTATGGAATACTGAATTGTAACCTAGTGCAATATGAGGAAAATTCCTTAAAAATCTTCTTAATTAGATTCACTGTGAGAATCTTTTGATATTTGGTTATACACCATCCTAAGTGGAAATCAGATTCAAGCATGTTCAAATCAGGTCCCGGGTTCATATTTAGGTTTCTTTTGGGAGCCTGAATTTTACCTTAGTGCAATATAGGAATGTTCTTCCAAGTTCATCTTCTTCAGATCCACCAGTCAGAATCTTTTGATATTTGGTATGTAGCACAACTATGACTCCTAGATTAGATTTGTTCAAGGCATTATACCGAACTGATTTGGGGGTGGGGGGGGGGGGGGGGGCAGGGCTCCAGAAATTTGAATGAAGAATTTTGAAATTTAATGAAGAACCCTATCGAGAATTTACAATTTATTCATTCAAGTGAATTCTGCCCATGAGTGATTGACCAGATGTGATCAAGTTTAGTTATATTGACACTGACACATTGGGAAATCAGTTTGTATTTGTTATATTCATGCAGAGATTGTTATACCAGGTTTCTGGGCAACCGTCAAAATAATGTATATATACCATTGAAAGAATTAAATCTCCACAAAGAAACAATAACAGTTTCATAAGCTTCATTTGAAATTGAGTCGTCATAAATTACTTGCCGTCTTGTGCTCTTATCACCCAATCCATTCCCAACTTTGAAGAAAATGTAAATAAACTGAAAGTTGATTTTATTATTGTTCGTGGAGGTTTTTTTATGTGTACCCATACTATGTATGTTACACATAATGCCGGCTTCCGGGGTGGCCATCTGTCGCTCGTCCATCCTTTGTCCGTCCGTCTGTCCATTCGGCATCCATATCCATTTCTTTGGCAATCGATAACTTGAAAAATATTGCTTAGATTGGCAAGTTACTTTATATTTGTGTTCAGAGGTTACTGATGTGCCGAGCTGTATAGTTTTTGGTGTAAATCTGATAATTTGATCCGGAGATATTAACCCCCTTTATCCTTCAAATTGAAAATTCCTCCAGTCCCTTTGGCATAAGATAACTCAAAAAATATCAATCCGATTGTCATGTTACTTTATATATTTATTCAGGTTACTGATGTGCTGTGCTGTATAGTTTTTAATGTAAATCTGATAATTTGCTCCGGAGATATTAACCCTTTATCCATCAAATTAGACACTCCTCCAATCCATTTCTATATGTACCCATACCTTGTATGGTGTACATAATGTCGGCATCTGTGGTGGCCCTCCGTCATACAGCTTTCTACTAGTTGCGCGTATGGGTACACATCTGACGATTTCATCGGCCTATTTTTATATGTCTTGTTTCTGTTTTGTTTTTTTTTAATTCGAAGTGTGTTGCTTACAAGGCAAACTTCTAAATTGTATTTCAACTGAAGTAGGTGACATCTTGATGAAATAGAACATCCTCTTGTTGACGCTCATTAGCATAATTGCCATTTCATTTCAGAATGAGTGTATAGATGCAACTTCCAGCCTTTCATCTGAAGATACAAAATACCATACAGCTTGTCAGACATTAGTGAGAAATGCAGTTCTCAAACTGAGTGGTGATAATGTTACTGTTTTGACTATCGGTTTAGCTGCATCCTGAAATATAGTTTTATACTTTCTTAGGACAATGACTTTAATTATAATATTAGTTATTTTCTGCTGAGAGGCATGTTGAGTTTATGGATGGTAAAATTGGGAAAATTCAATGTAGAAATTCAAAGATTCAGATTTTCAGAAAAAAAAAAATGGTTAATATGCTGTCTTTCGATTTTGAAAATGGGAGGTGTGCAGCATACTGCTCGCTACCATTTGAAATGAGGTGCACTATTGTTGGTGCTGGGAGATGTTTTCAAGAGAAGCATCAAGGAACATGATTTCTTTGCATCTTAGAAAGTCCCAGGAAGTGTTCACAAGTTAAAAGACCATTGATACTGACCATTTGCAAGAAATAAATTTGCAGACTTTGATGTAACTGATCATTTTCTTTGCAACTAAATTACAAAACAGTGTTACTCACCTCTGAGAGTTGGTCTGTGCACCATTCACTTCACTAGAATTTTTTTGGGATTCCCAAAATAGTAACCATTTTCTCAAATAAGCTTGTTACAGTGGTGATCAAATTTATTTATGTTTTGTACAACATTGTAACCCTAATTCACAACAAATTTTTATCTTTTGAGCTTAGCAAAGATGGCACTCAGTACTCAGGATTGTTAAACAAGATGAAACAAAAACTGCTTGGGATCATTTCAGAGTTATTAACTGTGTTTCAGAAATAGGTAACATTAGAGCTTTTGCCATACATAATGATTAGTTTGAAGTCTTGGAATGTTACAGTTTTTAAGTCCATAGTATATTTTCACATTTCTGTGCATGCGGTGTATTTAACCTTTTCCCCACAAACAGACTTTAATCATTCAATGGGTAGAGCTGAGAACCTCTGTTTACTCAAAAAAAATACAAATTGCAGGGCCCAATGATGCAAGAAAGATTGATCACCTCAAAATCAGTGATGTCAATGTAGCAAAATTCTAAGCAGCATATTTTTCGCATAATGCAACTACAGTACAATTGGCGTGGATTGGTTGTAATCCACGCATGGGCACTGATGTCTACACATGTATTCACCAGGTAATAAAAATCATCACTAGCAAAATTTAAATTAATGAAGCACCGAGTCATACCTGGTGCTTCATTAATTAAATTTTTTATGACTATTTCTATAATTAGTGTTTGTATTCTAATATTATTGTGACTGTGGAAATACTGCGTACCCGTGGAAAGTGACCAGTCCATGGCGGCCGTACGGTAGGAGTTTAACCAGTTAGTCTTGTTTGACAGAGCTTCCCAAAAATGGTTAAAATTCTAGTTGCATTATAGGAAAAATTTCAGGTTGATATTTCGATCCCAGTGTGCAGGGCATTAAAGGCCAGAGATTTTACATACATTTTTGCTACACTTTGCAGTTGCATCTAGGTAATTCTTGTCTAGAAACAACTGCCAATATACTTAGAATGTCTCTTGCAAGTTTACCCAAGATGATATGTTGGAGTACCTGTTCTGAGAAAGTAAAAATTTACCAAAGTTGGAAATAGGCTTTTACCCCTGTTGGCCTGGAGATTTTCTTTACATTTTTTCTTTACTTTGACAATCCCCATCCTATGACTTTGTGGTTGTTTCTTGGCAAGTCTTGGCTGCCTATGTAGGCTGCCAAGACATGCTTAGAAACAACTGCCATGGCACTTCAGATGTAACTTGCAAGCTTACCCCAAAATTCATGTTGAGGCACCTGTTTTGTTGTAGAAAAATGTGATTAAAAGTCGGAATTAGGCCCTTATGGGTCATGAGTTAAAAGTTGGCCTGCAGACAAGTTTTTCTGCCTAGTACAAAATATTCTACTGTGTTGTAGTGATATAATCATAGTAGTTCTGCTCTTGTCAACAAAATATTCTTCCAGAAATAGGAGTACGTCTTTCATCAATTATTTTTTTATGCTAGATTCGATTGAATATTTTCGATTGAATATTTTCTATTAAACCAAGTCATGGGTGTTCTTCTTCAGCCATGACTTGATTTCATGAGAAATTCAAGAAAATACTTGGTTGGTTATGAGTTAAAAATTTTTTTTTATCTCTGATAATTATTAAATACAGCAGAGCCCACTTAATAGGATGTTTCTTAATTGAATAACCTTGCTCATTGCTTGTTAAATTTTTTTTTATCTCTGATAATTATTAAATACAGCTGAGCCCACTTAATAGGATGTTTCTTAATTGAATAACATTGTTCATTGCTTGTTACATCCACACACCAAGCTATTTACTGGGTCATTTTGCACTCTCACATTTATTTATCAGTGTTTAAGGTTACATACTTATGCTCAATGGCTAATCGTGACCATGACAGTTTTACGGATGGACGAAGCCGGAGTACCTGGAGAGAACCACTGAGCAACAATGAGCAACTGTCAGCTCCTCAACATTCTAACTCTGTTCAAGCTCCGCTCAAGCAGGGTTACAGCGGTTGAAGACATGTGCACCATCGACGTGCAGTACACCTTAGTTCACAGCGTCATCGTGCCCCCATGTAGGCAACTGGGAGAAAGTGCCTTGCTCAAGGACACAATGCGGGTCGCCCAGACGGGGTTGGAACTCGGGACCTCTAGCATAGAAGTCGAACAGTCTCCCATTGAGCCACCGCGATCCCTGCATTCTAAATTTGATGTTGTGTCTTGCCAACCTTCTAGACTTCAGACATTCAGAAGATTTGCCTGTAGTCTGTTTCAGATTCACAGCAGTTATCATCTACATTTTCACAAATTAGATTATAATTTTTTCTCTTCATTACTACTGTCTGTAATTTTTTAATGTCATTGTATATCCAATACATTGTGACTAAAATTATTTTTATTACTATTAAATTTTTATTTTATTTTATTCACATTTATTTTATTTCACAAAAGAGGATTAAGGCTATTCAAAATAAAATCTGAATATCAAGTGATATACCTTCCCCAAAATGCAACTTGGAATTTAACCAATTCAGTCTTGTTTGATGGAGCTCATTGAATTGGCTAAATCTCTAGTCAAATTATGGGAAGAATATATTGCTTGATATTTATATTTTCGACACCTCAGTCCAGAAGGTTATGGTGATTGAAAAAAAAAAATAATCAGGTTTCTCAAGTAATTTTCAGGCAATTTTACCTGATGCGGGAGTAGTAGAGTTTTAATAACAAAGAAGTGTCCATGAAACAATTTTTTTTTTTTGAATGGCCTACTAAAATAGTTTACTTGTAAATTCACTAGCATTAAAATTTGTGACTGTGAAAACATTTCTGAGAAAAAAAGATGAATAAATAAATCATTTCTAGCTATTTTCTGTGTTTGTAATGTTTGATGTGGTATAATATATGAAACAGACTATACCATAATTGCGGATTAACACCTGTTGTTCTATTTTTCACCAAGTTGCATCCAACCAACATTTCAAATATCCGATGATAGGAAAATTCAAAAGGTTGGATAGGTGGGAAGTCACCAGTTTACCATACCATTAGTAAAAAGTTGACCTGTTAATTATATGTAGGCCATGGAGGAAAATCCTGTTAACTGAACAAAAAATCTTATGATATATTGAAGAATTATCCTGACAATACAGGACAACCACTGAATTTGCCACGTTTTTAGACCTATTTGGTTTTGGTACATCCTTCATAAGAGCGTACAAGCAAATGACATTAGTGGCATAAATAAATTCTTCAACTGGTTGAGAGTACATTCTCCATTCTGCAATAGAGATCCACTGCATTTAGCCTCACTATCATCTGGCACTGTGACAGACAATTCAGTCAATTCTGACCAAGCCGTTGCAGTTGGTAATGGATGTCTATGAAAGGTTGTAGGGAAAGCATTCAGCAACATCGAACTGCATCACACCGATACTGTCAGATCAATCGCATCAATGGTCAATTCTATCACAGTATGTGGAGATGAAGGGGAAGTACGTGTGTGATCCAGTCCCAGTCCAAAATGGAGGGATATCATAAGTATGAGCTTGCACCAAATCTGCCCACACTGTTTGATTCTGGTGAAATAAGAAAGGCACAGAAGAGTGACCTTGGCAGATACTACACGCTTATTTTTAGCTCACCTGACAGAAAGTCAGGGTGAGCTTTTCTGATCACTCTTTGTCCGTCTGTCCGTCCGTTGTCCTGCGTGAAGGTGGTGTTTGAGTGTCTTTCTCCTAAACCACTGGCCACATTTTAATTAAATTTCATGTAAGTAGTGGTTATATAGGGGCATTTTGATTTTTATGCAAATTAGGTTTCGACTCAAATTGAGCAGAGGGGTGGGGAAAAAATGGCCAAATTTTTTTAAAAAATCTTCTTCTAATGAACCACCAGTAGCAGAGACTTGATATGTGGTATACAGAGTCCTTTTGAGGTTTAGAATCAAGTTTGTTCAAGAGAAGTTTGTCGGGCATTATTTGCCTTCATTATGGGAGGGGCAAAAATTTTGGCCACGCCTAAAATTTCTATTTTCAGAACTGTGAGGTCGATTTGAACCAAATTTGATATGAGATGATAATGGGTCACAAGTAGTTGATTGATGCAAAAAAAAATTTTCTCATTGCCCCGTGGGAACCTCGGGAGCTAAAAATAGGAAAAACCTTAAAACTGCCGTATCTCCAAAACTACACGGCACAGAGAATTCTTATTTTATCCAGTAGAATAGAATGGTTAAAAAAAATCCCTATTGGGTTGATCACAAGGTACATTTTTCAGGACTTTGAAAAAGTGCTGAGTTAACACTTTTTAACACTGTAGGCAATGGGAAAAACATAAAAAAGTTTTCTTCTCCAGATCCAGCAGGCAGAATCTTTTGATATTTGGTATGCAACATTGTAGGGTGGATCTGATTCAAGTTTGTTCAAATCGGCCCACTGGGTTCATATTTGGGCTCAGTATAGGAGCCTGATTGTGAACTTAGTGCATTTCAGGCAAATTTCTTAAAAATCTTCTTCTCCAGATCCAGCAGGCAGAATCTTTTGATATTTGGTATGCGGCATTGTGGGGTGGATCTGATTCAAGTTTGTTCAAATCGGCCCTCTGGGTTCATATTTGGGCTCAGTATAGGAGCCCGATTTCGAACTTAGTTAGCTGTTGAAAGTGTCGCCAAAACCCAATAAACTAACATAAACATATTCTACTTCTGATTTTTAGCTCACCGAAGGGAGCTAAACTTATCACTTGTTGTCCGGCGTCGTGAACATTTTTCAAACGACTTCTCTGAAACCGGTAGGTCGAGTTGCTCGAAACTTGGTATGGATGTTCATTACCATATGTTTGTTCAAATGAAATGGACATGCCCACTTGGGGCTCCATAGGGGGCATAACTCCGATAGCACCCTATGTATATTAGAGAAATTACTAAAAAATCTTCTTCTCCTGCACAAATGGGCAGAATCATTTGATATTTGGTATACAGCATTATGGGGTGGATCTGATTCAAGTTTGTTCAAATCGGCCCCCCGGCATTCATATTTGGGCTCACTTTAGAAGCCCAAATTCGAACTTATTGCATTTCAGGCAAATGTCTTAAAAAAATCTTCTTCTCCAGATCCAGCAGGCAGAATCTTTTGATATTTGGTGTGCAGCATTGTGGGGTGGATCTGATTCAAGTTTGTTCAAATCGGCCCCCTGGATTCATATTTGGGCTCACTATAGAAGACCGAATTCGAACTTAGTGCATTTCAGGCAAATTTCTTAAAAATTCTTCTTCTCCAGATCCAGTAGGCAGAATCTTTTGATATTTGATATGCAACATTGTGGGGTGGATTTGATTCAAGTTTGTTCAAATCGGCCCCCTGGGTTTATATTTGGGCTCAGTATAGGAGCCCAAATTTGAACTTAGTGCATTTCAGGAAAATTTCTTTGAAAATCTTCTTCTCAAGATCCAGCAGGCAGAATCTTTTGATATGCACCATGCTTAAGCGGTGAGATTCAAGTTTGTTCAAGCCATGTCCCTAGGTCCATATTTGGGCTCACTGTGGGAGCCCGAATGATAACTTAGTTCAAAATGAGGAATTGTCTTTAAAAATCTTCTTCTTCAGATCCAGCAGTCAGAATGTTTTGATATTTGGTATGCAGCATCCTTAGGGGGGTGAGATTCAAGTTTGTTCAAGCCATGGCCCTAGGTCCATATTTGGACTCACTGTGGGAGCTCAAATTGTAACTTAGTTCAAAATGAGGAATTTTCTTTAAAATCTTCTTCTTCAGATCCAGCAGTCGGAATGTTTTGATATTTGGTGTGCAGTATCCTTAGGGGGGTTTGATTCAAGTTTGTTAAAGCCAAGTCCCTGGGTTCATATATGGGCTCCCTGTGGGAGCCCGAATTATAACTTAGTTCATTATGAGGAATATTCTTTAAAAATCATTTTTTTTAGATCCACTGGTCAGAATCTTTGGATATTTGGTTTTAGCTTTTCTTAGGAGGAGCAGATGCAACTTGTTGAAATTAATTCTCTGGGTTGATATTTAGGCTACCATGTCAGGTGAACGCCCTCAGGCCCCCTGGGGCCTCTTGTTTCTTTACTAGGTAGTTCATAATAGTCTTACAGATGTTGGTATTACTAGTGGGTGCTGGTCAAAATGTCACACAACCAAAACATCACATTTCAAAATGATCAAAACATCACATTTTTTGGTTAAAATGTCACATACTTTTGGTCAAAACGTCACATACTTTTGGTCAAAACGTCACATACTTTTTGGTCAAAACGTCACATACTTTTGGTCAAAATGTCACACATTCAGAGGGCAAGATAACGAGACATTTATCATTGCGAACTATTCCCTGTACAGTGTTCAAGCAATAATTGGAATGAATGATGATCAACAAATGAATTCATCCCACCCATTTCTGTTTTCTATGTTCAGGTTGATTGACCCGGCCAACTGTGTTTTTCATAGGTCTCGGAGCGCCCCTCACAAAGAGAATTTTCTACTCGGAACTGTTTATAAGTATTTCTTGTGCATTGGTTTTATTTCAGGGAAGTTTTTATATATTTAGTTTGCATGTGTGTTAGGGGAGGATCGAAAGGTGAAATAAGGAGGTTTAGTTGATAGGTTTTTCCGATTTTGCTTTTTGTTTACGTTAGTTACCTTTTTTCGTGTGTTTGGTGCCTTGGTGTTTTGTCATTTTCGGTCATTAGGTCCTGTAATATTTATAAACATGAATGGTAAGTGCTCGATAGGTGTCCAAACGGAGGTATTAAAGGGGGGTCGGGGGTGAGTCGAGGGGTGCAGGTGCAGGTGGGGGAGAGTGAGGATACGAAGGCATGCAGACAGTGTAATATGAGGTATGGTGGTGGTCGGGCAATGGAGAGTAGTGGGGTATGTGCAAACTACAAGGATTTTGTACAGTTGTTAGAGAAGTGTGTTGGATTCGAGCAGGAGATTGCAGAGCTGAGAGGGAGGTTGGGGAGGGCTGGTGTATCTGGAATTACCCTGTTGGAGGTTACCTATGATGGTGAGGTGGAAGGTGGGTGGAAGGTCGTTGTGGACTCGATGAGGAAACTGGGAAGCAGGAAACGTGGGGGAAGAATGCTTGATGTGGGAGTTGTAACTGAGGAGGGGGGTTTTAGCAGGAAAATTTGGAAGGTGGCGTCAGGCCAGGGCTGCGTAGAGTTGGGAAACCAGAGTCTGCATAAGGCTGCCAAGGTTGCTAGGCGGTGTTTAGAAAACAGGTTTAGTGTTTTAGATTCTGATACTCCTGGGAGGGCGAGATGGTTGTTGATGTTGATAGGCCAGATGGGGTAAGGAGGGCAGTGAAGAGAAAGAGGGGGCCAGAGGCATGCAAAAGGAAGGGAGTTGCAAATGATATAGGAACTGGGGCCAGAAGAAGAAAATTAGTTGTAGCAGGGAGCAGCATTGTACGTGGGATTGACAATGTGGTTTGTGGTCCTGATAGCTCTAATCAGCCTTGTGCTTGCCGGGGGCGAAGGTGGAGGATCTGAGGGACCGGGTAGATGGCATTGTGGCAGGGTCAGGATCAGAACCGGTAGTGGTGATCCATGTGGGGACCAACAATATCAGGGAGAGAAGGGCAGTAAGTTTGTTGGAGTCGTATAGAGGCTTAGTCAGCAAACTGCTAAGTAGGAATGCAAGGGTAGTTGTATCCGGGGTCCTTCCTGTCATTGGAGGTGGAGACGAACGGAACTCAGGATTTTGGCGCTAAATGAGGAGTTGGAGGACTACTGTGTTGACCTGGGAATACCCTTTATCGACCATTGGGGCAATGCGAGCATGTACGGGCGTTACGGGCTGCATCTTAGTAGGGTGGGGAAATGGGTATTGGGGGATAAAATTCTATGGATAGCGGAGCCTTTTTTGGAGAGGAGCAGGGTGAGAGGCCAGAGGCAAGTATAACTAGAGTGGACACCGGTGGGATGGACAAGCGTGGGGGGGGGGGGGGGACAGAATAAGTTTACCAAGGCTAGCGCCAGAAAACAATGGAACCAGTAGGCGGAAGCCAATAAATCTCAGTACCCTGAAAGTGGGTTATAGCAACATCCAGGGTCTCCACCGAAAAGTGAGTGAAATTGCTACATCGATCGGGACAGAGGAGTTTGATGTCATGGGCTTAAGCGAGACGTGGGTAAGACACGAGGAACGGGTAGACCAAGTAAGGGTTGTCACTAAAAAGTGTACTCCGACTCCGACCCCGACTCCGAAATTACCGACTCCAAAAATATTTCTTTTTAAAACTCTTTTATTAATGGATCAATTACACTGAAATTCAACATAAATGTACAGTATTATGTGTAGTATACATATAATCATATAAATGTTAGAAAAAAATTATGATTTTCATTAAATTGACTTTTATTGAGTTTTGACTCACTAAAAAGTGTACTCGGCGATTTCAACGAAATTTCATTCTCTCATTCATGTAATACATTCTTCCCGAGAATTTGTTGCAATATTAAGAATATATTCGTATTTTACGATGTCTAAACAGGTCTAAAGCAAGATTTATAATCAATTTTGAAATTAATCGTGCTTAAAATGGAAATTTACTCGAAGATGAAAATCGCCGGCTCCGGCTTCATTTGAGGTTGCATGTAAAATGCAAACTTGCAATTGGCGGATCAATAGTCAGAGGTATTCCCGGATTGTGGTAAGTGACTCAGTTAACATGCAAGAGAAGGCGTTCAAAGTGATTTTTTGTCGCTGGTATTGCAGTGTGCTAATATTTCCAGTTCAATCACTCATAGCATTAATTTCAAGTGTGAACGGTGCTAAATTGTACCACCTACATGTATATTAAATTACTTTGGAACTTAGTGTGGAGATTGTGAGACAACATAATTTTATAAAATTGACTTTTAACACCCACACCAAGAGAAGTTAGACACCACTGTTGTAATACAACTCCCGATTCTATATGCCTTCCGAGATATATAGCATTGGAAATTGTGTTACGACTTTTGGGTTCAGATTCTTATCGAAAAATTACGACCCTCCGTGCTACTGACAGAAGCAAGACTCTTTCTCCATAATATAATTTCCGATGCTATATGCCTTAGAGTCAAACTTCTTATCGAAAAAATTACTACTACTGACATGTGCTATATAATCTATCGTTATAATATAATTCCCGATGCTATATGCCTTCAGAGATATATAGCACTGGAAATTATTTTACAACCTTAGTGTCCAACTTCATATCGAAAAAATTACGCCCTTCCTTGCTACTGGCAGATGTTAAACTTGATTGCTGTAAAACAATTTACTTCTCCGCGTCACTTACCACAATCCGGGAAAACCTCTGACTATTGATCCGCCAATTGCAAGTTTGAATTTTACATGCAGCCTCGAATGAAGCCGGAGTCGGCGATTCTCATCTTCGAGTAAATTTCCATTTTAAGCAAGATTAATTTTAAAATTGATTATAAAGCTTGTTTTAGACCTGTTTAGACATCGTAAAATACGAATATATTCTTAATACTGCAACAAGTTAGCTGGATGAATGTATTATATGAATGGAAGAATGAAACGTCGTTGAAATCGCCGAGTACACTTTTTAGTGAGTCAACACTCTATAAAAGTCAAGTTAATGAAAATCATAATTTTTTTATAACATTTATATGATTATTTGTATACTACACATAATTATGTACATTTATGTTGAATTTCAATGTAATTGATTCATTAATAAAAGAGTTATAAGAAGAAATATTTTTGGAGTCGGTAATTTCGGGGTCGGGGTCGGAGTACACTTTTTAGTGACAACCCAAGTAAGGGGGCGCGTGTGGATAGGTGTAGGGCGAACGGAAGGCCAGAAAAAGGGGGAGGGGTAGGCATGTACATTAAAGACTTAGAGGGTTTAAAACCGTTGCTGATCACAGACCTGGAAGATGTCAGCACCTCGGCTGAGGTTTCGAAAGAAATTGGATGGGTAAAGATCAATCTGAGAAAAAAAGTATTGCCCTTGGGATTGTATACTGTGCGGTGGAGGGAAGCAAACCCGAGTGGAATGACTCCATATACTCAACACTAAACTCCAATATCACAGAACTAGAAAACAGGGGGCTGATTCTGATGGGTGACTTTCATGACTCACAGGTGATAAGGAAGAAGGCATAGAGGGTGGGGACAAGAAAGTCAACAGGAATGGAAGGAAGCTGTTCAACTTCATAAATGAGCTCGGCCTGAAGATTCTGAACAGGGACGCGAGGTGTAAGGGGAAATGGACCTGGGAGAGTAACGACAGAAAATCAATAATCGACTAGATTCTCACAGATATTAATTTATGGAGGGAGGTGATAGGGGTTGAAGTGGATGATGATGGAAAAATGGAGGTGGATAGTGATCACAACTTGATTACAGTGACTATCAGGGCCAAAAACCTAGTAAAAAGCAAAGGAAGCTTCAAGGAGATTTGGGAACTCAAAAAGGATTTTGTCTGGGCGAAGTTCGAAGAAAAACTGAAACCAAAGCTTGCAACCGTACACAAGGGTGGGTGGGGGGGGGGGATATCCAGAAGATGGCCGACGCCATAGTTGCGAGCCTAGTGGAGACAGGGAAGGAAAGTGTAGGAAAGATTAGGGTGTCAACATGGGAACTTGGGTACAGAGTGGACGAAGAACTGAAAAAGGCCATAAAGGGTAGAAAAGCTAAATGTGCTGCATACAAGAGAAGTAGAAAACTTAAGGGGGCAGAAAGCAACGAGGCCGCGGTAGCAAAGGAAGGATACCAACAAGCACGAAATAAAGTAAATAAGATTAAAGACGATAATCGGAGAGTGCAAAATAGCAGTCGTATTAGGACGATAAGAACGACAGGGGTGGGGGGGGGGGGGGGGAATTCGAACGTATTTTGAAAATGGGTGAATAAACGTAACAAAGGAAGTAACCCACAGAGTATTAAAGAAGATGGCAGAGTTACAGACGAGCAAGATCAAATCGCATTAGAGCTTGTCAAGCACTGGGAAAAGTTAAACGATAAGCGATGGGGAACCCACCGGAGTGTCCGAACCAGGTCGAGGAAAATCTATCGAACTTCGTGTGCAGCGAAATTAAAACGGAGGAGGTGCGAAAGGTGATCTCAAAATTAAGGGGTGGAAAAACTGGAGGGGTGGATGGAATTCCTAACGAGTTTATCAAAAAAGGGGGAGAGAAACTCTTGGAAAGCCCAACTGCCCTATTCAATTTAGCCATAGAAAAACAAGAGGTCTCAAAGGCGTGGAGAGAAAGCAAAGTGACATTTATTTTCAAAAAGGGGGAAAAAGACGTTTTGGATAACTATCGAGGGAAAAGTTTTCTGTAAAGTCCTGTATGGGAGATTAGAGGAGATGATTAAAGAGAAGAGTTTTTTGGGAGAAATCCAGAATGGCTTCAGGAAGGGAAGGAGAGTCACTGACCATTTTTCACGCTATCCCAAGTGATAGAATCCACGAAAGCAAAAAAGAAGAAGATGTTTATGGCCTTTTTGGATGTTAAAAAGGCGTACGACAGAGTATGGAGGGAGGGTATGATGCGCAAGCTAGAGGCTCTGGGCTTGCGAGGCGAGTTGGTTGGAATTATGAAAGCATTACATAGAGATGTACAGAGTGAACTTAGCCTGGGAAACATTACAACAAAACGTGTGCCTATGGAGATAGACCTAAAACAGGGGTGTATCCTTTCGCCAATTCTTTTTTGCATTGTACATCAAAGGTTTAGGAGATGAACTCTCGCATAGCGACGAGGGGGTAGCCAGTTGGGGACTTGAAGATCCCAGGGCTATTTTTTGCAGACGATATGGTGCTAATGCCAGAAAGCGAAGAGGAGCTAGTGAAAATGCTGGGAATTGTTGGGAAATATTGGAGCAAATGGAGACTCGTACTTAATGAAAACAAGGGCAAAGTTATACCTGTGGGCCGCAAAGTGGACTCCACTCGAAAGTGGAGAGTGGGGAGTTCTGCATTCCAGAAGGTAGCAGCAACCTTTCTTAGTGTAGGAGAGACACGTGACTAGGAGTATCTGGAGGTAAATATAAACATCACAGGGAGAGGCATCTACCGAAACCGCACAAACAACTTTTTTCTGAAGGGGAAGCGAATCCTTAACCAAATGAAACTTATAGAGAGATACAGTTTCAATAAGGTTTTCGTGGGGAAAACCATTTGGGAAATGGTAGGTCTGCCAAGTATAACATACGGTACGGAAGTGGTACCCCTAAACCAGACGGCTGTAAAGAGCTTGGAAATCCTGCAGAATGATGCAGGACGATGGATAACGGGGTCAAGTAATGCCGCAGCGCTAGAAGCAAGCAATCAGGTGAGCTTCGGTGGATGAGGATCAAGGACAGGATAGACCTATTGAAACTCGGTTATCTTAATTATTTGGTAAATCTCCCGACAGCCGATGGTGTAAAGTAATGTTCCTGAGAATTTTCAACTCCAATATCAAGGCGGGGTGGATGGTCCAGGTGAGGGAGCTAGTAGAGAACTACTCATTGGAGATCTCGGACCTAGACGTTGGGGCAAACCAGGGTAAACAAAATCGTCAGAGAAAGGGTCATGGAGGATTGTAACCGTAACTGGCGAGAGGGGGTCAAATCAAAGAGGTATTTGAGTGGCCTGCATGGTAAAGAGAAGCCTGGTTTTGAAGAGTACCTTGATGGCACCTTTGGGGGGGGGGGGGGGTCACTGTTGTTCAAGCTGGGGTTGCGGTTCCTGGAGTTGAGGGGGGAAATTGGGAAAACAGTGAAAAAGAGTGCCAGATGTGTTTTCTGAGTGAAAATATATCTTAATGTTTAGAAAAATATCTGAATATTTATCATTTACAATGCATGCATTTTTTCAACAATTGCGAGTAGGATGTTCTAACGAAAGACTGAGTTTATTTCAGACGATCATACAACTTGAAGGTAGATATAATTACATATTTTTTTCAACGTTAATTTGGAAAATTTATAAATCAATAAGTCAATTTGGACAGGAGTACATTTTACATGAAAATTTCATAAAGGGTTATATGTGACATTATTATTATTATTATTATTATTATTATTATTATTATTATTATTATTATTATTATTATTATTATGTGACAAAACTGATTGGAAAATGTTCCTTATATATGATGAGGTTATGTTTCTAGTTATGTCCATTTGAATTTTCAAAAAATGTCCAAAATTTTGTCATTGGGGCATAATACTTTCTATATAAATTTTAGAACCAGAAACGCCCCAAGAGAGAGAAAAAACTCATCCGGCCTGGGAATAGGTTTCTATAGTGAATATTTTTCCCACTCTTATTTAACTCACTTTTCAAAACGCGTGTATTTTCTGTATGTGGGCCGCCCATACCGTTGCAATTGCACACTGAAGATAAACTAGGAAACAATAAACTAGAGTTTCCGACATAGAGGAAGAGATGAGTGAACATTTCCGACAGGGGTACTACTAACATACAATATGCCTTCGAAATAGCGTGGGAAAGAGGGCAGATCTGTATAATGATTAGAGACCTAAAATCGCAAATTAAGGGTTACAAAGCAGTACGGAAATTTCTCATACCTTCAATCTTAGTTTTCAACGGGTCGTTAATGCAGAACAGAATTTACTCGTATCATCGACCTTAGCATGGAAACTTTCAGCGGTTGAGCATATTTTTCTCGTACAAGAGATTCTGAGAGGTATGAATCACCTCACAATATCTAAATTGTCCCTGACCTGGTGAATAGATATATTTACACCATACCGCTCATCCCCCCCCCCCCACACACACACTCTAGATCAAGGAAACAGTGTAACATTTTTCAAACATTTTCTACGATGAGATGGTATTTCCGTGAAAATCTTAGCAATATTGTCCTAAGTAGTATGTAATGTGGTTTTCACCTCCAGGTTGCCGGACCCCGGTGCCGGAACCCGAAAGTGACGTCATGTCACGTGGCGCCATGTTGTGTTGTTATGGTAACCCGCGTAAGCGGCCATGTTGTGACGTCATCTCCATAGCGATACGTGGTGTTAGTGCGCATGCGCAGCGCGTGTTGTTAGGGTGATACGTGTTTCCGTCGTCCATTTTGTATACAGGAGGCCGCCATCTTGGTTTCTATGGTAGCACGTGATTGCTATGTTACCCAATTTTTCTGCAATAAGACGGGGTATGTTTAGAGGGTTGCTCCTTTGTAGAAGAGTAAATCTAATTACCACAAACAACCCGACAATCCTTCCAAATCACCAAAATCTATCCCAACTTGTACTATTTCGAATTCTTTCATATATCTATATATGTAATAGCTTTCCTCTACCTATGCATGTTCCTTTGTTCTGGAGTATACTCCAGTAGCGTAGAAGAGCCTATTAGTTGGAACAGTTTATCTTATTATTACTATATTTAGCAATTTCTGGTCTATTCTTGTTAGTTCTGACCCTATTCTAAGTACTCTTGTTGTTTCATTTATCTAGATTATAACTAACCAATCAGATTGCTTGATTTCCCATAACCTGTATGCAGAGTTATCTACCTTCTGTATAATAAAAGCCTATATCCAATGGCCATATCCAATGGAATCCCATATTTGGGAAACACCTGTGGCTATGGAATCCCTTTTCTATCATATGTGCTTATGTGAAAAAGCACAATGTGACACAATGTGCCCTAGCACAAAGGCACATGCTTTATGCGCCGATATGTGCTTATGTGAAAAGGCACAATGTGACATAATGTGCCATAGCACATAGGCACATACGGGTATTTGAGAATACCTATGTCCTGGTATTGTTTTATTCGAGTATACCTACCGGAGAATCCCTTTTTTGTCATATGTGCTTATGTGAAAAGGCACAATGTGGCACAATGTGCCCTAGCACAAAGGCACATGCTTTATGTGCTTATATGTGCTTATGTGAAAAGGCACAATGTGACACAATGTGCCCTAGCACATAGTCACATACGGGTATTTTAGGATACCTGGTATTTTATTATTTGAGGATACGAGTTGGACTTTACATCCGGGTACTTCATGCTACATCCGGGTACTTCTGTTGGGAAAGGTATAAAAGGGGTGTTGGTACGCAAATAAATTCATTTGTGTCCTGACCGTCGTCGAGTGAAGACATGTTACCAGTTTGATGCAGATACTGTTTCAAGTTATTTTCAAGATCGGATAATGCTCGAAGACACGAAAAGGACCATCGTCGGCTCCACTGCAGATATTGTACTAAGTTGTTCGCCCAGCCATACAATAGGAAGAGGCAGGAAGAACATAACTGTCCAAGAAGAAGAGAAGAGGGGAGAGATACTGGACTGACTGACCAGAATAAAGCACTTTTAGAATTTTTACGGGATGCTGACAAGGAGGAAATCGATGCCGTTCTACGTGCTGCTGATGAAGATTTGATTACCTGTTTATGTAAATGTGCTACCAACATCCTCGAAGATAAGATACCACTGAATTTGGCTGAATTTGATGACCTGCGAAAATACGAACATGTATTGAAGCTGCTAACAGGTGATGGAATTTCTCAAGATATCAAAAGATGTATACTACGAAAGAGTTGCTTTCTCTCAGCGCTCATCAACCCAGTCCTAGCTCTGAAAAAAGTATAAAAGGAGTGTTGGAGTGAAAATAAATTCATTTGTTCTACGACCACGAAAGACTAAAGTCATGAAAGTCCATTGCTGCAGATATTGTGATAAAGATTTCTCCAGGAGCTTCACACGTTAGAGACATGAAGATGATTACTGTCCCATGTGGAAATCGGAAACATCGATCAACACTACAAGATTAGAAAGAAATTTAGATACATTGCGAATCCTATCTGATGCGAATCGATATGAAACCAAGACGATGCTGAAGATGGCCAGTGATGATTTGATAGAATGTATATGTGATTGTGTCTCAAACATCTTGACGGGCGCAGTACCTATAACCAAATCTGTGAGAGCTAAGCTGATTCCACACAAGTTCGAAATAAGGAGAATTGCCTCACCAAAGACAGAACTATCTTATCGGAAAAGAAGACGGATCATACAGAAAGGAGGATTTTTAGGAAAGTTGATCAAACCCGTCATCAATGCTCTGTCCGATATCCTATAAAAGGGTCGTGCTCATAAGAAATTTGTTATTTGTAATCTGACCTTCGAAGACAGCGGACACAATGCAATCCAGCTGTGCACCAAAAAATTGGTCAAGAGATTCGGACTCTGATGAATCGTCGGAACTATCAGAAGATATGGAATATGAAGAAGAAGACGAAGAAGAAGACGTTTCTATGATGGGAGGTATCGTTCATAGTGCCTTTGACAAATACCAAAACGATTTTGACAACCTCATGAACAAATATATCGAAGATGGAATGGATAGTGAAGATGCAGTTGAAACAGCATATAGAACACTTCAAAAGAATGTTAGAGAAGCCATTAGTGAGAAATACATTTATACCCTTGAGTACATTCGAAATTTTTGCAACGACGCAATTCACAAGAAAATTCAAGAAACAGCCAAGCGTCTTCGTGAAGAAGAGGATTTTGACTTTGAAGAATCACAGAAATATGCCTTGGAAAAGCGAAGATTTCTGTTCGACAACCTTATGACAAACTACTCATTCCGAGTAGATGGTGATGAAGAAGAAGACGATTAGAAAAAAAAGTATAAAAGGAGTGTTGGTATAAAAATAAATTCATTTCCGTTTTGAACGTCGAAGAGTGAAGATGTCTGTGTCAACAACGGTGCTCAGATTCAAAGATCACTTACATATACAGATCTTCAAGAATGATGCTGGCTTAAAGCTAACTTCCCAGGAACTGACCCAAGTGAATCGTGTGGTAAATGCAGCCAAGAGAAAAAATCTAGACATGGATGCTGGTGGAAAGAAACAAAGATGTGTGGATACTGGCCGATCAGTAAACAAGAGAAAAAAGACAGAACTGACTCCCAATACAAACAAGAACGAAGTTACCACTATGAACAAAGTTTCTACAGAAACAAAGAAAGATGTTTCCACAAAGAACGAAGTTACTACTGAAGACAAGAAAAAGATGCCAGCTCCCACAAAGAAAGAAGTTTCCACTAAGAACGAAGTTTCTACTGCGAAAGAAGTTACCACTAAGAATGAAGTTTCTACTGAAGTCAAGAAAAAGATGTCAGCTCCCGTAAAGAATGAAGTTACCACTACGAATGAAGTTACTACTGAAGCTAAAAAGGATGTTTCCACTCAAACCACAAATGAAATTACTACTAAGAAGACTGAAGTTACTACTATGAAACAGCTAGAGAAAGAGGAACCCAAAGATGCCAGACAGGAAATTAAAGCAACCAACAAAGCCAAGTTATCAAATGAGAGAATGTGTTTTATCAAGAACCTAGCCATGCAATGGGAAGAAGCTCCAACCCACAAGAAGATGAAATGGTTAGCCCATGCAAGAAGAACTACAAAGAGAAATAATGCCTTGAGACACTGAATTGTATACTTGAATAAAAATGAAATGTTATATATATCTTGTTTGTTTTTTATCTACGGATGTAAAGTCCAACTAGTATCCTCAAATTATAAAATGCCAGGTATCCTAAAATACCCGTATGTGCCTATGTGCTAGGGCACATTGTGTCACATTGTGCCTTTTCACATAAGCACATATAAGCACATAAAGCATGTGCCTTTGTGCTAGGGCACATTGTGCCACATTGTGCCTTTTCACATAAGCACATATGACAAAAAAGGGATTCTCCAGTAGGTATCCTGGAATAAAACAATACCAGGACATAGGTATTCTCAAATACCCGTATGTGCCTATGTGCTAGGGCACACTGTGTCACATTGTGCCTTTTCACATAAGCACATATCGGCACATAAAGCATGTGCCTTTGTGCTAGGGCACATTGTGTCACATTGTGCTTTTTCACATAAGCGCATATGATAGAAAAGGGATTCCATAGCCACAGGTGTTTCCCAAATATGGGATTCCATTGGATATGGCCATTGGATATAGGCTTTTATTATACAGAAGGTAGATAACTCTGCATGCAGGTTATGGGAAATCAAGCAATCTGATTGGTTAGTTATAATCTAGATAAATGAAACAACAAGAGTGCTTGGAATAGGGTCAGAACTAACAAGAATAGACCAGAAATTGCTAAATATAGTAATAATAAGATAAACTGTTCCAACTAATAGACTCTTCTACGCTACTGAAGTATACTCCAGAACAAAGGAACACGCCTAGGTAGAGGAAAGCTATTACATATATAGACAGAAGCAGAGAATTCTGAAAGAATTCGAAATAGTAAAAGTTGGGATAGATTTTGGTGATTTGGAAGGATTGTCGGGTTGTTTGTGGTAATTAGATTTACTCCGATTCAATCGAACATACTCTTCGAACATACCCCGTTCTATTGCAGAAAAATTGGGTAACATAGCAACCACGTGCTACCATAGAAACCAAGATGGCGGCCTTCAGTATACAAAATGGACGATGGAAACACGTATCACCCTAACAACACGCGCTGCGCATGTGCACTAACACCACGTATCACTATGAGGATGACGTCACAACATGGCCGTTCACGCGGGTTACCATAACAACACAACATGGCGCCACTACGTCACGTGATATGACGTCACTTCCGGGGTCCGGCAACCTGGAGGTGAAAACCACATTATATACTACTGGCCTACATGTATCAATACCACTGACGCGCTCACCTTTTAAAATATTTTCAATCGAAGTGAATGGCTTGAGTCTCTTGTATTCCGTAAGTTGTCCACTATGAAATAATTAATATGTGACGTTTTGACCAAAAGTATGTGACGTTTTGACCAAAAAGTGTGTGACGTTTTGACCAAAAGTATGTGACGTTTTGACTAAAAGTATGTGACGTTTTGACTATAAAATGTGACGTTTTGACCATTTTGAAATGTGACGTTTTGGTTGTGTAACGTTTCGACCTGTTTCCTTACTAATGCCTCCTCAATCCTCCCATCACTCCTCCTCATCACCCTAACTCCTCATCCTCCTCACTCCTCAGTGGTGGTGGGTATGTCTATAAGATGACAAGCATAAATACAATGTGTCAGTTATTTCAAAATTCCATACACGTACCTGGAGTTTTTTCAAAATGTCAGTAGAGTGTACAGTCTGTAATCATGACTACTCACGCCAGGATAATTTGAACAGGCACATGAGAACAGTACAAGGGAGCAGTCATCCCTATTCACAATGCGGTGAAGGATACCCTCAAACATTACCAACAGAATAAATCTCACTCAATCCTTCTCTACCACCTCAGCAGAAAATGTGTCTACAAGAACCAGCAAAACCCGAATTCTACTTTGAACATCCATTTACTCTGATTGCTTTTGGACCAAAAATGAGCGGTAAGACAACATGGGTCAAAAAACTTCTTCAAAACAGAAATATTCTCATCCGCCTTCCTCAAACAGTTTAATATGGATATACAAAAGATGACAGTCTATATAAGATGAATTGAAATTAACCATACCTCAAATAGAATTCAGCCAAGGTCTGACAGACATCATTTGAAATGATTGTTTCCTAGGCCTACATGACTGAACGATCATTGTGATTGATGATCTCATGGAAGATGCGAAGAAAGACTTGCATGTTTGTGAACTTCTTACGAAAGGAGCGCATCATGAAAACACGAGTGTAGTGTGCCTTATGCAGAATTTATTTAACGAAGGGTGAGAGAACAGAACTATGAACTTGAACACTCAGTATATTGTGTTGTTTAAAAACCCAAGTGATGAACAACAAATTAGAATACTTGCTTGGCAAATGTATCCAAATAAATCGCAGATATTCTTGGATGCCTATCAGAAAGCCATAGGGATATTTAATTAGCGATTTGAAACAGAACACAAAGGATATTGGAAGACTGTGCACTGATATTTTCAACACTGATTTGCATAAGACTGATGTTGAACATCTCGCGCGTCGTGACAGTTCTGGGAATTGTTTAGCAAAAACAGTCTATTTCCACATGTCTGCAAACCGCCAGCGGTGATAATGACCACGCCCTCGCATGTGCATCAGAATAATCTGTCTACCCTCATATGATCACAGAGAAAAGCTGTACAGACAAGAAAACCTCTATCCTGCAGTGACTGCAGTAGATATTTATTCGTTCAGTAGCATACAGGAAGTACAATGATTACAATCACACAGTTCAATTAACATAACATGCTGTATACTACTGGGAGACGACATAGCCAGATTGGCTGTCTTCCTGTCATCTCCCTAAGGAATGTATTGCAACACTGTTTACGGGCCCAGACAGTTGATGTTCTTATGAAAATCATCTCATCGGTTATAGAGAATTTGCTATGCAAGGGTTATGCTAGACTTGGCAGTTAAAGTGCTTTCTTGGGGATGACTTTCTGCTTGGGGCCTTCTGACGGTGTGCTGCATATGAAGCGACCTAAATTGGGTAGTTCGAGTAAAGGAGTTATACAAATTTGCTTCGATCCATTATTCATCTTGAGTGCGGCCCACAGCTATAAGACATCCCCAGGCGAGGTTATTTAACACGGACAGGATGGATAAAGCTACTTGGGGGACAGGATGTCTTTCCGTCTGGTAATTTAATTTGTTCATGTATAGGCAAAGTAAAGCAGGAGGACGTGTTATGACGGTGTCCAAATCGGCAACAGCACACCCCATCTCAATCCGGGGGGGGGGGGGGGAGAGAATGGGTCGTACACCCGCTGATGTGTTCACCGTCGCCACGGTGTCTAATATAGTGCAATCTAGACAATAGGGATTGTTACATTCAACATTGTCTGAATAAAGTGCTAGAAGCCTAGACAACAGCTTCTTTTTAAATACGTTTCTATTGTTCGTTGTTCGTAGGTCTCTCTAGCGCATTCAAAATTCTGGGATACGGGTTAATGGGAAGGCGGTCCAGGTCTTTTGTCCTTGTTCTGGTTATTTGGAGAAGATCACATTGTCTAGTGGTTCTGACAGGCATACTAGCTACTCTGAAGAAGTTAGCAAATGACTGGGTTAGATTGTTATTTGTCCAATCAAAGCCGAAGAGGGATACATGGAGTTTATACAGGTGGGTCACCTTGAGTATTTTGTCCCTTTTGAAGAGTGGTTCTGTGTGGGCATTATACTTTTTGTTATTAATTATGCGCAGCGCACGTTTTTGAAGAGTACGAATTTTATTGATTGATCTCAAATTTCCCCATGCTTGGATTCCATATACAAAGTGACAATGTATCGGAGCGAAGTATAGTGTATTCATTGCTTCGTGAGGAAGGATTGCCTTTACCTTGTTAAGGGCAGAGTTTGCGCGTGCAATCTTGGAACACAAAGTTGAGATATGTGGATGTCATATGATAGACAACTATCAATGGATATACCTAGAAATTTCAGTGATTTTTCAGCTTCATTTGGTCCAACCTTATTTATTATTTGGTTGTTGGCGAAAATATTATTGTGAGAGAGCGCTTACTTACGGGATGGATTAAACACAAAAAAATTAGTTTTACTTGCATTCAATGCCAATCTATTCACGGAACACCATTCGGAGATGTTTTCAAGCACATTATTCACAATGATTGTCAAATTGTCAGTGTTATATCCTGAAGTGTGTATGTTAGTATCATCGCCAAAAGATAAAGGGTTTCATGTTGTTGAATTGCAAAAGTCATTTATATATAAGAACAAAATAGATCCTAATATTGAACCTTGTGGAACACCACTGGTTATTTCAGCTAAGTCGGATGTGCCTTTACCATACGCAAAAATTTGGTGTCTGTTTGATAGGTTATTTTTTAACCAATTGTTGGAGATGCCTCTAATTCCATACCATTCTAGTTTCTTCAATAGGATATCATGGTTTATTGTGTTGAACACTTTAGATAAGTTCAAAAATACCGCCAATGTTATTATGTCTTTACTTTGTCTGTTATTTGGCAATGTACTTTAGGAGATGTAGGACAGGGTGGATAGTTGAGTGATTTTTTTTCTAAATCCATATTGACTGCGACACAGAATTTCAAAGCGATCGAGAAAGCTTATCAGCCTAATTGGCATGGGTTTTTCTAGAACGTTGAAAACGTGGGAATGATACTAATAGGCCTATAATTATTAAATTTATGCACATCTCCCGATTTGAAAATAGGGATGACCTTTGCAATTTTCATTTTTTCTGGCACTACTCCTTGGGCAAAGGAGTTATTGATAATATATGAGAGAGGATTTTATTGATTGATTGCGTGATGAGAATTGATGTGATATCATTACTGTCTTTGCTTAATTTCGATTTCATTGACTGGCCTACGTTAACAATTTCGGCTGGGGTCGTTGGCGTCATGAAAAAGTTATTTCGAAATTCCCATTCATGTAATCACAGAAAGGCTTATTTGACCTAGATAATAACTCACTTGTTTGTTTCCCAATATTCGTAAAAAACCTGTTGAATTCGGTGGCAATTTGGTTCGGATCAGTTATTTCGCTTTCACCTTGCTTAAAAAAGGAGGGCAGTTTGGCTTCTCGTTTTGTTTTGTTTATGCTATCGTTTAATATTAGCCACGTTATACGCATGTCATGTTTATTTTGAGCTAGAATATTCTTAAAATACATGCCATTAAATTGTTTTTTCACTCTGTTGAATATTCTACAATAATTTTTGTAGTTTTGAATATTGCGGTCACTGGGACACTTCAGTTTTTTTTTTAGATAGAATGTTCGTTTATTTAATGACGAGATCAGCAGGCCCTTCGACATCCAAGGGTGTCGTCTTATAGTATTTGTCTTTGCCAGTGTCTGGGATAGAGGAAAGGCAGTTTCAAAGACATTTAGATAAATTTCAATGAATGTATTATAAGCCATGTTTGGGCAATCTAGTTCCATTACAGGCAAGAAGTCACACTGAGATAGAAGTAAGTTAAAGTGGGCAACACTTTCTTTGTTGATTTTTCGTTTGGACATAAACGGCCGACATGTACCTTCCTTCGTATCGGTTTCAATATAGAATGTGCCAAAATGATCAGATACATCAGTTACTACTATTCTGAGTTTGTTGAGATATTATTTGAAAATATGTGATCGATAAGCGTGCAGAATGAAGAGTTACTCTTGTGGACTTGGTTATAAGAGGTGGGAATCCACGACTAAATATTAAATCAATAAAAATATTAATCTTATCATGGGAACTGAATTTTAACATGTTGATGTCAAGTCCCCTACAATGTAGGATGGATTGTTTTCGCGATTTAGTATGTCGGTTATTTCATTTAGTTTCGATATGAAGAGGTCAATATCTGCTTTGAATGGCGTATTTGGTCCGTATATCATTCCTATTATTTTCTTGGTTTTCTTGGTATTGATTTCGATGAAGAGGGATTCAATCACATGCGGAATAAAAGTAGTCAGGTCCGGGCGAATTCAATAATCGACATGTTCCTTAATAAGGAACCCTGCCCCGCCACGACCATCATCGTCATTTGGTCTATTGTTCATAAGGAATGGGTGGTAGTAGTGCAGTATTGTTTTATTAGAAATTATTGTGTGTCACTAATAGTTTCAGTATGAACCCCCAAAACACATTTAAAAATTGTTTATAAAACTAGTTTTGTGTGGCACCAGTAGCAGGGCAGGGATGGATCGAGCCAAATCCTCGTTTTCTACCCACCTCTGTGCCTCCTGTGCATGTTTCATTTATTTGTTATTTCTATTTGCTTAACCCTACTCAATTGTTCCAGAATATAGTCCAGCAGCATAGAAAAACCTGTCCATTTGGAACGGGTTCGTGACATTTCGGTCTGGGGCGTTTCGGCCCCATAAAAGGTCGAAACGTCCCACTTTAGGAGGCCGAAACGTCTCACTTTTTAAACTTTTACCAAGTAATGTCGGCTCCAATAAATAAATATTTGCTTATGAGTCAATAAATATTATTCAACATTTACACCTCTAGAGGTTTTTTTTTCACAGGTCAGTACATAATTAAATACAGTGACAAGAGGTAAGTTGTCACTCATATAGATGATTCTTGAGTTTGGTCTTCGCAACTCAGTTTGTGTTTAAAAACACCAAACCATCATATGTCAAGCTTGAAAAACAACTAAAGGAAGCTTGGAGTAAATGGGAGCATACCCCCACCCCACCCCACCCCCCCCCCCCCGTCTCAAGGCCGAAACGTCCTGATCCCTTTGGAACAGTTTTAGCTCTTGATACTATTTTTAGCTTTCCTTGTCCATTCCGACTAGTTCTGAACATGGTTTTATTTCAGTTTTGTAGTTCAGAGACTCTCTGGTAAATCAAAGAACCTTTAACTTGGAACAGTTTTACTTTCCAAACCTAGGCTGTCACTAGTTACGATCTCAGGGTCTATTCTGACCATTCTGATGCAAGCATTCTATCTAGTCTTAGCTACTGTCACTATCTCTGGTCCTGTCCCGACTTAACCAGTGAGATCGCCTTATCCACCTGAACCCCACCTACGCTTGGTTGTTACAAATTATCTCTCTTTGGTGATACGTATGGTTTCTAACTAGTCGATTTTGCTAAAGAATAGCGAGAGCAATTGCTTCTTGGAGTAAATGCTACTATGTCTTTCGACTTATCTTGGGTGCCGATTTGTAGTCCGTTGTAAGATGAGGGTGCAGTTAAACATGGATGGTGATTTTGTCAAATGAACTAAAGAGTAATGAGAATAATTACTCTTGGATTAAATGCTCCCACGGCCCTTTGACTCATCTCAGTATTTGAGGATACTTAGGACGTGGTAGTATACTATTGCAGGATACCTGTTTGAAGATACCGTTAGAATACCCTTTGGATGAGAACTGTCATAGAAACCCGTGGCATCTAAATCTGGGCACTTCGGTTTGGTGATTGAAAAAAGACAACATGTAACATCCCATTCGTTTTTATTGTATCATAATCACAGTATACAGTTTGTTCAGTTCACGTTCAATTATCCAAGGCGGCATCTTAGTGTACAATCACTTTATTCAGTTCATAGTCAATTGCCCAAGTCATCGAATACATCTTTGAGTGATTATTATTCTCCCTTGGATTGGTCTGCAGACAAGGTAGAAACATCAATCTTCTTGTAGCGATCGAGGTATAAAGGCCATTTACCAACCAGCCTGGTTGGTCCGGATCTCTTAGTCTCGTGGTAAATCGGTCGCTTTGTTTGCTAGAGGTCGACGGTTCGAACCCCGGCTCCCGCACTTATCTCTCCTCCTGTTATATTTGGGGGCTCAACCGATCCTCAGCAGTTGGTGGCGTTGTGGACGCTGTGATGAAGCATGGTGGATGTTTCGAGCGCTCTGAGGTGGAATCTGGGGTGAGATTCACATGTGGTGAATCTCAATAAGGAGGGGGAGAGTAGTGTAGCGGTCGAGGTATAAAGGCCATTTACCAACCAGCCTGCATGGTTGGTCCGGATCTCTTAGTCTCGTGGTAAATCGGTCGCTTTGTGTGCTAAAGGTCGACGGTTCGAACCCCGGCTCCCGCACTTATCTCTCCTCCTGTTACATTCTGAACACCATCCATCGTTTAAGTGGAAACTTCAGTCTCTTGAGTTGTAACTGTATTCTTCTTGCCTGCAGGATGGTTTGGAGCTGTCATTACCCACTTTGTCATAAATCGCTTTGGAAATTATATTTGCTTGCAAATCAGTGTTACTTTTGAATGTCACTTGATTTTCATTTACATCCACTGTACAGTAACACTCTTTGTCTTTAGCTTCAGTGGTGCGCTTCTGTTCATTCATTGCACCAACGAAAATGTTACTGTCACTGTTGTCCTCGACATTACGGCGGCATTCAATTTTTATCGACCTTTTAACTTCCCGTCTACACTTTTTCCCGACTCGCACTCGGTGTACATTTTTTTAGTGAGATTCATAATTCATAATTCGCCGCGGCGAGATTTACAGCCTGTCCAAATAAGCTTTCCGTCGAAACACAACCTTAACGGTGACGGGTCGTTTCGTTCCTTTTCCTTTTCGTCCCCCGGGCCGTTTCGTACCTTTACCTTTTCGTACTGGGTCGTTTCGTACTCCTTTAGGTACGGAACGACTCAGCAAAATAAAAAGGAACGAAACGACTCACATAAAAAGGGGGGGGGGGGGCGGGCAAACGACTCAGTTTTAGAGGGAAGTAGCGAGCAGACCTAAATGACAGCTAAAAATGAACGAAACGACCCACTTAAAAGATGATACGACAAAAAGGAGATATTCGAAGTGTTTAATTCGCCGGACCGGCAGTAGATTGACCTTGGGTGAATGCATTTCAATTCTTAATTTTGTTGTGCACTTAACTAGTGGAATATGAACATAGGTTGGTAGTTGGCCCTAAGGGATTTTACCTTGTTGACTTGTTACCCACCTTCCTATTTTAACACGTCTAATACTCTACGCTGCCTCAGAACTTTGACCCCCCCTCCCCCATTAGAACTCCCCCACAAAATCGTGCCAGTACCTGTGTTTTACAACAGTAACTCAGGCGGAATACTATTCATTCATTGGAAGGGTTTGTGTTTATTACGAAAACTTTCATTCCGTTTTTACAAGTGAATGTGGCTTCATTCAGGGCTGGGAGGTGTTTTCACTGAAATTGCCATTTTAGGCATAATGTTCTTTAAAAATCTATATGTTATATTGATTTTTTTTTAAAGTTAAAAACTATGCCTAAAACTTTCGAATAAAAATTTAGAAAAATAGAAGTGAAAGTTACCCGAGTCGTTTCGTTCCTAAGTTAGGTACGAAACGACTCAGTACGAAACGACCCAGTACGAAAGGGAAAAGGTACGAAACGACCCGTAACCCCTTTAACAAGTATTCGATTTTGTATACACAAAACGAAATTTGGTTCAATAAATAATGTTCAAACTAAATATTGCCAGCTAAACAATCCTCCGGTACATGAATTTCTTTGTACTTTTTGAATTAAGATGAACCTTCCTTTGAATCGACCGCGCGAATGTCTCATTCTAAACATACGCGGTGTTTTTTCTTTCTATAAAAAGTTCGAAGACTTCCGGGAGTACTCGGTGACTGAGTCGTCCAATGAATTTCGTCTTCGCTGATTGTAAATTTCAACACAATTTTTCGCACGTGCTTTCAACATGAGTCCTGTAAAAAGGTAAACATTGTAATTCCTGAAGTTTTTAGGCTTAGCTACACTGTGGCAAAATACTGAAACACACACAAACCTGTACAATTTCTTTCCCATCTGAAAATTGTCATCCCACAAGACTGTAATCTAGGTTTAAAACCTGAACACTATCCCCCAATTCGTATGGGTTGTGCTGCAGAAATATTTATCGGCCAAACCTACTTTTGTTTTGTACTTTTTGGTGAGAGATTTAGTTTGTATCTTCTGCCAGTTACGTGTACACTGGGACCAGGGTATAGGGCAGTTTGGTGCTCTTTTCAGGATATTTTCTCAGAGTGATAAGACCACCCTCCCTCGTTGAACTATCAGTTGATTCAACTCGGAAATGACAGACAGAGTGCGTCGAATAACCCAAATTAACCGGTGTGTCGATTGTCGACTGGGGATGCAGTAATTTCGTACCCAAAACAATTTCGTACCCGGAATTTTTAATAAATTCGTACCCATTTTAGTATGTAATTTCGTACACAAAAACGATTTTGTGTTCCAAAATTTTTTATTGATTTATTTTTACGGCCAGAATTTCACATTTGGACTTGGAGTAAAATAGGGTTAAAAAAAAAAATAAAGTATAGTCTATAGAACAAATTCCACTGTAAGAATGATGAATACTAATTAGTGTGCTGTGTCAACATGTGTGTGTTATACTGTTGTGAAAACATTGAGATTAACAGACATGATGAGCTCCTCGACAGCTTGCCCATCCTATGTATACATTCTTCTTTCAACACTGGCACCACAAAGCATTTGTGGAAACAACTTCTTAGTGATATTTCTGATTGTGTAGTGGAAATTCATGAGCTAGCAAAAATAGAAACTATTGAAGTGCATTTGAAAGATTTAACAGAAAGACTAAATGAACTAAAGAGTGAAAGACAAGGAAATATCCAATTATCATAATTAAAGTTGTGTGATTAAACGAAATCTTCGGATCTATCCAAACTGCTACCACTGGGACAAAAGTTTACATTGCCAGTCAAACAAACATTTAGGGTGGAGTTAGTGAGGACTGCCTCACAGCTCAACGAACAAGTTATACATTACCATAATGCGTTAGGAAAGGCCAGGTACTTGATGTAAATAACCGGGACCGACGGCAGGTGATGATATGCTCAAGAGCTTGCCTCTGTTACCAGTTTTAGTTGCAAACAGTGGAAAATTCTCTGCCTGCTGGCATGTTTTTCCTCCTGGCATATCAATTTTTGGAAGGGAAGACTGGCTGGCCCCTTTGCATTGCACTTGCCGTTCCTAACAGAACAGTGTACTTAGAAGGCAACTACATGTACGTTTTCTAGCCCTATAAGTTACAGAAAATTATATAATAGAATGAAAGTGCCTAAAGTCAGTGAGGATTGCCTCACTACTCATTGAGAACTCTAGGATTGAGTCTGTGAGGACCGCCTCGCAACTTGGCGGGTGGGGACTCTGAGTGGACTAGGAAGAGACCCACCCCTCTCCCTATCAATAGCAGTAATCAGTCAATCACACAACAGTCACAATATACAATAGCAGATCCTTATCTCTCTTAACTATAACTTTTCTAATTAATCTATTTTTTTTGGGGGGGGGGGGGGGTATGAAATTGCTTGTTTTTATTGGGTATACAAAATGGTTTTGGGTACAAAATTACTTGGATGCAAAATGGTTTTGTGTTAAAAATTACCTACACCTGTTGACTGACCGAAATGGACCAGCATGGGGCCTAAACAGACCAACAAAAGGGACAGAAAATGACAAATACAAACCAGCCTGTTTCTCATGGTAAATCGGTCACTTTGTGTGCTTGATGTTAACAGCTCGAGCTTCAGCTCCTAATAATATGAAATATATATATTGCAATGTATAAACAGAAAAATCTTTGATGGATAATGTACCAGTACCCCTCAAAATAGGTGGAACTAAAACAAGACTGTGAAGAGATTTAATCTGCTTGTAATGCCTTATGAATTGCTGTCATGAGAACTGATTTATAATGAATTATAGTCTACAACCAAACCAAGCTCCAGCCATACCAGCCCACACAATTTTTCCAAAACTGGCCTCCACAATTTCGTCCAAAATCAAAACTAGCCTCCACTTTTATTTTCCCCGAACTGCTCATCACTAATATGTTTTTCATATACCGTATTCAAGTCCCCTTCTCCCAAGACAGAGCTCTAGATAACATGTTATTTTCTTCAAATGCTAGTATTACAAATATAGAAAATATCCAGAGAAATCCTTCCAATTTCAGTATCATAACCTGTTGTGACTAATGGCCAAAGGAACAGATAGAGTCTGAAGAGAAGGTACCGACCCAGAGGCAAATCATGCCATTTGAAGGAAATGGTAATTGGATGGGCCTGTTCCATGGGGCTATCCATTCAATATTCAATCAAAATTGGGAAATGCTTTTTTACCCGAAGCATCAACAATACAATATGTCGTGTAGTTCTCAGAAAATATTTCCTGTAAATCTTTGTTTTTACATTACATTGCATTTAACAGTTCTATTAGTGGCTTCTGAAGGGTATTGTCTTGATGTTGTCATAATTTACCTTCAGGCCAACATATAGTTTAAACGATTATCTAGAAATTAAAAACTAGAAAAGTGTCGTGCTAATCTCAATCTATCTTGGTTTCTTCAATTTTACTATTCAGCAGCCAGGTATTGGAAAATCGAATTGAATCAGACAAACGATTCACAGTTTGAATGAAATTTGAAGATTTGCAGCACCCTGAGTTGTTTTAATGTTGCGGTGATTTATTTTTTATCTCACCATGACAAAGCCTAGCTGAGCTGATCTGATCGCTATTCGTCTGTTGCATGGCGTCCGTCAGCATCATGTTTTGGTCTTCTCCAAAACCACTGGGTCAATTCAAGTGAAAGTTTGTGTGAGTGGTGGTCCCAAAGGGGCATTGCATTTTTGTTCAACTCAGCATACCCCGAATACAGTAACCCAGCCCCATAGGGAAGGGGTGGAGGAAAATGCTCCAAAATATTTTTAAAATCTTCTTCTCATGAACCAGTGGGTACAATGACTTGATATTTGTTATGGAGCTTCCTTTTGAGGTGTAGAATCAAATTTGTTCAAACAAAGTTTGTGGAGCAATATTTGGCTTTGTAATGGGAGGGGTAAGATTTTTGGCCCTGCCCAAAATTTCTGTTTTCTGAACCGATGGTCCGATTTGAACCAAATTTGGTATGTGGTATTTTTGGGTCATAAGTAGTTGACTCGTGCAAAAGAAAAATTCCCGCATCCCCATGGGAATCCCAGGAGCTAAAAATAGAAATTTTTTCAAATGCCCATATTTCCCAAACCACACGGAACAGTGAACTGTTATTTGGTATGAAGCATCCTTAGGACCAGTAGATTTGACCGCTAAAAAAACTGCTATCGGTTATGTAAGGGTGTTCTGTAAGGGAGGGGGGGGGGGGGGATATAAAAAATGCTGAGTCAGCATATTTGCAAAAATTTTAAATCTTTTCTCCAGAACCAATGGTCAGAATCTTTTGATGTTTGGTATACAGCATTCGTGGGGGCAGATACAAATTTGTTAAAATGAAGCCCATTGGTTCATATTTTGACTCAATACACAAGTCCGAATTTTAAACTTAGGGCAATATGGGGAATATTCTTTAAAAATCTTCTTCAGAACCACCAGTCAGAATCTTTTAATGTTTGGTATACATGTACATCATTGTTATGCTTAGTATGTCTAATTATAATCGGTGAAAGCATGTAAATATTATAAAGAAAATACTACTGCTGTTAGCAAACAAAGCAAGAGCAAAGTTATACCCGTGGGCCGCAAAGTGGACCTCACTCGAAGGTGGAGAGTGGGGGAGTTCTGCATTCCGGAAGGTAGCAGTAGACTTCTTAGTGTAGGAGAGACTAGTGAATATGAGTACCTGGGGGTAAATATAAACATCACAGGCAGAGGCATCCACCGAAACCACACAAATAAATTGATTCTGAAGGGGAAGCAAATCCTTAACCAAATGAAACTTATAGGGAGAAACAGTTTCAATAAGGTTTTCGTGGGGAAAACTATTTGGGAAATGGTGGGTCTGCCAAGTATAACATACGGTACGGAAGTTGTACCCCTAAACCACACAGTTGTTAAGAGCTTGGAAATCCTGCAGAATGATGCAGGCCGACGGATAACAGGCTCGAGTAATGCCGCAGCGCTAGAAGCGATCAGGGGTGAGCTTGGGTGGATGAGGATCAAGGACAGGATAGACCTATTGAAACTCAGTTATCTTAAATATTTGGTAAATCTCCCCGATTCCGATGGTGTAAAGTAATGTTCCTGAAAATTTTCAACTCAAATATCAAGACGGGGTGGATGGTCCAAGTGAGGGAGCTAGTAGAAAACTACTCATTGGAGATCTCGGACCTTGACGTTGGGGCAAACCAGGGCAAAAAGATTGTCAGAGAAAGGGTCATGGAGGATTGTAACCGTAATTGGCGAGAGGGGGTCAAATCAAAGAGATCTTTGGGTGGCCTGCGTGATAAAGAGAAGCCTGGTTTTGAAGAGTACCTTGATGGCACCTTTGGGGGGGTCTTTGTTGTTCAAGCTGAGGTCGCGGTCCCTGGAACTGGGGGGAAAAATTGGGAAAAACAGTGAAAAGGAGTGCCAGATGTGTAACTTGGGCGTGGTGGAGACCCTGGAACGCTTTCTTATAGAATGCCCAAAATATCAGTCTAAAAGAACAAGGTTCATGCGGAGTATAATGGGGAAGTGGGATGGGAGAATGAAGGACATGTGGTTAGGGGGGCGACTCGAAGGAGAGGGTTAATACACTAATCGAAGAGATTGGGAAGAATGGGGCAAGGGATGTCATCAAGCAGTTCGTATCCGAGTATTGGTAGGAGAGAAGAAGCGCGGGTATAGGGAGGCAGTTGGTAGAACATGGGTAACCAAGGCCTTCTCATACGAGAACCATGACAAATCAGCGGCCGGTCGAAGTGTTATATTATTATTATGTTATGAGGATCAGATTCAAGATTTTTCAAACCAAGTCCCTAGGTTAATATTTAAATTTTAACTTAGTGCAATATGGGGGATAATTTTTATGTGTACCCATACTATGTATGGTACACATAATGCCGGCATCTGGGGTGACCATCTGTCGCTCGTCCATCCTTTGTCCGTCCGTCTGTCTGTCCGGCATCTGTATCCATTTCTTTGGCATTCGATAACTTGAAAAATATTGCTTGGATTGTCAAGTTACTTTATATTTGTGTTCAGGTTACTGATGTGCCGAGCTGTATAGTTTTTGGTGTAAATCGGATGATTTGATCCTGAGATATTAACCCTTTATCCTTCAAATTGAAAATTCCTCCAATCCCTTTGGCATTCGATAACTTGAAAAATATTGCTTGGATTGTCTGGTTACTTTATATTTGTGTTCAGGTTACTGATGTGCTGAGCTGTATAGTTTTTGGTGTAAATCTGTTATTTTGATCCTGAGATATTAACCCTTTATACTTCAAATTGAAAATTTGTCCAATCCGTTTGGCATTCGATAACTTGAAAAATATTGCTTGGATTGTCAAGTTACTTTATATTTGTGTTCAGGTTACTGATGTGCCGAGCTGGAAAGTTTTTGGTGTAAATCTGATAATTTAATCCTGAGATATTAACCCTTTATCCTTCAAATAATCCCTTTGGCATTCGATAACTTGAAAAATATTGCTTGGATTGCCAAGTTACTTTATATTTGTGTTCAGGTTACTGATGTGTCGAGCTGTTTAGTTTTGGTGTAAATTGGATAATTTGATCCTGAGATATTAACCCTTTATCCTTCAAGTTGAAAATTCCTCCAATCCCTTTGGCATTCCATAACTTGAAAAATATTGCTTGAATTGTCTAGTTACTTTATATTTGTGTTCAGGTTACTGATGTGCCGAGCTGTATAGTTTTTGGTGTAAATCTGATGATTTGATCCTGAGATATTAACCCTTTATCCTTCAAATTGAAAATTCCTCCAATCCCTTTGGCATTCGATAACTTGAAAAATATTGCTTGAATTGTCAAGTTACTTTATATTTGTGTTCAGGTTACTGATGTGCCGAGCTGTATAGTTTTTGGTGTAAATCTGATGATTTGATCCTGAGATATTAACCCTTTATCCTTCAAATTGAAAATTCCTCCAATCCCTTTGGCATTCGATAACTTGAAAAATATTGCTTGGATTGTCAAGTTACTTTATATTTTTGTTCAGGTTGCTGATGTGCCGAGCTGTATAGTTTTTGGTGTAAATCTGTTATTTTGATCCTGAGATATTAACCCTTTATCCTTCAAATTGAAAATTCCTCCAAGCCCATTGGCATTCGATAACTTGAAAAATATTGCTTGGATTGTCAAGTTACTTTATATTTGTGTTCAGGTTACTGATGTGCCGAGCTGTATAGTTTTTGGTGTAAATCTGATAGTTTAATCCTGAGATATTAACCCTTTATACTTCAAATTGAAAATTCCTCCAATCCCTTTGGCATTCGATAACTTGAAAAATATTGCTTGGATTGTCAAGTTACTTTATATTTGTGTTCAGGTTACTGATGTACTGAGCTGTATAGTTTTTGGTGTAAATCTGTTATTTTAATCCTGAGATATTAACCCTTTATCCTTCAAATTGAAAATTCCTCCAATCCCTTTGGCATTTGATAACTTGAAAAATGTTGCTTGGATTGTCAAGTTACTTTATAATTGTGTTCAGGTTACTGATGTGCTGAGCTGTATAGTTTTTGGTGTTAATCTTATAATTTGATCCGGAGATATTAACCCTTTATCCTTCAAATTGAAAATTCCTCCAATCCCTTTGGCATGAGATAACTCAAAAAATATCAGTCCGATTGTCATGTTACTTTATATATTTATTCAGGTCACTGCTGTGCTGTGCTGTATAGTTTTTTATGTAAATCTGATAATTTGATCCACAGATATTAACCCTTTATCCATCAAATTAGACACTCCTCCAATCCATTTCTATATGTACCCATACCTTGTATGGTGTACATAATGTCAGTATCCGTGGTGGCCCTCCGTCATGCAGCTTTCTACTAGTTGCGCGTATGGGTACACATCTGACAATTTCATCGGCCTATTTTTAAAAATCTTTTTCTTCAGATCCACCAGTCAGAATGCTTTCATATTTGGTATACAACATCTCTAGAAGTGGGTGGGGGAGGGGGGAGTGTCAAATTCAAATTTGTTCAAATCAGAACCCTAGGTATATATTTGGGCTCACTATGGTAGCCCAAATTTTAACTTAGTGCAATATGAGGAAATTTCTTTAAAAATTTTCTTCTTCAGATCCACCAGTCAGAATGCTTTCATATTTGGTATACAACATCTCTAGGGAGGTTAGATTCAAATTTGTTCAAATCAAGTGCCTGGGTTAATATTTGGGCTCCCTATGGGAGCCAGAATTGGTCATGTAGCTGAAGAAGTAGAAATTTTGTATTCAGTACCCTCTAGAGGTGTGTAACTAAGATTAATCCACATAGGTTGTATCAAGGGGCTTCATAGTGGAGCTCCACATTTTATATTATGATCAACTGGAGAAATGGCAAGTTGCTTGGACTATTTTTGTCACTCCTGAGGGGCTCAAGGATTGACAATGTATCCTATGGAGAAATGCTTAATGTAGATTCATTCTTGGACTCTGTTTAGATTGTGTTCTGTTCAAGGTGAGCGCTGCAGGCTGGCCCCATGAGGCCGCTTGTTTACATAACTAACAATACCTAGAAACTCGCAAATAAATTCAATCATTTGTCTTGTTCAATACATCAGATACCCATTTTATGTTTATAAAGTCAACTTTGGATGAAAGTGTGAGGGGGCAGTTCATGTGAAATTGTGGAGGGTAGTTTGACTGAGATGGGGGCCGATTCCAGCACAAATGTTGGAAGCTGATTTGTTTGGAGGTCAGTTTAGGTGTATCCATTTATGACCTCTTAAATCAAATCATGTCTCTGATATCAATATTGAATCTCGAATCAAATGTTAATAGACAAGTTGCACCAAACGGAAGTTACGGAACACTGAGATGACCCTTATACATGTAGTCTGACATGACACCTTAAACACCAATAAATAAATATTCTCGGTAGTACTGTTGCTGAAACTGGTAGGCCTATTATCCATAGTTTGAGCGATCGATTCAGACTCCCACATTGTGTCCTTGGGCAAGGCACTTCACCCCGATTGTCCACATGGGGGCTTGATGATGTCATGTACTAAGGCATACTGCACGCCGATGGTGCACTTGTCTTCAACCAATCTAACCCTGCCTGTGTTGCAGTGCGGAGTTACAATGTTGGGGAGCTGGCAGTTGCCTGTCGTTGCTCGGTGGTTCTCTCCGGGTACTCCGGCTTCCTCCACCTGTATAGCTGTCACCGACATGATATGACCTTGGCTGCTAATGTGTCTTTAAACTGTAATAAATAAATAAATCCATACTTTTAGCTTTTGAAGGCTTAATTTGTTACTATTCACGTTCTTAAGAACGTGAATTGTAACAAGTTAAGCCCTCAAAAACTAAAACTATGGATAATGTTCTGGGCAAAATTCACTACGTACCTTATAATTAACCATTGTCAATTACTCAATTAAATATGAGTTGAGCCTACATGAATGAACTGTCTGATACAAACTTTATCCAATTTTTGGTGGAAATGTAACAAATTGAAGTTAGTACGAGAGATTCGAAAAAATCAAATTTTGAGACTGATTTGGTATGTAGGTTTATGGTATCGATATCAAATCAAATATTCGCAGGACCCTAACATAACTCAATATTTCTAACAGTAAATGGCCATTTTGGGGGATATTTTTTCTTAAGTTTAAACGTATCCCACCAAGGACACACCACTCAATGTAGCATTTACAATGAGAATATGTACATGTAATGGTGGCACAAGGTGCATCGTGGAAGACAAGTTACTATGACCATCAAGCTCATTCCATTGAAGGGTCACATGATATGGTTTTGTTGAAATTTTTTGAAAAATTTAAAATAATAAATTTTGATATCGTCTGCTTTGGTTAAAGGGTTAAATGAAAGGTTGATATTTCATCTAAATTTGGGATAATCCATTTGGATTCTCGTAAAAATGGTTGCAAGAATCCGTACCTGCTATGTGTGTCCCAGGATCCCATGGGACCACCATGGTTGAACCCTTGCTGTATACTGATAACACATGTTAACTCTTTACCCGAAACAACTGTTTAATTTTGAAAACATCAAATGAATTTTTAAAAAAATAAACAATATTTAGGAAAATAAAACCTCACAAATATGGTTGTTTTATTATATTGTCCAATCTTTTCACATATTCAAAACGACATGATCAGCCACCTCCCATTTGCAAAAGACGCATTTGCTTTACTTTTTTGCTCTGAATTTTTAAGTAATGCCTAGAATCACCTTATCTTTAGTGCAGTACATGATTTTATTTTATTGAGCAAGTGATTCCACTGAACGATAAAATAACCACATTAAGATTATCAAATGTATTCCATGAAAAAGATGAGTCTTCTCCATCTCAACAATGAGTGCTCACCACGCACATTGCCCTGATATAAACTTCTTCCCAACATTGTGTTTGAGAGCTGCTTCCACAAAAGTGTTTTAAAGGTATGAAAACTCATGTTCGGACTGGCTTACCAACCTTCTTATATGTACCTCCCTTTTGCCTTCACTTTCTTCTTCTCTTCCATTTTGTTCCCCATATATCTGCTTACAGAGTTTAAACATTTGAAAATATCGTCGCCCAGGGACCGGTGCTCCTTTGGCCAACTTGGATGTCTTCCACAGCCGTCGCACCTGTTTTGTGTTGGGTTGGTTTGAGTGGCATTCTGGTTGAGTTTTTGCAAAGGGCTATTGCTGGTGCTGTGACTTTGATTGATTCTATCAGGTGGGTGTTTTCACATTGAGGGTTGCTAAAAAACCTGCATGGTTGTTTGCTCTTTTACCAAAATTAGACTCATGTGGGGAACTCCAACTTTCACAAAATGAAAGGGTACTAGGGGTAGGTTCTTCACTCCAAATTTCACTGAAATATCTTTAGTAGTTTCTGAATAATGGTGACTCATGACCATAATTTGGCCATTTTTGAGTGGCCATCCGATTTTCTCCAATTTTTGAACAATTATAATTCATTTGTCTTTCATCCAGAAGAAAAGGAAAGTCTAATATTTGCAAAAGGAATCATCCCACGTGAAACTGTTTTAAATTTCGTGGAAATCGGATTCCTCATCTCAAAGTTATATTGATTAACATGCAAAAAAGCAGTTTCCGTTAAACGTTTTTTTCAAACCTATAGAAAATTTTGAAGGCTGTTGGATGATTTTACATCAATGTATTGGATTCAATCTATACCCCAAAATGACTGCAGGAACCATATTTATGAAAGGAAAAAAAATTAGATGGTTCTTGGGCGGCAAAAAAAAATAGCAAACCAAATGAAATAAACTGAAAAAATTTCCGTAAAAAACTGTCCTTTCCGGGAATGTTGTTATTCATATCTAAAAAAACACAATTTTACTCTCTTGATTGCATGATGTATGGGACTTGGGAGTACAAAAGTGGAAATAAAAAAAGAATTGGCAATGGGCATGTATCCGAGTCAAAACAAGAATTTTTCTCTGTTAAAAAAGTCCTCTCCGGGAATTCATCTCCAAATGTCACCCATTTCACTAATAAGAGTTTCAGGGGTAAGTTTTCTACCTTTTTTATTGAAAGCAAGGTCAAATATGTCTTTTATACTCATAAACCAGAAAGATGAACTAGATTTATCCAAATGCAACTTCATTTCCAACTTCATGGACATTCAGCCCTGATGTTATGCTTCTTTTTTTATGGTCTTGGCCCTCAGGGAATTCAACCAAAAGCCTAACTGAATGAGTAACAGCCGTGGAATAACACTGTAACCATGAAATTAGTCAAACACTGTTTTAAAGTTGGGATCTGAAGGTTTAATATACTACGCCAATATATTCTCGGAGAGGACATACATTTTTAACCAAATTTAAAATGAGTGAAAAAAAGGGTTTGAGTGTGACAGTTGGTGAAGGAATGGTTTTCTTATGTATATTTTAGGCTTATAGTGCATGCTGCATGAGATACATGATGTTTTCACAGAGCTAGCTTGTAGAATTTGCTTAATCTAACATCCTCTATGTGTGAAACTAACATCTTTTGCTGTGGTGCCTGCATGTTGTTGGTTTTTGTGTCGTAATGCTTCCCAACCCTTTTTATTTTCCAGATTGCAACAAACAGATATCCAGCTGCTCATATCCTTCTTGCTTATTACTGCACATGTCTAACAGGCCATCAATACTCTCCATTCAAAAAGCAAAAAACAAAAAAACAGGGTTTTTGAGGGAAATTTATGAAATTCTGATAACAATAATTTGGAGATATTGGGGAGATATTGGTGGTCCATATTCTAACACTGTCTTATAATCATATCTTAATTAACACTTCTCTGGTATGCATGATGCCACTATCAATCAACTTGGACACTCAAGACTAAAAATAATCCTAAGCTTTGATTGGAGGTTATTCAACTGATAAGTTCATTGTATGTACTTTATGCCCCATTTTATCTACAACTTTACACTATGCTTTGTGCTTATCCATTTGTGTACAACTCAATGGTAAGGTTAAACTGTCGGGAAGAGCCAAGAAAATAAAGGACTCTCAAGAAATCTCCAGCTGTAGCTTATGATTATCTTTGGTCTTGAGTATTTAGGTAGAACTTTCCTCAAAACTAACTGCTTGAACTATTACAGCTGAATCAGCCTGAATGATGGAAAAGTTACTTGTAAAGTTCCCTTGGAAAACCCGGCTTCAGGAAAAAATGGATAATGAGGATGGTGGACGAACATCATCATATTATAGACACAAAATGAAAGAATATCCAGAACGATATGAAAAGTATCTTAAGAAAGATGCTGAAAGAAAAAAGAAAACATATCTACCAGTGTCTGAAAAAAATAAAAAACAACATGAAGAAACTGAACTTAAATGGAGAGAAAATAAACAAAAGCAAAGGGCCAAGAAGCGACCAGGTTCTTGTCCTGACCCAGAAACAGAGCCTGCATGTAAACAAAAATACAAGGACATGACAGATGAAGAGAGAAGAATATACCATCGAGAGAAAGTTCGACAGAGCAGAGAGAAACAAAGTAAACAGAAAAAAACATCCATAAAGAAGCAAGACAGAGAGAGAAAATCACATGCCAAGAACTCCTCTGAATCAACTGCTTCCCAGAGTCTGTCTGCCAGGTCTATTCGACGACACAGGAAGAAGATTGAAAATAACCTCCCCAAAAGTCCTAGATCTCGAGCAGCTGTTCTCGGTGGAGTCTTGGGTAATGAAGTCACCCCTGTCAAGATCATTGTCAGCAGCCATGAAAAAAAGCCTTGAATTCACAAAGCAGTCTACTTCTACTGACAAAAGGAATGTACACTATGCAGTGGCACTGGCTGCAACTAAACTCAATCCGAAACTGAAGTCTGGTGAGGTGTTAAAAAAAAATGTCCTCTCCGGGAAGTCTGAAAAGTACATTATTTAACATTGAATGAGGCTTAACGCTTGTTGTGGGAGGAGTTGATCAAACCAGAGTGCATTCTAAATGATTGGAGAAGTATTCAGTCTGTACCACAGTCACTGTATGGGTATAATTGCAAGCTATTTGATAACAAATGTTGCGAAGAGAAAAAAATAATGAAATAATTTTTAAAAATTGATTATTTTTTCCACAAAAGTCATGTTGAATGAACCAGGAACACAGGTTACATGCATCATTTTAATGCCAAATTTGAATAAACTATGAATCAGAGTGGAGGTTTTGCTTCAGGCCAATGTCAAAGAATGTTAAAAATTTTGTCCTCTCCGACACAGAAAATGTTCAAAACGGCTCCTTTTTTCATCTTTCTATCATTTTTTTGTTTGTAGTTATATCTTTGTGAAATTTGTAATAGAGAATGATGACTGCCTATTGACCACTTTTTGGAAAGGGAAACTCAAACTGGGCTACTTTAAACATGATAAAAAATTTAAAGTTTGTGGTAGATATGGCCAAATTCTTCCCCAAATATGATAAAAACTGCGACTTTTCACCCATAATCCCATACACCACAGTGAATTCAGTATTTATTCGGTTGTTGAAACCCATGGTTGGAATCTGTAATGCTGAATGAGAGATTAGTTCATATTTATCCCCCTGTACTCCTTGATGGAACAGTTTGTCCAGAATTCAATTTCAAATTAAAAATTCAGCAGATGAGCCTTGAAATATCATTACCAGGTCGACGTCATGCCCGGCCATTCTCATTTTTCTGAACTTCAGTATATCTACTGATGAAATGACCAGAAAAAATTCTTAAACTAGACAACATTTTTTCACCCCCTGTGGCCAAATTTAGCAACCCTTAATGTGAAAACACCCATGTTGTCTGTTGGGGCCTCAGTCCGTGGGTGGTACAATACGAGTTCATCTACTGCCACAAATCATATGGCTCAAATTTATTTTGAACTACATGTAGGGAGACGACGTAAGCTTAAAGCTTTCCATCAAATTCCTCATCTATTTTGTTGCAAACTTGTCTACTGTTATGCTATGTGCAAGCCTGGAAATAAGTAGACTGTCATTTGCAGAATGAGGTTCCAAGAGGTTGAATTTGGTGATGCAACCCTGCAGAGCAGGGTAGCATCACTAAATTTACCCTCTGTGAACCTCAGTCTGAATCAAGTCTCAAGTTTGAACAGAAAGTGGGACCCAGAGGATAAATTGGCCCATGGTATGGGATGGCATCTGCAAATTCACCCTCTGGGGACCTCATTCTGCAAATGACAGATGACTTATTTCCAGGCTTGGCTATGTGCTGAGTATCCTGTACTAATGTGTTCATTCTCAGGCTTGGCAATTTCAGGAGAGTGATTTTTTAGCTCTCCTTACTGCCCTCCTGAAAGAATTAAGGAGAGCGAAAAATTGCCCCCTAAATATTTTGGTCTGGGATGGTTGAGATTACATGTATTATGCTCACATTAAAATTTTGTTGTAAAGCAAAAATGTAATTTAACTTCGAAGTCACATAACATCACGTAATCTCATTTTGAAAGTGGTTTAGTGGTAAAAGGTAATGGCTGCAACTATACCCAAACACAGCAATATTTTTTTTCTGTCAGTTTCAAGTTCAACAACTGACATCACAGTTTGAGGGGTAATTATTCAAGGAATATTGACACTATAATATACTACCATTACTACTGGGGGCACGGTGGCTGAGATGGTAGAGGTGCAGGCTGCAAGCCGAGAGGTCCTCGGTTTGAATCCCACCTGCGGCAACCGCGTTGTGTCCTTGGGCAAGACACTTCACCCCGATTGCCTACATGGGGGCACGATGATGCTGTGTACTGAGGCATACTGCACGTCGATGGTGCGCATGTCTTCAACCAATCTAACCCTGCCTGTGCTGCGGTGCAGAGTTCAGAGTTACGATGTTGGAGAGCTGACAGCTGCTCGTCGTTGCTCGGTGGTTCTCTCCGGGTACTCCGGCTTCCTCCACCCGTAAAACTGTCACGGTCACGATTAGCCATTGTGCATAAGTATGTGACCTTAAACACCAATAAATAAATAATAAATATATACCATTACTACTATCCTGTCACTTCAAGCACTTGCACCAGGATGTGACTGTAGATTCAAGCAGACCTGTTGTCCAAGAAAGTCATAAGCCTACCACTACCACCTTCAACCCTTCTTGGGGGGTTGAAGGTGGTAGTGGTAGGCATATGACTTTCTTGGACAACAGGTCTGGGTACACACACAGGTCTTGTCAAGTGTGTGTTCGGTTGTTGAGTGAGACATCTAGATGTCTAAGAGATTTCGCTTTACCTCTTAGTAAAGTTAATAAAATCACCGATGTAGTCTGTTGGTTTCAGTTTCAATGAGTTCGTTCAACTGGATACTTAAAATGCTGTGTAAAGCTACATGTAATTGCTCTCCTAAGCTGATTGAGGAGAGCGATTTTTTGCCCTCCTGCATTTTTCAGAATGCCAGGCCTGCATTTTTCAGAATGCCAGGCCTGCATTCTTCATGTTTTATGTTGTGTATTATATGTACCAGTCACATAATATTCATTTTTCTCAATAAATACTGTTTAAACTAAATATGGGTGTCATTGGAACCTGCTCATTGAGCCGGTTCGAATGACAGCCATTCATATATTTGAACAATTTTATTGACAAAGTCATGTGTCTGGATATTTCAGATCATGTTAGCCTTGTAATGGTTAATTTGAGGTGGTCATGTTAGGCAAAGAGTTAAATTTACTCAATTCTTTTCATGCAAATCCTAGCAGATGTGCAGCGAGAGTCTACATGTACAAGGATTCTTATTGGTTTTGTTATGAGAATCGATTCTCGGATTCTCGTTAACATATAAGCACTGAATGACAATGCACAGCATATTGAACTTTATTCCATCTGGTTGTCATTTCAAATTACATGGGATAAACACTTTGCTTAATTACATGTATGAATATACATGTATCACACTCAAATAGCCCATTAATAATTTTACATACTTGTACATGACACAATCAGTATTGAAAATCTATGATTCTCATCATTGATGGAGACTAGGTGGCTGAAGGTTCTTGGAATAAACTTTTTCAGTCCTATAGAGGCAGCCAAGACATGGCTAGAAATTACTGTTAAGCTGCTAGACTCACAGGCGAGTGTCTCAGGATCTCATGAGGCCACCATGGTTGAACCCCTGTTGTATACTGATAACACATGTTAAACCTTTGTTTCCCCAACACAGCTTTTTGATATTTAAAACATAAACTGAATTTGATAATTTAAAAAAAAGAAAACAATATTTACCAATAAAACCTTACAAATGTAGATGTCAATGGAACCGGCTCATTGAGCCGGTTCCAATGACAACCATATTTGTACAATTTTATTGACAAAGTATCAGGATATTTTGGGTCATGTTAGTCTTGTATTGGCTAATTTGCTGCCACTATGTTAGGTATTGAGTTAAATTGACACAATTCTTTTCATGCGAATCCTAGCAGAGGTGCAGCAAGAATCTACATGGATTCTCACTTGTGTTGTTGCGCAAACCTTTGCATGAATTGATTCTTGGATTCTCATCGAAATATAAGCCCAGCATGATATGGTAATAATATTTGGTCCTTCCATTGATTTGTCATTGTCCGCGAACGAGGAGGCCAACATCAGTCCCATTCCCCCTGGGTACTCTCTCTCCCACTCTCCCTTCTGATCTCCCAACATTCAGGTACAAACTGTTTTATAACTTTTTAAAACTGTTTTATAACTTTCCCAGCAGGCACTTTATCAATTGCCCCAAACTATAATATTCTTCCATTAATTTCTCAGGAAGTGTTATTCTACTATGCAAGTATATGTATTTGGGGAATTCTAAAATGGAATGTTTCAAGGTCTCCGTTATTTCGAAGTTGTGCATTTGACACGTAGAAACGTTATGTTCCAAGGTCTCCTTTACTCTTAAGTTTCACATTTGGCACCCTTTTACAGACTCTTAAGGATTAAAAATGTAAAAAAAGACTTGGCACATGTACATGTAGGTCTTAAAATTCTTTTTAGAATTAGAATCCATTCATGCCAGTGATTTTTGCAAGGAAAACCATGGAAATCAACTTTGATTGTCACAAAAAGGTTCTTTTGATTCTTGTCGTAGATTCTTAAATTATTTGAAGAATTTTTTGCTCCCTTGTAATAAGGTAACACTTTAACTTGGCAGTCGTATCTAGTGAAGTCTTGGCTGTTTGCAAACATTTTGTTCTCTGATGGCGAGTTTTACATTGATGTGGGGAGAAAAGTGGAAAGATTGTTTTAGCTGGTTAACACATTGTGACCAGATTACATGTACAGTCCTGTAATGATCTGATTGAGAAAGAGAACTTGTTTGTTGTTAGTGTCATGTGTCCATATATATATATTTACAGTTAAAACTAGAAGTCCTGTCATGAACTGTGCGTTTATCTAGGCTTAATTGTGCGTAGGAATTGCGTGGAATTGCCATATCAAATGGCATCCAAAGCACGGCAGGTTCTCCTGGTTACTCATTGCAAACACAGGCAATGTTTCTGCCAATGGACCTCCGGGTTACCCGGAGGTCCATTGTCTGAAACATTGCTTGTGCACAGGCCAAAAATGTACAGAATTTAATAGCCTTACTCTGGTCATAACGTGTAGATTAATGCGCAGATCGACGTGCTATTTGTGCGCATTTCATGACAGGACTTCTAGTTTTAACTGCAGTTCTATCATGGGAATGGAGCGTTATGGTGATGAGTGTAAGTTTCTGATTTCTTGTATGTGTAGATGTAGGACAGTTAATTTAGAATTCTTCTCAAGAGATAGATGGGAAATATACTGAAAAACTGAACCAATACTGATATATATTTATAGATGTATTGCAATACCCAAAAACTGAACCGAACTAAACATTGAATATCGAAACCTGTATTTTAAATTTTTTTTACATTTGCTTTTTACAGTATAAGGCCTTGTTGAGGCTTTATAGCAGATGAAGTGTTTATTTTCATGAAAGAAATGACAGATTTTCTTATCAGTTTTATTTATACTCAAAGGCCTGGGCAATTGTCCTTTATTCCCATTAGACTACAACCTGTTAAATGTACTTGTCAGTGACCAGTTGCTTTGCAGTGATTTCCAGTTAAATATTGATTGCCTGTTAAGGCAGCCAAGACTTGACTACAAATCACTGCTCAGGTGATTTGCCAATTGTCAGCATGACCTCCTAATAATGGCATCTTGAGGGCATATGCTCTGAGATCACAAAATAGTTCTTTAACCCTTTACCCAACGCTGATGATTTCAAAATTTATTATTTTAAATATCATTTTTGAATTTTTTTCAAAAAATTTCAGCAAAACCATATCATGTGACCCCTCTGTGGAACGAGCTCGATGAGCTCATTCCAAAGAGGGGTCACATGATATGGTTTTGTTGAAATGTTTTATCAGCTGTTGTATATTATGTGAGCGGATGCAGGCGATTCATTTGGGTAAAGGGTTAAAGGTTTGGTGTGTCACAAATTTATTGCAGATACCATTTTTTGTTGGTAAAATAATGCCAATGTTGAGCTTACTGATACATGTAGTGGCATTTGTGATACTGTGGTACAGTTAAAACTAGAAGTCCTGTCACGAAATGCGCACAAATAGCACGTCGATCTGCGCGTTAATCTACGTGTTATCACCATAGTAAGGCTACCAAATTCTGTACATATGGCCTGCGCACAAGCAACGTTTCAGCCAATGGACCTCCGGGTAACCTGGAGGTCCATTGGCAGAAACATTGCCTGTGTTTTCTATGAGTAACCAGGAGAATCTGCCATGCTTTGGATGTCATTCGATATGTCAATTGCACGCAATTCCTAAGCCTAGATAAGCGCACAGTTCGTGACAGGACTTCTAGTTTTAACTGTAGAATGATACAAAAACTCATTCTGTTTTTTGCTGACGTGAATTTCCTTTTGGTACAGTCAGAAAATTACAGTCAAGTCAAATGCTGAATACTGAACTGATATCACAGTATACATGTACCAGGCCTGACATTTTCAGAAGAGCGATTTATTCGCTCGCCTACTGCTCGCGTAAAAAAAATTAAGGAGGGCGAAAATTAGCCCTCCTGGCCTTAGAAAATAATGATTACATTATAACAGCCCATTCCTAAAACCCACATCCTTTCAAATCTCTGCTATGTTAGTGGTCTCTGTGAGATGGCAACACTGCCCCTTCCACATCTCCAGGCCTTGACGAGTGTAGCCGTCTCACAGAGACTACCATGTTAGCAGCACTAAATAAGATGTGCAAAGCCCACTAGGCTGAATTCATTAATAGTAAAACTTTATTATACCCCACGCAACAAAGTTGCGGGGGTATAATGTTTTTGACTGGTCCGTCCGTCAGTCTGTCAGTCCGTCAGTCAGTCCTGCTTGTTTTCCGGACTTTTTTTCTACACGCTTCCAGATATTGAGCTGATTTTTGGTATGTGAGTCAAACATGGTGGCATACAGATCAAATTTGCATTTTGTTCCACTCCACTGATTTTTACCAAAATTACGGCCCTTGGACTCTGAAAAATTCATCAAAATTACAGTTTTCCGGACTTTTTTTCTACACGCTTTCAGATATTGAGCTGATTTTTGGTATGTTAGTCTGACATGGTGGCCTACAGATCAAGTTTGTATTTTGTTCCGCTCCACTGATTTTTACCGAAATTACGGCCCTTGAACTTTGAAAAGTTCATCAAAATTACAGTTTTGCAGACTTTTTTCCTACACGCTTCCAGATATTGAGCTGATTTTTAGCTCAACTTTGGCAAAGCCAAATTTGAGCTTATGCCATGGCCCGTCGTCCGTCGTCCGTCTGTCTGTCTGGCCGTCTGTCCGTCAACAATTGGATACGGCTCGGGCTAGAGGTCGTATTTATGAACCGATCTTTACGAAACTTCTTGGGTACCTTTGTTATGACTGTGGGACGAGAACGAGTGTTTTTGGGTGCGGTCCAAAATTCAAGATGGCTGCCAGCTGCCATTTTGTACCGACGATGCACAAATCTGTTTTTTGTACAGAACTTCCATATGAAAGCTCTGATTTGAATAATTTTTTGTATGAATGTTTAATACCATGGGATACATCACATATAATACAGGTTTTTTTCTCGTGCGTAAATTATGCAAATTAGACTAACTTTGATGTATTTAGTGTTACTTTCAGCACTGTAAGTGCAAATGCCAATACGGCTCGGGCTAGAGGCCGTATTTATGAACCGATCTTTACGAAACTTCTTGGGTACCTTTGTTATGACTGTGGGACGAGAACGAGTGTTTTGGGGTCCGGTCCAAAATTCAAGATGGCCGATGGCAGCCATTTTGTACAAAATTAGGTGCAATCAGATTTTTGCACAGAACTTCCATATGATAGCGCTGATTTGAATAATTTTTTGTGTGAATGTTTAGTACCATGGGATACATCACATATAATATGGGTTTTTTTCTCGTGCAGAAATTATGCAAATTAGATGAACTTTGATTTTTTCAGTGCGACTTACACACAGTAAGTACACATGTCAATACGGCTCAGACTAGAGTCTCTATTTATGAACCGATCTTTACGAAACTTCTTGGGTACCTTTGTTATCACCGTGGGATGAGAGCGAGTGTTTTTGGGTGTGGTCCAAAATTCAAGATGGCCACCAGCAGCCATTTTGTACCAAAATTAGTGCAGTCAGTCTTTTGTACAAAACTTCTGTATGAAAGTTCTGATTTGAATAAATTTGTGTATGAATGTTTAGTAACATGGAATACATCACATATTGTAAGGGGGTTTTTTTCGTGCCGAAATTATGCAAATTAGATGAACTTTGATTTATTCAGTGCTACTTACACAATGTGAGCACACATGTCAATACGGCTCAGGGTAGAGGCTGTATTTATGAACCGATCTTCACAAAACTTCTTGGTTACCTTTGTTATCACCTTGCGACGAGAATGAGTGTTTCTGGGTACGGTCCAAAATTCAAGATGGCTGCCAGTGGCCATTTTGTACCAAAATTAGGTCCAATCAGTTTTTTGTCACAAGTTCTATACAACTCGTATTTATGAACTGATCTTCACAAAACTTCTTGGGTACCTTTGTTTTCACCTTGGGACAGGAACGAGTGTGTTTTGTGGTGCCTTTGTTATCACTGTGCTATGAGAACAAATATTTTGGGGTTCAGTCAGACCCACTCTGGGACTCAAAGTTTTCTTTTCTAGTTTAGCATCGGACTGTCACCCACCTTTACAATACTTTACCTATACATTTGTTACAGGCAACGGTCAGTATTTATGTACAGACCGTTAAAATACTTTATATATACCTTTGTTATCAGGTCATTACCTAGATGTTTGTCATTGCTGTGTCACATACTATACATGTGCATGTGTTTGTCTTGACAAGTTGAGCTACAGTGTCATTGACACTTTCATTGGTATGTTAGTCTGACATGGTGGCCTACAGATCAAGTTTGCATTTTGTTCCGCTCCACAGATTTTTACCGAAATTACGGCCCTTGAACTTTGAAAAGTTCATCAAAATTACAGTTTTGCGGACTTTTTTCCTACACGCTTCCAGATATTGAGCTGATTTTTGGTGTATTAGTCTAACATGGTTGCCTACAGAACAAGTTTGGGTTTTGTTCCGCTCCACTGATTTCTACCAAAATTACGGCCCCATAGACTTTGAAAAGTTCATCAAAATTACAGTTTTCCGGGCTTTTTCTCTACATGCTTCCAGATATTGACCTGATTTTTGGTATGTTTGTCTAACATGGTGGCCTACAGATCAAGTTTGCATTTTGTTCTGCTCCACTGATTTTTATCGAAATTACGGCCCTTCGACATTGAAAAGTTCATCAAAATTACAGTTTTCCAGACTTTTTTTCTACACGCTTTCAGATATTATCGAAATTACAGCCATTTTAGTATGTGAGTCTACCACAATGACTTACAGATCAAGTTTGCATTTCGTTCTGCTCGGCTGATTTTTGCGGAAATTACGGGCCCTGGACTCTGAAAAATACAAGTAACAGATTTCTGGGTCATTTTCCTAAAAATTACCCTTTTCCGAGCTTGAAATATCGGGGCGCGTGGGTATGTGAGCGTGCTCACTAAGGTTCTATCTTTTTGCCTCTCGTAGCTTTTGTAAGCTTGAGGAGAGCTAATCTCTCCCCTAGGCCATGCAAGGGGAGTGATTTTTAGCCCTCCTGCATTTTTAGCATAACTTGACATAGTCAAGATAAGCATTTACCATCATGCGTGTGGAAGTCTGTGAGTCTGTTCACATTTTCCTTTAGCACGGGCTACACCCTGCAGTTCTTGTCTGATCATCACAAAATTTCATATGCAGGTTTGGGGTCATGTCTAGATGAGAACATCCTCTTTTGGTCGTGATCTCAACCGGTATGGCTGCCCGAGCCCAAAACCCCAAAACCATTAGCACAGTCTACAGGTCGTATTTATGAAGGGATTTCATTGTAACTTGGTAGGATGCCTCTGTATAATGCCTAGATGAGAACGTCCCCTTTTGGGCATGACCTGTCAACCGTTATGGCTGCCCAAGCCCGAAACCCAAAAACTTTTAGCACAGTCTGCAGGTCATGTTTAATATGGAGGGATTTCATTGTAACTTGGTAGGATGACTCCTTATGATCTCTAGATGAGAATTGCCCCATATGGGCATGATCTGCCAACCGTGACGACTACCCAAGCCCAAAACCCGAAAACCTTCAGCACAGTCTACAGGTCATATTTATTGAGGAATTTCATTGTAACTTGGTGGGTTGACTTCATATAATGTCTAGATGAGAAAGTCCCCTCTTGGACGTGATTGGGCAACTACAACTGCTACAGGGGCCCAAAGCCTGAAAACCTTTAGCACAGTCTACAGGTTATATTTATGAAGGGATTTCATTGTAACTTGGTAGGATGACTCCAAATAATGTTTAGATGAGAACGTCCAATTTTGATTGCGATCATTCAGCCTTGATAGGTGCCCGAGCCCAAAAACCTTTAGCATAGGCAAAAGGTCATATTTATGGAAGCATTTCATTGTAACCTGTTAGACTGACTCCATATAATGTCTAGATGAGAACGTCCCCTTTGGACACAATTGGGAAACTGACGGCTACAGGGGCCCGAAGCCTGAAAACCTTGAGCACAGTCTACAGGCCACATTTATGAAATGATTTCAATGTAACTTGATAGGGTGACTCGTTTTGGAATAATTTCTCTGTAACTTGGTAACTTTCGGTGATGTACGTTAACTGTGAGGGCCACATATATTAACTGTGAGGTCATATTAACCCACCCCTCAGCTCTTTAGTACAGTGTACACCTCATATTATTTTTATCAAAAACATAGCATACAGAGAACAGAAATGAACATACCGGGTATTCCCAATTATCACAATTCTTGTCTTATTTCATAATCCTTTCATAAACATTGAACATTATCCTTTTCATCAAACACAACACACAAGTTAAGCTACAGTGTCATTGACAATTTCATTAAGAGTGCCAGGCCTGGTATTCCAGAAAAATATCAATACCGAACTTAAAATTCCAATACCACCCATCTCTATTCTACTCTTACATGCACAAAAATGTGTGCATTCAAATTTGAGGCTTTTTTTCATACATGTAAGCTACATGTAGGCATAGATGTATATTGGAGGAAGCCACATTGCATGTACATTATAACAATAAATAAGCAAGGAGAATGAATATTTAAGTTCCATGCTCAATTAAGTTAAATATTTTTTCAACAGAAAGTTATCAGAGATGGAAGTGGATGAGTTCATGACACAAGACTTTGACACCAGTGATGGTGATGATGATTCAGGTGCTATGGAATCTAAGAAAGTTGAGAAGAAAACACAAAAGAAGTACATGTAAGCTATAGATTTACCAGGGATATTAATTTAGCTTTGTAATCAGGATGGTGACTGTGGTACATGTATGGAGACAAGACAGTACAGTGGAGCCCACTTAATTGGATATCTCTTAACTGAATAACCCTGTTAATGGAATATAATTTCCAAACACAAAACCATTTATACATGTACCATACATTGTACCTCTAGTACAAATTTGACCTGTCAATTGAATAAAGGTTGTAGAGTAAACTCCTGTTAGTTGAATAAAAAATCTTGTAACCTGTCGAGAAATTACCCCGACTCTCCTCAGTTTTCCTTTGTTTATAGACCCATTTGGCCTCAGCACATCCAATACAGTATTTAATCTATTATATCTTGTTTGACAGAGCTCATGGAGCTCTGTCAAATAAGATATACCGGTAATAGAATAAATGCTAACTTTATCTCTAGCATGCAGGAAAGTGACACAACCCCTGTTAATTGAATACTCCTGTTAATTGAATAATTTTCATTGGCAAAGTGGCTATTCAAGTAACAGGGTTCCACTTTACTACATGTAGCCGGAAGATGTTGAATCAATACTAGAAAATTTCTCTCACTTTTCAGGCATGCAGATTTCAGAAACTCACGGAACCTTAAAACAAGTTCTGTGTATTTGATGTCTGGGAACCCCACGGAACCCACTTTTGGCTATCAGGGAACCTATTTTTATTTCTTATTCATTCTGTACCCATTTTCTTATCCTGACCACAGGTACTCGGCACAAGGTGTGAAATCGAGAAATAAATGATATTTGATAACATTTTTGAATTGATGCTGACATGCCCCCTTAATGGTATATAATTATTAACAAGGTTCACAACTCGCTTTTCGAAACAATAGCACTCATCTTCATTATACCCCCCCCCCCCCCCCCCCCCCTCTCCCTTCAAATTTGATTCGCATAACTATCCAGCAGTGGAAAGAAGAATGAATACATGTAAGCTTTATAGTGGTGTATTACACGACCGTTGGGTGTTCTTAGGTTGTTCATGATAACTGGGAGAAGTCGCAGAGAAGGCCAAAAAACATTTAGTTGGACAAGATACTGTACAGTGGAAAGTGGGTTACGAGCTACAATTCTCCGATTTATTATTAATAATTCAAGGTCCCATTGTCTATGGAGGGCAGATTCAAATATTAACTGTATACTTTTATCAATTTTCAATCCGGGTTGACATTTTTTCATTTCTGGAGTCCACATTTACCATTTATACACTTTTTTGCCATAACTTGAAACCTCTCCAAGTTGATGGCGTCCATAGATACGGCGACTTGCACAAAAATTGTCCCCATTCTCCCATTGGCTTGTTCTCATGTATGATTTTCTGGGCATAAATAGTAGCCAATGGGACGTTTTTATGAGCATCTTCGCTTCTGTGGATGCCGTTAGCTTGTTTAGTTTCCAAGGGAAGGCTAAAAAATGTATAAACGGCAAATGTGATCACCAGAAATGAATAAATGTGGATCCGAGATTAGTAATTGATAAAGGTATATGGTTAATATTTGAATCTGCCCTCCATAGACAATGGAACCTTGAATTATTTATAATAAATCGGATAATTGTCACTCGTAACCCACTTTCTACTGTACAGTATCTTATCCGACTAAATGTTTTTTGGCCTTTTCTGTGACTTCTCACAGTTATCAAGTAGGGCTGGGCGATATTTCGATATACCGGTAAATACCGGTATTGAAATCGGTACCGGTTAAATATCGTCTATTTTTTTGCAATACCGGTATATCGTCTGTAACGATATTGGTTTGGGTCACTTGATAATAAAATTTCAACATGTGTTTTTTTCGTAAAATCGCACAGAAAGTTGCTTTGAAAATACAGGAAGTTTATCTTTCCTTATTTCGTGTACAAATGATAAACAGCGAGAGATGATGAGAGTAACGTTCTATCTCGTTTATCGTCACCGACACGCAAGCATTCATGGAGAAATTATGAAATAAAAATTTAATACTTGTTTGCTAAATTTGTTTGATTATTTTTAATTAGTGAATAATTAAAGTAGCATGCATCACACAAATAGTTTGTTGTTACACGGAAAACACACCCGACTGTCACGCTGTAAAAATACGGTCACCTGCTGTCGCATTTGTTTGAACTGTAATCTGCAAGCCATACTTATCGCTTAATTCGTTGTCAGCAATCTGACACAAAAATGTTTCAAATTACACATATTCACAATTGCGAAATGTGCAACAATTTTTGTCATATATGACAGGGGTTTGATGCCATCACTGGGAGAAAACATTGTCGGCTGGTGATTGACACCTGCAGACTATCATGAAAGTGAAGGGTGGTCACGTCTTGGAGGCATGCTTAATATCAACAGACCGACTGGCCTGACATTTGACATTGTCATCTGAGGAAGTTCACTGCTGGAAGATAGGAGAAGGGGAGGAGCTACTACTGGTTCTTTGTGAAATCAGGCCCTCGGAATCCCATCAACTGGATACCCGTTCTTTTGATAAAAAGTTTTGTTTGCCACTGTTTTCATGAAGCCACACATACATGTACGCAATTAACACAATGTGACAATTGACTGGCTCAGTAATTAAACGCTTATCAGTCAAGAGAGGCTGGCCATGTTTTTACAGGAATTAAATTGACAAAGACTAATTTACTTGTATTCCAGATTCAGATGAAAGCCAGTAAACCCATGATAATTTTATGGTTTATTTTCGTATTAAACAATAGGTTCAATAACTTTGTAGACATCGATTATTATAGTCATCCATTCAAATCACTCATTTTTCCAGAGCAGTAAGTGATACTTCTATCTTTTGCTCCAAAAATATATTTTTTATTCATGATATCCCTTGCACTTAATATGCGTTTCACACACTGCTGCACGATATACCGGTATATCGCGATATTTTTTCTGATATCGTTACCGGTATTCAGATTCCCATATCGCCCAGCCCTATTATCAAGAACAACCTAAGAACACCCAACAGTCACATAATACATCACTGTAAAGCTTATTGATTCCCCTTTCCAAATGACACCGGATACTGCTGGATACGTTATGTGAATCACATTTGAGGGGGGTATAATGAAGATGAGTGCAATCGTTTTCGAAAAGCGTGTTGTGTATCTTTATATTTATATATCATTATGGAGGCATGTCAGCATCGATTCAAAAATGCTATCAAATATCATTTATTTCTTGATTTCACAGCTTGTGCCGAGTACCTCTGTTGGAAACACACTTGCTCAACTATCTGGATGCCCTCATTGGGATTGTCAAAATGAGCACAATGTTGTTACTGTTATGATCACTGTTTCATCGATGATAAATAATACAGTTTTAGTCTTGGTAGAAAATGTTCAGTGTGTTTTAAATGCCCCTTGATGAGAAACATAATGTTAAAAAATTTGTAGGAACCTGTTTTTTATTTCCATTATTTTGACCTGACAGAACCTCCACGGAAACGGAACGATCATTTCCATGAAATCTGCATGCCTGCTTTTCTCCTTATTGGTAAATGTATGTGTATGGTATATAATGGCACAGTAAATACATGTATATGCACTCTTATCCAGCACCTTTGGAAAAAATTACTCTTGGGGTAAGTAGTGATGAGCTGATAAATGGAATTGGCAATCAGAACCGGCCTGTTATGGGACATTATGACAACCGGCAGTCTCCGGTTCTATATTTAACACTGATTTTTAAACATCTCTTTGATATCTGGTCATTCAATAAAGGTGCCCCATTAAAAACGTGTGTAGTGCACATCAGAATATCAGGGATTTGCAGAGCCGAGATATTACAGAATTTACCATCTGCAATCGGTACGGGATACCCACTATTCCCAGCTGATCTAAGTCACCGGTCTTCAATCACGGTGCTGTATAATGTTGCATTGGGTACATGTATAAATAAAATGTGTTCAGCCACTAGTCTGTAGTACTTCATGATACAAGCATCACAATACAGTGATAAATTAAAATTGGAGAAAAACTAAAAAAACACTCTATTTTCGATGGTAGATGATTGTTATGCAACATGTAAGTTGCATGACTGTCACAAACACATTTTCAGTTTGTCAAGTTAATTTTTTAATTCAGTTATCTCCCTTGATGTCTCTCTCCAATGTTGAATGTAAATACTGAAGAAACTCATCAAGGGAGGTAACAAGTTGAACAATGAACACTAAATAATATATTCTGAAGCCACGTGTGTATTTTTGGCATACAACTTCACAGCACACATTAACATCAAAGTTATTGTTCAATTAAGACACAAACTATGTGTGCTCAGTATCTTCCTGGTTAATATAGCCAAGTGGACTGTATTCTTACACAAAATTGTATTAACTCTATTTACCAGAATAACACACGATCATCACAAGAGAACAATATCGTGTGATTGTATCATTTATAATGATCTTCCCCCACCCCAACTCCCAAAAATGCAAATATTTTTTTGGCTAATATTGCCCAGTACTAAACATGTATACTCTGAGAACTTACGTGGTATTGAGCTTTCGTAATTGGTGATTTATCAACGAAATTCTGCAGTATAACAAACACTAACAGATTTTCTTCTGGGTCCTATTTCAACCATCGAAATCGGCATAATCGGCAGAGAAATAACCGCTAATTGTTTCATAGTGAGTTTTGATAATCGGTTCATCACTAGGGGTAAAAGAAGATGGCTCTGGGGGAAGCTTGGGATGGGAAAATATAGTACACTTTTGTTTCAAAGGGAGTATTTTGATCAAACATTTCTTTTAGTTTTTAAAGTTGTTTCGTTTCTGTTTTCTTTTTACAGTTTATCATTTTTCTTTCTGGATGCAATTTAATAATGTTTTCATCGAGAATTAATTTATATTTAGCTCACCGAAGGGAGCTTAACTTATCACTTGCTATCCGTTGTCGTCTGTCGTTGTCGTCATCCATGGTGAACTTTACATTATTGACTTCTCCACACAAACAACTGAACCAAATTGAACCAAATTTGGTGTGCATGTTCCTTATCATATGACAATTCAAGTTTGTTCAAATAAACGTGCCGCACCAACAGGGGGTACCACAAGTGGCATAACTCTGATAGAACCCATAAATGTTTTCAAAAATTAAAAAAATCTTCTTCAGATCCACCAGACAGAATCTTTTGATATTTTGTATACAACATCTCTGGGGGGGGGGGGGGGGGGGGGGGGGGGGGGGGGGAGGGGTGTGTCAGATTCAAGTTGGTTCAAATTGGGTCCCTGAGATAGTATTTGGGCTCTCCATTGGAGCCCAAAGTTTAACTTGGTGCAACTTGAGGAAATTTCTGTAAAAATCTTCTTCCGATCCAGCAGCCCGAATCCTTTCATGTTTGATGTCCAACATCTGTGGGGGGGGGGGGGGGGGGGGGGGGCAGGGGCAGATTTAGGTTTCTTCAAATCGAGTCCCTTCATTAATAATTGGGCTCCCTATAGAAGCCCAAATTTTAACATGGTGAAATATGAGGAAATTTCTTTAAAAAAATTAGTGATGAACTGATTATTATCAAAACTTGCTATCAACCGATTACCAGTTATTTCTCTGCCGATTCCGATGGTTGAAGTAGGACACTGAAGAAAATCTGTTGGTGCCTGTTATACTACAGAATTTGGTTGATAAATCATGAATTACGAAAGCTTAATGTACCACATAAGTTCTCAGAGTATGCATATTTCGTGCTGGGCAATATTAGCCCAAATAATATTTGCATTTTGGTTGGGGTGTGGGGAAAAGATTGTTATTAACGATACAATCACAGATATTGTTCTCGTAAAGATTGTGTTTTATTCCGGTAAATAGTGTTAATACAGTTTTGTGTAAGGAGACAATACGCTTGGTTGTATTAACCAGGAATATACTGAGCACACATACTTTGTGCCTTAAATGAATAATAATTTTAATTTTAATGTGTGTTGTGAAGTCATAGGACGCATGGTTTACACGTTTGTCAGAATGTATTATTCAGTGTTTTCAGATTCAAGTTTGTTCAAATTGGGACCCTGGGTTGAAAATTTTGGGTTTGGTTCGGACTTAGAAATTTTGGACCAAAATTTGAAAAAAAAAATTTTTGCGATTTTTTTATGCATTTTGTTCAGTTTTGAGACCAAAAAAAAAAAAAAGTTGTCTGAAAATTTTGGGTCTGGTTCAGAGTGAAATTTTGGACCAAGATTCGAAAAATTATTTTGGGATTTTTTATATGTTTTGTTCATTTTGAGGTGAAAAATAAAAATTATACCCTGAAAATTTGGGGTCCAGTTAAGATTGAAATTTTGGACTAAATTCGGAATTTTTTTTTGGGGGGGGGGGGGGGATTTTTTATGTGTTTTGTTAAATTTTGAGACGAAAAAAAAAAAAAAAAATTATGGCCTGAAAATTATAAATTTTTTATACTTACCAATGGCCCAGACTAGCTGGTGCTAACTCAAAAATTAATCCAGGGCCAAACACAAATTTTGCCCCTAATCCCGAAAATTTACATGCAACACCGAAAAAATTGATGTCTTATCTCGTCCTCCAAACTTTTTGGGTCTGCGCATGCGCAGTATCCAGTAAGACACCAAAATTGGCGCCAACCATCATTCTTTCTACAATTTTCCTGTTAAATGTTATAAGTAGCGGGGAGGTATGAGTGCCCACTCATGGGAGGGCCATACCCATCTGGGCCATTGGTAAATATAAAAAATATACAAATTACTTGAAATTTATAATATTTTTATACAATAACCAATGCCCAGACTAGCTGAATCATAAAAAGGCTGGAGGGCGTAGGATATAAAGGAAAATCCAATCTCTCAATTACTTCATTAAAGGCTATCTCCTACAGGAGAATAGGAGAAGATAGGAATTATATATGTCTTTCTCCTTTATGAGAAAAGAGAAAGGTATAACACCAACAATATAATTGAGTATTACATAATATATAATTCTCCATTTAATGCCAGCTTAACCCATTATGCTAATTCGGTGAAGGAAAACCAATATATAAAGATAGTCCAAAGAATGAGACTCTTTATACTCATTTAAAAGTGTCCGAGGATTTATATTCACGCCTGTTTGACACGCGATATATACAAATGCTTTACAGTGAGCTACACTTTAAAAACAGTACATAAATGAGACATAGTTATTGCTTTACACCGAGCTACACATTAAAACCATCCCAGCAACAACTCAGGACTACTGACACCGGAGGAGGTCTTTCCTTGCTTTTCACTATAAAGCCAGATGATCATAAGGGAAAAAAATGCCCCCCCCCTCCCCACCCCTTCCCCTTGTTCTAAAGTACATGTCCTCAGAACGAAGAGTGCAGTGGAACAGCATCAGTGCTGGGACAGACTACCTTAATAACTATAGATGTAACCATTAATGGACGACATTCCGAGCAACAGAAAGAGAACCTAAAGATCTAAAGTCACTGGAGATGGACTTCTCAGGTAAAATTTGGTAAATGAAGAGGGCTGTGTCCAGTATGCAGCATTCATGAGATCAGTAATGGCTATACTGTTAGTATAAACCCAAGAAGTAGACAGTGCTGTAACCTCATGTGCTGATATCTTATTAACCGAATGTAGATCTGAAGATAGATTTTCATAGGCAATGTGTATTGCCAACTGAATCCATCTAGCGAATGAATGAACAGAAATATCCTTTCTGTTAAGAATCAGTGAAAGACAGAAGTGCTTTTTTTCTTTTCTAATAAAATATGATCTACCTTTATAAATGCGCATAGTCCTGACTGGACACAGCAAAGGTCTACGGTTATCCGAGGGTGGCAGAGCCGTAATGATAATAGGCTCAGGCCGCTTGTCTGGAATCTGATTCTTAGCCAGAAACCCCACTTCCGTAGTGAGGGTAATGGTATTACCCACACTACGGTAGTGAGATTCATCAACAGATAAAGCATGACGTTCACTGACTCTTCTAGCAGATGCAAAGGCTAAGAGAAATGCCGTTTTATGGGTCAAGAATTTGAACTCTACAACATCCAACGGCTCAAACGGAGCTTCTTTGAGCTTCAACAGAACCCAAGCCAAATTCCACTTAGGAATTAATCTGAGGGTTCTAGGTCTATTAATAGAGAAATTTCTAACCAGCTTGGACAATGAAGTATTCAATCCAATAGCCAAGTTATCATGATGAGCGTAGGTGTCTGATAACATAGACCTATTGGCCTTAATAGTGACGGGCTGCAGTTTGAGAACATCAAACAATTAGACCAAGAAATCGGCAATATTTGGTATGGACGGATCATATCACCAATGGAAGAAAACCCTCCACTTTGATGCGTAGTTCAACGTAGAGGAGGACCTCCTGCAGTTAGAAATTGCATCCACTGCACGTCCTGTAAACTGTTTTCCATGCAAGAAGGACCGCACAACAGAAATACGTAAAGGTTGAGACCTTCCGGGTTGTGATGCAGTGCGCGTGACTTCCCCTAATAAAGAAGGTCCTCTCGTGAAGGAAGCTTCTGGGGAACATCCCATAACAGATACCTGAGAAGACTGATCCAAGGTTTCTGTGATGACAGAGGTGCTACTAGCAGAATTTTGCAACAAGACTGTTTGATCTTTAACAGAATCTGCTGAATCAGCGGAGTTGCAGGATATGCATATCCTATCATTCTGTCCCATGAGACCGACAGAGTGTCAGTAACTGATTGTTCAGGTGTGACGCAAACAGATCTATCATGGGACGATCCCACTGGTAGCAAATCTGCCTGAATATTTGCTTGTTGAGAGTCCACTCCGATGGCAACAGGCGACCTTTCCGAGAGAGCGAGTCTGCTAGTACATTCAAACGACCTGGTATATGATGGACAGAAAGATGAACGTGATGATTCATGATGTATAGGAGAATCCTTTCTGTTAATTCGCATAATGGAATGGAATGAGTGCTGCCTTGATTCCTAATGTAAGCTACTACTGTCAGATTGTCCAACAAAATTTGAACATGGACGTTCGCTATTATGTGAATCCAATGTTGAAGAGCTAGCCATATTGACATCATCTCTTTAATCTTGATGTGCTTCTGTAGGAACCGAGGGTCCCAAAGAACCTGACACTTCAAGTCTGTGGGACTTAGCGTCGTGTCCCAACCCGTCTGACTCACATTCGTCATAATTTTGAAAGCCGGATCCAGCAGTTGCAGCAGAACTCCCTGAGTTAACCACTGAAGATCTGCCCAAATCTGAAACTTTTGTTTTACTAATGTAGGTCTGTTAAAACAATATTAGTTTCGAGCAAATGCATCTTCACACTTCAGTTCTGAGTAAAGAATATCTGGATGGGACGCGTGCGTAGGCGGGCCCATTGAAATAAGATCCACAGCTGCTCCGCACAGCCCCATCAGTCGCATGAATTCCCTTGCTGTTAATGCGTCTGAATGTAGACAAAAGCGAGCATAACAACTGACTGATTTCGCTCTGGGTAACGACAGATGAAACAGTTTGTTGTGAGTCTCGAAGCTCATCCTCAAGTGAATGAACGACTTGGATGGAGCTAGATCTGACTTTTTCTCGTTTACGATGAACCTGAGACGTCGGAATAATAGAAGCGGACTCTGAACCTCGTTCTGAAGAATAATTCTGTTGCAGTGTCTCTGAAGAATGTCGTCCAAGTAAGCCTACGTTACCGCAGACGAATGAGCTCGGAAGTACGACATTACCGAGTTCATTATTCAAGTGAATGCCCAGGGAGCCATGTTCAAACCAAAGCACGTTGCACTGAACTGATAAACCTTCCCTTGTACCTCGAACCGCAGGTACGGGTACTTTCTGAATGCTGGATGTACCAGGACAGAAAGTACGTATCCTTTAAATCGGTTCACTTGAATGCTTGCTCTTACCGACTGAATGGTCTCCATTTAGAATTTTGGAGCCATGATAAGCTTGTTTGTTCAGCTTAAGTCTATTACCGGTCGGAACGAGCCATCTGGCTTCGGTATGAGGAACAGGTGACTGCAAAAACCATGAGAATCTTGATTCTTGACGGCATCTATTGCTTCCATTAATAAGAGAGCCTGTACCTCTGCTAGGAGAGACTGTCTTTTTAAAGGATCCAACGGAAGATTTTTCCACTGCGGGGTAAGTGGGGGTTTCACTCAGAATGATAGCCGTAGGCCATCCGAGACAACACTTCTCACCCACTGATCTTCCGTGACTGCTATCCAGTTTCTCGTGACGTTTGATAACCTTCTGCCAACTGTCCAGCAATAGAGGTCTTGAACATCACCTATACATGTATGACCTGCGAGGCTTACGGGAGGAGAAACTACGTCCTCCCTGTGAAGAACCTCGTCCTGTCGGCCTAGGGACGTCTGACCAATAGTCCCGATCAAACCTACGCCCCTTTCCCGAGTCGCTATATTGACCTCCAGAGTAATTGTAAGAGGGTTTCTTGTACCCTCGTGAGGAGTTCCCTTTTGACGTTTTAGACTTGGAACGTCCTCCTTTACTCTTGTCTGCTGAAGCGGGTTGTTGAGACGCCGACTTCAACAGCAGAGCACTTGATGATTTCTTAGTAGCCTGTTCATAGACTATTGAAAGCTTGTCGTCAAAAATAGTATGTCCGAAGACCGGAGCGACCCGGAAAGAGCTTTTCACATTGTAATATATATGTGATGACGATGCAAGGGCAGCATCACGTCTGATTAACTCCAGATTAGCCACTGTTAGGGCGGAGTTATACGTGGTATACATAATTGCCCTGGAAAGAACTCTAAGAGAGGTATGAACATCCTCAAATTCTTTCCCATTGAGACCTTGCACCATAGCTCTGGTAAGGTGACCCACGTAGGGCGTTGCATCCAAATTCACTCTATTTGATGAAATTGCCATTTCTATTACGTCTGAGCGAATAGTGAATGATGCAGGTAAGGATACATCTAGATCCCCGGCCTGCTTATCCAAACGCAGAGGAGCTTTCTGAACATCTTCTCCAACTGTTTTAAATGAATGTGGTCCAAGAAACGGTATGTTTATGGAAGATGAAAATAAGAAACTGCCTTTTTTCCTCGCACTCAAGAGGTTGAATATGGCGTCGTCTACATGGCCGAAGGCCTGCAACACCTGCTTAGACTGAACCGGAAAAGAAAGAGCTTCCTTTCTGCTAGTGTTGTATGGTTAACCGGTTTTAGAAGTCGGTTTCGGTTTTGCTTGAAAACCGAAACCGTGTAACTGGTAAATGAGTACGGTTTCGTTTTTTTCCTAAAATGTCGGGAAGAGATGTTTTCTTTATTCAGTTTGCACTAACAATGTCTGAAACGTCAAGCTTTGTCAGGAAATAACAGTGTCGTCCATGCACGCCACATTCTGGGTGTAAAGGGGTCACTGCAGCATGTCCAGATCACTCGAGAATGATGTATATGACAAGTTGTCAATCACATATCGTTGACGTAAAAATGGGTTGTGTTTTCTGTGAGAATGACAAAACAGACAGCCAACACGCCTACATTTCACTGATTACAGGAAATACCTTGCGCAATTGGCTTCGTTTTTGAACAGGTTTGTACGACATAGTCAATCAGTATAATTAAAATTACTTATCTATAATCTGTTGGACAGGGAATAATATCATATCAGAAAAAGGTCTTGGCATTTCACTGTCGTATTCGAAAATAACATTTGTCACGGGTTGCCCCACCACATGTTTCGGATGTAGTCTGTTGCCTCCCTTGATGTGCTTATCCGGGAAGAGGTTTTACTGCAATTCAGTCTTGGGACCTTCCGACCCGAGACGATTTGTCCTGAAGGCTTTGGCCCACTAAAAACACGAAACCGCAAGTTCTTATTCTATTTAGTTCAATATATGAAGGCCAAAACATCTTGAACCGAAACGTCCCGAGGCCGAAACGTCCCAAGACCGAATCGTCCATATCCACGGGAAAAAGCTGTGTTCCGTAATATCGCTGTCAACGTGCCACGGTTGCATTCCCACACAACTTACTTTAAGGGGGCCAACCAAAGGAACAAATCAGTGGTAGAAATAGAAATTGGAATGGCAAGAGGCAAACGCAAAAAAGTTACAATATATAACAGTACACCAGTGAATTTGTGAAATAAATTCTGTTGAGCTAAAACCATTGCGTGCGCGAGGTGTGTGTGTGGGTGGGTGGGTGAGGGGGAGACAATAGGTATTTGGTAAAGTGGTTCGTTTTGAAGCCCACCCAGCTACAAACAGTATGACTTTCCCATTCCAGACTGACATGAAATGATAGCTGATTATTTTACTAGGGCGGGTGGTGGCACTAGTCACCACTGTGTGTGTGTGTGGGGGGGGGGGGGGGGGGGGTGGGGGGGGATATTGAAAAGAGTCCATACATCAGTTCATTGTCAAATATGTTAGGATGGGTGTCTAGGTGACCCACTTGGCAACACTTGTTATTATTTGCAATGCCTGGTAGGGTCATTTTGTTAGGCTGCCCAGGGCCCCACCCAGGAGTGAGCACTGAACAGAGCCCTGGGAAATTGTGAATTAGATCTTTTCACACCCATGTGTTAATATCAATTCATCCTAGACTCTCTATGCCTGAACTTAAAGACAAGAGGTGGGGGAGGGGGGGGGGGGGGGGCATGTGCCTAGAATTGGTGAGTGGTGATATTCTACGAACACTGTTACATTTTATTTTCTTTTATATTATTTTGTTTTGATAATGCCTGCCATTTATACACTTAGCACAAATGCTAGGCAATGCCAATTAAATCATCATTGAAAATATGACAGTATGGGCATTATAGCGACACTACATAGTTTCTGTTGGAACTGCAGATGTCTTACTATAAAAAACCGAAAACCGACCTATAAACCAAGTTTTTTTTTAAAAACCGAACCGAAACAAGAAAAATAAAACCGCACAACACTACTTTCTGCACATATAGTCTGCGTCCAATGACGCCAGCGGTTTCTCTCTTGCTGTCGCAGCATTCTGATTCGGTGGAACAAATTTAGAGTAGTATTGATGGATGAAATCCATCACAAGCATGTGTTGTTCCGAAAGGGAAGGGTAATCCTCTTCCTTATCCCTTTCACCATCTGAGAGAATCAGTTGTGAATCTCGTCCATTACAGACGACTGGACCGACTCAGCACTGTCCGACAGCTCAGGTTCTGAGTCGGAGGGAGGCTGGCACTGCACTTGCTGGGATGCTGTGATCAGCTGTGCGATCTGCAGCAGCAAGTCCGTCATCAAGGCCTGAGGAGCAGCGGTCTTCTGTTTCTTAGCCACTTGCTGCTTCTGTTTCTTAGCCACTTGCTGCTCCTGGGATGGCTTGTCGGAGATGGATCTCTTCTCCGAACGTCCAGATGATCGAGGCCTCATCTCCCTAGCTACCGGATGGTGTGACTTCACGGGCAAGGAGTGTTCCCTTCTTCGCGCAGTAGGCTAGATATCCAAAGACAGGTAGTTAGGATGCAGTCGTGTATGCTTTAAATTCGTAGTGGAAGAAGCTGTGACTGTAGCCGAGGCCGGCTGCAGTCTAGACGGAGCGTCCCAAATGGCAGATTTGGACGTATGCTCCAGCCCTCGCAAGTTCTTCACCACATCTGGCCCCAAAAGTTTCTTGGTATAGAGAGAGACCTCTCCCGCTTGCGGTCCTTTCAGACCTCGCCAAGCTTCCCGAAACACTTGCTGGCTTCTTCCCTAGTTCCGTCATCGCTGGGTGAGCATGTTTAGATTTTAAGGAGCTCGCTCTGCCCACTACACTTCCTTCGCCCGCAACGGACATACCCAGCATCACGGCTCCCAGGGCCAGAGTAACCGCTTCATCGGTTGAGCTAGCTGCTGGCAAAGGATTAAAACCACTGGGTAGTGGGTTTATACCTTGCCTAATATTCAGGAGCACCTTAGCAGCTAGCTCTGTTTGCGCATCTGAACGCGATGACGGTAGCACACTTTTGGTAGGTGGTGTCACATAACTATCACCATATTCTTGTTCCTCTGAAAAAGAAACTGAGAAATTTGAATGACTGTGGCGAGAGAACCAGCATTGGTCTCTCACCGCTAACAACATATTGTGACCTCAGTGACCAACGTTTGTCATCCCAATCAACACATGTAGGACAAGAATTCGTGAGAGTACATCGACTACAAGCAAGGCAACAAGCGTGTAAATCTGAGGAAGTCTTCCTCGCCTTGCATTTTGAGCAATAATCTTTCATAATTAATCAAAGTCGATTGAATGCCCACAATCTCCACAATAAATATATGATAAAGATACATAATTAACAATCAAAATACAAATCTAAAAATTAATTTCAAAAAATCTTTCGGAAAATTTTTTACAAAAGCCCAAGTTCCCAAAGGGAACATGAAGAACCCAAGAGTATCCCAATAGAGCCTAAGTGTGGACAAAAATCAAAAAATTATTGCTACACTACCGGAATATTGAAACATGTATCCTACAACAATCCTACAGTAATAATAAGTAGATACTACATATATTTAAAGGACGTTGCCACCGTAAACAACATCAAGGAACGATACATCGGATAGAAGATGCAGGACCCAAATAACCCAACACCCCTAGGGTGAGGATGTAACCATGGGGATAAACAAATAAATATTCTGTAATACACATTAAACTCCCAAGAAATTTAATACAAAATTTCAGTAAAGATAAGCCAAAAAGTTTGGGAGTTTAACAGGAGGGCTTCAAGGAACGATAGGGAAGGAACACTTAACAGACAGTGGATAAATCATTAGCAAGAATGATGCCGTCAGGCACATGTCCCGAAATTGGGAAACATGAAATAATTTTGATAAAAATTATAAAGTTGCAGCCCTGAATGTTCCTAACCACCGTTGTTCACTTCCATCATCCAATTATGTCCTTGGATCCACCAATTTTACCATTGATTTGTGTCTGGCATCCTCAAAAATGAGATTTAAAAGCACAGATGTCAGTTCATTGTTTCTGACTTTCAGGCCAAACAAAGAATAATGGTTTGCGCCAGTTTCGGCGTCTTCCTGGATACTGCACATGCACAGATCCAAAACGTATGGAGGACCAGGTAGGACATACATTTTTCGGTTTTGCAAGCAAATTTTTGGGATTGGGGCAAAATTTGTGTGTTGGCCTTGTATTAATTTTTGAGTTAGCACCAGCTAACCTGGGCCATTGGTTGTTGTATAAAAATATTTGGGGTCTGGTTCCGACTTCTTTTTAAAATCTTCTTTAGATCCTGCAGTCAGAATGCTTTCATATTTGGTATCCAACATCTCTTGGAGAGTTAGATTCAATCCTAGTCCCTGGGTTGATATTTGGGCTCCCTATGGGAGCAAAGAATTTAACTTTGTGCAGTATAAGTAAAAGTATCATTAATTTGAAGCAATGTTTTCCTTTTGCCTTTCCAGCATGTGCTGTGACTCGGTCCATGGCAAACAAAGCTGAGGTTGATTCCAACCTCAATTGTGTTGATTTGAACAGCAGAGCTGAGGAAAAGAACAGTCACAGAAGTACAGATTCTGAAGACATTGATTTGTCTCAAACATTTTTGAGTCAATGTGATAACTCCTCCAGAAATTGTAAAAAGGCCACTACACATGGGATTTGATTGATTGGGGGACCTCCTTGAATGCCATTTCCCGGACTTCTTTAATTCAGGAACAGGAAAGTGATCCTGACCTAGCCGAGCCACGTGAAAGGGCTCTAACAGAGGCAGAAGTCCAGAACTCCCCTATCTGTTATTTAAAAAAATCTGATATACTCATGAGGAAATGGCAACCACCAGAAGTACCCTCCAATACTGATTGGGGGGGGGGGGGGGGGGGGGGGGTATTTATCAAATAGTTGTCCCCACTAAATACCGGAATGAAATAATAAGCCTGGCTCATGAAAAGCCAATGGCTGGACATTTGGGAGAATTATTATTGATAGTGTTGGCCCATTGCTGTGCTTCTACACGATTTCCTGAGTCTATACCTCTAAGAAATATTAAAACTAAGACTATAGTTGAGGCCTTGATAAAATTTTTTATGACTTTCGGTCTACCCAGGTCAGTGCAATCAGACCAAGGCTAAAATTTTATGTCAAACATTTTTCAGCAGGTGATGTATGAGCTCAAAATTAAGCAGAACACATCAAGTGCCTACTATCCCGAAAGTCAAGGTGCTCTTGAATGCTTTCACTAAACACTGAAGACCATGATAAAGGCCTATGGGGAGGATAATGAAAAGATTTGGGATGAAGGAGTACATTTCCTCTTATTTGCAGTCCGTGAGACTGTACAGGAATCTCTGAGGTTCAGCCCTTTTGAATTAGTGTTGGGACACTGACTGAGGGGTCCACTCACTGCTTTGAAGGAGAAATGGATCGAGGAAGAGCCACCTGAAATTTTTCTTCTGGACTATGTGTCCACTTTTGAGGAAAAAATTGCACCAGGCCAGAGAAATGGCAAATAAACATTTACAGAAAGCCCAGCATCATATGAAGACCTGGTATGATAAAAAGGCGAAATTTCGCACCTTTAAACCTGGGGACAAGGTGCTAGTATTATTCCCTTTAAAGGGCAATGCTTTACAAGCAAGATATTCAGGCCCTTGTGTTGTTAAGCACAAGATCAGTGATACTGATTATGTTGTTGAGACTCCTGATAAGCTCAAAAATACTCAGCTGTGCCATTTTGATATGTTGAAAACAAATTATGAGAGAGAACCAAGCCCTCTACCAGTCTCAACAGTCACCCACATGGATGAAGTGGAAATTCCTGTGGAGGATATTCATGAAGGCAGCAAAAATGTACCTCTGAAGTTACAGAACTCAGAAGTCCTGAGAGATCTACAAAATAAAATAGATTATTTACTGCCTGACCAAAGAAAAGATTTAGTTGATTTAATTTTCAAATATCAACATTTATTTCCTGATGTGCCCAGTAGGACATTGTTATTTTTCATGATGTTGATGTTGGAGAGGCAAATCCCATCAAACAGCATCCATATAGATTAAACCCTTTCAAAGCTGAGATCATGCGAAAGGAAATACAGTATATGCTGGACATTGAGATCATAGAACCTAGCCATAGCAACTGGAGTTTGCCCTGTATACTTGTTCCAAAACCTGATGGGAGTTACCGATTTTGTACGGATTACCGAAAAGTGAACAGCCTCACCAAAACAGACAATTATCCAATCCCAAGAATTGATGAGTGCATTGACAAACTTGGCCATGCTAAACTTGTGACAAAATTTGACTTGTTAAAGGGTTATTGGCAAGTCCCTTTAACAGAAAGAGCAAAAGAAATATCTGCTTTTGTTACCCCATTTGGGTTGTATCAATATAAAGTTACCCCTTTTGGCATGAAAAATTCTCCGGCAACGTTTCAGTGCATGGTTAACCACTTAATTGTTGACCTAAATCACAGTGAAGCTTATATTGATGATGTTATTATACACACAGATACAAGTTGCATATTCAAGAATTTTTTGACAAAGTGACCCAAGCCAACCTTACTATTAACTTGGTGAAATCAGAATTTGGAAAAGCAACTGAAAATTATTTAGGTCATGTTGTGGGTCCGGGGCAGGTGAGGCCGATTACAGCAAAAGTTGATGCCATTGTAAATTTTCCAATACCAAGCTCTAAAAAAGAGCTCATGAGATTCTTAGACATGGCTGGATATTATAGAAAATTTTGTTTAAATTTCTCAGATGTTGTATCCCCTTTGACCACTTTTTTGAGCAAAAGGGTTAAATTTGTTTGGACTGAGGAGTGCCAGAAATCCTTTAACAGAATAGAAATTTTATTAAATAATTCACCTATCCTTGTCAGTCCCAATTATGAAAAGCCCTTCAAATTATTTATAGATGCAAGTGACAATGGAGCAGGTGGATATATTGCCCAGGAAGATTCCCAAGGTATTGATCACCCTGTATGTTATTTCTCCAGAAAATTTCTCAAACATCAAAAGAATTACTCTACGGTAGAAAAAGAAACTTTGGCTCTAATTTTGGCATTAACCCATTTTGATGTGTATCTAGGAACCATTCAATGCCCAATTACAGTTTACACCGATCATAACCCTTTAACTTTTATCAATAAAATGAAAAATAAGAATCAAAAATTATTACAGTGGAGTTTAGCCCTTCAAGAATATGATTTAGAGATTAGGCATATTTCGGGAAGAGATAATGTTGTAGCCGATGCTCTTTCCAGAATATCCTAATTAAAAATGATCTGATCGGTCTCTATTCACTTTAAGTGTATATATATGTTTATTAAAAACTTTTGTGAAGATTATCATGTGTGTATTGTTAACCAGTCAGAGCTTGGTAAAGTTATATAAAAAGTTTTCAGTACCTTCAAATTTTTTCTTTTAAGACGGTGTGTCTTATATTGCCCCCATATTATACTGAGATTGATGTTTTTTCTGCATTTTCTGACTGGTCTGACTCATTTGCACTGAGTGACCTTTGTTTACATCTTTGTTACACTAATCTGTTGTACATATAGCTGTTGATTGTTTAGGAAGGTCAAGGACCTTTTTTTTTAATTATGACAGAATCACCTAGAAACTGATAAAACTTTGTAGACATTTCATCTTTTAGGATATTCTATCTGGTAACTATATAAAGGTTTGTCAACAGAATTCAAAAACTCATTTTTAGAAAGCATTTCAGAAAGACTCACTTCAGATTGTTTCCATTGGAGATTATTATTGTTTCAGAACAGTGCATTTATTATAGAAGCTGTGCTTCTTTGTGAATTTGGAAGATTGATTCCAAAAGAGAATTTTGAAGAGAATCATTCGTCTTGGAAAAGAGAATTTATACTTTCTGTGAAACAGAATAATATTTTGTGAAAAGCCAGGATTCTACTGGATTATTTGGAAATTACCTGTGGCGCCAATACTTCTTGGATTTTTACTCCATTTGAATTTTGTAGAGCACTTTATTATATTTTATTGGAGACTGCTGAAATATCTAAGTGAAAATTTTATTACAAATCTATGGGATACTGTTTCTGAAGAGATATTCTTGGATTTAATACTACCAGCTGGTAGCTTTCTTCACAAGATTCTTCACCACTGGATTACTGAATTCTGTCAAACTGTACTTTGGACTAATTCAATAATTGATAAGTACCACTGTTTTTATTTTCTGTAAACTAATTTGTGTAAAAGATCATTGTATCGTTTTTTTATATTAATTTTTTTAAATTAAATTTCAGAATAGTTAAATTCATAGCTATTGTTGCTGATTCTCAGATTTCTTTCTGTTACCGATATCAATAATATTTCATACCGTAACAGTCACTCTGGTGAGATCATGGTTGTGTGATTAAACCACACAACCATGATCTAACCAGAGTGACTTGTGTTATGTGCATGCACTTGAGGTGGACACAACATACATGTACAGCTTCGCTTTCAGAAGTATAGAAGTGTAAAAATTTGGTAATCCATCATTGTTTTCCTATTGTTTGCCTTAACTCATATAAATTCATTAGTGAAAAAAAAAATTTCAACAAGTTTCAACAAAACCATGTTCCAATAAAAATTTCACATGGTATGGTTTTGTCAAAATATTTTGAAAAATTTGAAAAAATAATATTCAAAATAATGGATTTTGATATCTGCATTGGGTCAAAACAAAATGATTACCAATATGGAGCATGATATTTACACTGCTCAGTGACAGTACACATCAGTAGGAAATGAACTTGAGCCACTGGTTGTTAACAGTACAATAAGAACCTGTAAACACTGAAAAATTGAACAATTTGTAGCTGAAAGAAATGGCATACTTTGTGAAAACTGTGTTGAAAAGAAAGGTCAAGGTTTTTTTTTTATTAAAGTTACATCTTTTTTATTTCAGAAAAAAGAAGTCAGATGTCAGCATACATAAACAGTCACTTCAAAATTTAAAGAGTCAGGACCCAGAATTCTTTGAATTCTTGCAGAAAGAGAGCAAAGATTTGCTCAAGTTTGATGACTCAGAGAGTGAGTCTAGTGTTGAGGATTCTAGCAATGAATCTGAAGAGAATGAATCAGTGAGTGACTCAGACTCAAGTGATATTAAAAGTGTTAATAAAACTAAAAAAAAAATTGTGGCGGAGCAAAGTGATGGAGAAGATAGTTTTGATGATATCGAGGATGGCAGTAGCGAAGAAGATGATGATGATGATGATGATGATGATAGGAAATATCATAAGCTTCCAACCAAACTTGAAGTATGTTTGTCATTTTACCACAGCTTTATCATTATACAATACGCAGAGAGTGGTATACATGTACAATTAAAATACATATAGAGTGGAGTTTCCCCATGAACAGGCATTAAAATGCATTGATTTATACCAAAAATGCTTTGGTGAGGCCTAAAAACGTTAAAAGTTAAAAGTCCACGCTCTCTTTTTATAACCAATGTAAACTTAAAAATATAAAAATTAAATGATTTTTGTCTCATATTTTAACCAAGTTAATAGAATTGATAAATTTGTCCCCTGAGTGCAACAAAGCTTTGCAGTGCTTTGGCATTGCAAAGCCTTCTTGAACTCAAGGGATAAAATACACCACCACCCATGCTATTCTGTAGATTATGAGGTCTAAAACAAACCAAGAACATGAACTTTTGATTGCAAAAGAATTAATTACAAAAGTAAAAAATAATATAAAAAACACACTACCCCCCCCCCCCCCCCCCCCCCACATGCAATTTTAAAAAAAAATGGCCTGAGAAACATAACATTTACTTTGTGGTGCCTAAAAAGTGTACTTTAAATTTGGAAAAAAATGACACTCCAAAGCATGCATTATTAGACAGAGATCACTGTGGCCCTTGAAAACCTTGAAAATCCATGGATTGAAAATGTGTTTTCAAGGCCTCGAAAGTACATGTACTTAAAATTTGTACATTAACCATGAAAGTCCTTGATTTCGAAGAATTAATGCTTCAGAATTTCATTTTTCTAGCTGAGCTTTTAGTGCTCTGCAACAAAAATTAAAACTTTGAAGTGTTCTTCAAATTAAAGAACTCTGCCAGCTAACAATCTGCTTCAGTGTTTTGTTACTGTACCGGTATTTCATACCTCCATGCCCTCTCCATTTTATTGACAAAAAAAACTCCTCAGAGCCACCCATTACCATATTTTGCTATTCAACACGCTAAGGGGTGTCAGATTCAAGTTTGTTGAAATCAAGTCCTTTGATTCTCATTTGGACTCCCTGTGTTAATTGAAATTTACTTTGATGCAACATAAGGAGTTCTCTTTAATATCTTCTTCAAATATATCAGTTAGAATCTTCTGATATTTGGTATACAGACTTCTTAGGTCTGTGTGTGGGAAGTGAGGGGTGAGGGGTCAGATTCAAATTTGTTCAAATCAATAATAGGAAAGTCTTCTTTCCTCTAATCCAAATGGTTAGGCCAAAAAAAAAAATCCTGTGTTTCCGGTAACCCGACCGACCCTCAGATTTTGTTGCCGACTCCAATATTTTTTTCCCATCCGCGTTCCCCAATGCTCTACTACTTACCTTCAAGATGAAATATTTCTGTCCCGATGTTTCCATATTCCACGAAATAAGAATTACATTTGTGTTGAAATAAATATTCTTCAGTATAAAATACGAATTAGATTAACATTCGCGGATGTCGGATTTGTCAAAGGTGCAAGACGAAAGTGATTCATTAATTTTTGTGCAACACGGTGATCAGTACAGGCTTTTTTTATACCGAAAATGTTGCGTAGTTTGTGTAGCGTGAATACTTCATATGTGAATCATCTTGGAAATTTGTTGAAGTTACAATGTGTACATCGTTAATATCACATGGAAAACGAGTTACGATTCTGTCTCAAGATGTCTGAGAATCTTTTTAGCTTCTGGTGGACGTCGCCTCAGCCTGGACCCCCAAACCAGGCCTACACAGCCCAGCTGCATACATTCACTTTAGAAGCTAGCCAACATTTTACAGTTTACACAGCTGTACTCGATGGAATTGCACACAACGGTGGTGTGTTCAAAGCTGCGAATTGTCACTAAGGAAGAGTATCTATCAAATAAAAATAAAGCAAAATTCAACTTTCCGGAGATATTTTTTTCAGACCACAATATACAGGGTACAGTCAAGATAATTTTAGGGGGAAGTTTCCCCCGAAAATTAAGTTATCTTGACCGTAACCTGTATACATATTGTTGTCTAAAAAAATATCTGCCCTTAACACAAGGAGATTAGAAGTCTGAAGAACTAGGCTCTCAGAGAACACCAGGTTTTCCAAACAGTAGAAGTGAATGGGATTTGTGCTGAATACCTTCACGCTGTTGCTTAAGCCCACTGCCAAATATTCGTCCCTTGTTACCCAGTGGCGGCGCCAGGCTTTCGAAATAAGGAGGGCGTGTAAATTTTAGGGGGGGGGGGGGGCTGGACTCATGATGCGCATCATCCTCCGAGCTGCGAAGCGACGAGATTGGCGAGGGGGTGAGCGGGAGGAGGGGGGGGGGGGGGGGCACATAGAACTGGTTCAAAATACGTCTACTCAAATCCTTCTTTTGGCATGAACGAAAGTTAAAGGTCTGGAAAAACCACTAAGCGAGTTTCGTAGACACGGGAAAAACTTACAGAGTTGTCCAATATCTCTTCCATGGTAACGCGGATGAAGCAGACAAAATGGCTGTCCAAAATGCACTGTACTGCATCGAACGCGAAAAATGTAAACACTACCTTACATCTAAAAAAAACTTTTATGTCGTTTAATTCTGGTGATAGCTTATCTTTGCTAGTTTCGAATTTCCATCCGACGGGCAGTGATGTCAGTGAAGTAGTCATAAAAGGATCAGAAGATGGAAAGAGTTTCATTGAAATCCCACGTATCGCAGATACTCTGTTTGGTGATTTGTCGAAGTTTCAAATAAAGTTTTTCAACCTTTCTTGCAAGCCTAAAATAAGTTCAGATGAAAGTGCAAGCATGACTGACGAAACACCTGGCACATCTAAGCCGGCAACTAATATTCGAAATGCATTTGATATTTTGATGACAGACACCAAATGTTACCCCCAAAAGAAAAGGCATTGTGGTGAAACACCCCGGGGTATAAACCGAAAGGATGAACTGTACAATAGTCTCATCGCCACATGTAAAGAAAGAAATTTGCTTTTTAGTAAAAGCACAGTTGAACAAGAGTCAGGCTACATTTTTCAAGCCATAACAAATAGCCTTTGGTACATAACCAATCAGCATACAACAATACACGATGCATCTTTGAAAAAAAAAGATGTCATCCCCGTGCCTCCCGTGTTTGACGAATTCAGGGATATAACGAGTTTAAAAGGAAAAAAATAAAAGAAAAGCCAATGGATAAGATTCAATTGACAAGTCATTCGGAATGTCTTTACAAATTATGCATGTGACCCATCTTCAACAGTAGTCCCGAATGGCTCAAATTTAAAGACGATGTACAGTCGCTGGCAGAATGTTTGAGTAAATATGCCACCTACATTGAAAAGCAATGTTCTGAACAAGGACAAAGGCAAAGCCAAGTTCATCCTTGTCGCACTGTAATGGAGAATATTTCGGTCGAGTTTAGGCCCAAAGTATTTTTTGGTGTCAAGGAAAAATTCAAAATTTTCGATGCAGCACTGATAGAAAAGGATATTTATGAGCCGTTGATATTTGATGAAGGTGAACACCTGAATCACCCTTTTACAAACTCAATGCAGAGACTCCGATATTTCGATGAACTGCAGTTATCAATTCCAATATACCTATTTCGCTACTGTCCAGGTGGGAGTGTTGTGACAATTGTTTTTGCTTCTAAGGTATCTGAGGAAGACGGGACAAATGTGGAATCCTTGGCGAAGCCCATGCATGTAATTGCTAAGTTAGAAAATAAACTTCCCGAGTACCACACTCGTGCCCAAAAGACAAATTTCAAAAACACTTTAAACAATATTTGTACTTTAAAACCAGCTGTCGCGGATTTTATATATAAAGAATTGACGTTAGATGCATCTGCCGCTAGTCACCCAGTAACCCAACAAAGACTACAGTTGATAGCATTGGGCAATACTGGATTTGTGAGTGACCTGCGCAACTTAAATGCAGGCAGGCCGTCAGATAAATTTGACGTCTTCTTCCAGAAATTGGAAGAAGAAGTTGAGGTTATCTCTGCTGTGGATGACAGGCGTCACGGAGAACTTCATTTGAGTCAGCTGAAAAATGTCCAGAAGGCACACCCATTCCATCTAAAGCACTTGTTCGTTTGCAATTCACCCCAAGAAATGCTTACACACACCAGGCCCTCAATTTCACAAGTAGGTTCCCTGTACAATACAAAATTCAGTTACGACAGCTCAGAGCTAGTCATCAAGACCAACATTACTGTGCAGCGCAGTTCAAGTACCTCAAAAGTAAAGCAATAGAACTTGGTGAACATGGCACACTGTTTTGTTGTGACGATAAAGCCAAAATTCCAATAGGCGAACACGGTTTACCTGTCTCTACAGGAGTCAGGGGTAAAAAGACCCTAGCTCATTGTCAGGATACCCTGGTGGCAGCAGATCATGACCTGTCAAAGGCCAGTCTTACACCATCTGTGTACTTGCAATGTTCTGTCCCTAGTAGTGTGGAGAAATCCTTTGTATCAGGACAAGTTAATGTCTCTGTAAATGACTCAGTTTTTCAGACATCCAACCCCTTTCGACATGCTGCAACTCTTTGTAAAATATTGAAAAGCGACGATTCACCTTGTCCAAAGGTTCTATTGAAATTCAGTGACGGTGGGACGGACCAGAGAAATACACTTGAGTCGGTTAAATGCGCATCAATTGCAATTTTTAAAGAACTGAAACTGGATATGTTGGCCATTGCTCGTTGTGCACCTGGAAATAGTTGGGTGAATCCTGCCGAGCAGGTGATGTCTATTTTAAACTTAGGCTTACAAAACTGTGCTCTGGAGCGTTCTGACGATGATGGAACATTTAAGTCTTGTCAGAGCATGAAACTAATCAGGGAAAAGGTGTCCAAAAACCCCGCCCTGTTTGACACCTGGACAAAATCCGTTGAGGACGTCCAAGAGGTAGTATGCGGTCGTTTCAAACGACTTGCACTGAAAGACAAACCGTTCAATGTTATTGACCCCGTAACTGACACAGACATTGATAACATTAAACAGCAAGTTGCAGACCTTTTCCCTGATTTGGATCTGTCAAAGTTACAGAAACACCATACAAAAAAAGTGAAATCTTACCAAGACTGGTTAAATACTCATTGTATACAAAGAATGTACAATTTTCAGATTCGAAGATGTGATAACCCTGAATGTTGTGAAGGGGCAACGACACCCCAAGAGCTCATGAAATGGCTCCCAGACCCGACATTAGGTGAAGACAAAGAACACTTCAAGACATATGACGATTTAAATGGAACTGACATGGACGAAAGAGACAGGCCCAGTGCTACCATTTCAAAACTCAGCAAAGCAACTCCAAATATTGATAGACGCCTAAAACAAACTGTTTTACAATCGACCCCCAAGACATCTGACTCTGACGACTTGACAGATACATCTGTTCCCGCATCAATTTTTACAGCACAAAATGCACGTTTCATTTGCGAGTGTATCGAATGTAGAAAGCCAAGAGTTATTTACTCTAAAACTCGTTTGACTGAGAGACAAAAGATTCACCTGGCTCTACTGCTAAGTTCATTTGAGTATTCTTGTGGTGCACATTTGTCAGTACCCGGTGATCGGCTTCATGGACACATTCACGTTCGTTCGGGACTGACTTGCGGAAGTGCTATAGAGGTTTCCTATTATAGTGCCGATGTGGGTAGGCACGACTTATGTTGCTACTGTTGTGCTCCCGAGAGCAACATTGATCCAAACTTGAAAAAGCAATTCAAAACAGTTTTGCCCATTTGCGAAGAGTGTGAGAAGTCGGGTCTGAAGGCGATTTGCATGCGACCATTCGGAAAACAAAAATAAAGTATAAATCCAAGTGCTGGGGAAAATGCATAATTTAATTTTGTTTTGAAATATTTGTATGCGAGCCTTATTATTAGGCTGAATAGATTCCACTGGGTAGGTGAAGTAGCCGGCTGAAATTTATTTAGAACTACATATTTATATTTTGTTTCGAAATATTTGTATGCAGTTCTCAAACAATCTCTGTCTGCTACTTCCCCGTCACAGTAAATCATCTCTTCACAATTTTAGTCTGATCATTTAAATGTTTCTGTTGCGCTTTCTTTTCATACAACTGTGCATATAGTACATGAGTGATATAATGTTCTTTGTTTCCTCTGTGAAACACAGAGCACCATGACCCTCATGGACGATATAATGTTATCATTTTGATATCATCAACGGGTCAAATTCGCGTTTTGTCATTTTCCCCCGTAAAAACTATTCCCGGAATAAACATTGAACTCGCCACCCTAGAACACTTCTGTCCAAAATGCACTGAAAGTGCATTTGGGAAAGAAAGGTTCTGAGGTGATGGTTTGCTGTTGCTGCTATTTTTTATGAAGTAGAAACTTTGATGGATGAATGTCTCTATGTGAATTCGGATCTGTGTAGGATTGCCATATTGCACACCGGAAGAACCGTGTGTCTGTGCAGATTTATTTTGAAGGATCATTTAGATATGAAATAGACAGTGAATGTGTTTTGGGGTGAACCTGGCCTGACATTTTATGTCAAACATTATTGATCCATAACCCATAGCGCTAGTATTCAGCAAATGACATTGTTTGCAGCCAACACTTGTAACACAAAAAAAAATTATTTTTTGTTTCCGAACACTGATGACCCCCTCATTTAAACGAGAGTGACACGCTTGTTTTCATGAGGGAGTCATATAAACCAATGTTTGGAAGCAAAAAATTAATATATATTAAAAGGCGATCGTATAGGCTAGTACTGCGCTGGTGGGTTCTTCGTCAAGTTAGGTATTGAGAGGAATCTTGGTCGATTGGTACCACGGTCGATTGGTACCATCGGACAGTCGATTGGCACCAGCCGTAAAGTCGATCGGTACCATCTCGAAAGTTGATCGGTACCATCTCGAAAGTTGATTGGTACCATCCAAAAAGTCGAATGGTATCGTCGGTTCGGTCGATTCGCACCAACCATAAGTCGATTCGCATCACCACAAATGTATGACAACGTTACCCCACGAAATGTAGAAAGTATATTCTAAGCTTGTTTTCTCTTGATAAGTGGGAATATTATCAAAACAGTGGCGTTTGTAGTTTACATCACTCACTCAAAGCCTTATTCATTGAAATGAGGTATGGTCGATACAAATGCCACTGTTTGGATAATATTCTCACTCACCAAGAGAAAACGACCTTTGACTATAATTTCTACATTTCAAACGGGGGAATATTGTCATACATTTGTGGTGGTGCGAATCGACTTATGGTTGGTGCAAATCAACCGAACCGACGGTACCAATCGACATTTTGGATGGTACCAATCGACTTTCGAGATGGTACCAATCGACTTTACGGTTGGTGCCAATCGACTGTCCGATGGTACTAATCAACCGTGGTACCAATCGACCATTCCCCATTGAGAATAATCCCCGTCTTGTCACAGTTTTTGTTTTTCTCCGAGTGAAAAATACTACACGTGGGCTTAAGATCACAGACTTGTGATTGACTTTTTAAATATTAATCAGAACTTATTGTGTTGGAAACAAGGTCCGTTTTTCGAAGTTTATGTTTTTAAAATGCAAGGTCGCAAAGTTTTGGTTTAGTTTAAAGATGTCAGATCGTTTACCTCGTTAAAATGTATCGGCAGTAAGTATGGACTGTGAAAACACCTTCACGACGGGGCTGGTTGTTTGTTTTTTTTTTGGGTTTTTTTTTTGTAATATGTGGGTATGTGTTACATGTTGAATTAGAAAAAAATAATAATAATAAAAAAAAATATCTGCCGACCTACCGACTCCTCTTTTTTTCTGACATGTTACCGGAAACAGAACTTTTTTTTTTTTTGGCCTTAGAATCTTTTGATATTTAATATACATGTTCAGCATCCTCGGGAATCCGATTCAAATTTGTTAGATCCAGTCCCTATTTTGTGCACAGCATCCTTAGGAGGGTGTTCAGATTCAAATTTTTTGTAATCAAGTACTTTAATTCTTAATTCATATTTAGGTGCAATTTCAAAAACCGTCTTCTTTCGTTCCTCATGTTACATGTGGAATCATTTAATATTTGATATACAGCTTCCTCAGGAGGGTCAGATTCAAGTGTATTCAAATCCAGCCTGTGATTTCATATTTGGACTCTTTATGGGACCCCATATTTGAACTTCTTATGCCCCCGAAAAAAAAAGGGTATATAGTCGAGGTATCCATCTGTACATCCGTCCGTCTGTCCTTACAAAAATTTTGTATTATAACTCGAGCATCAGTTGTCGGATTTTAATGTTCTTTGGTATGCTGATAGGGCAGCTTGGGGGAACGGATGCCCTTGTACCTAGCATTTCGTCCATTCATTTTTGGTAGAGTTATGGCCCGTTTGTTTTTGGCCTCAGTTTCTGACTAAGGTAAATTGTACGATAGCCTATTGGGCAAAGTGCGGCCTAATTTTTTTTTGGTTTATTATTTTTCTGTGGCCCAGTGCTTGCAGGGGAGGTCATGACATTTTAACCTCTACATATCAATATATCCATATAAATATGGATGATACAAGAATTATAGTGATTTTGGTTCCAGACCATTTAAAATTGTATCACTGCACCAATCGATTTAAAATTTTATTTGCTTATTACTAATGTCAAAATACAGGTCAAGTTCGATTTGGAGGTTCACTCTGACCATTCTAGCAAGAGTTATGCCTCTTTTTGAATTAAAAAATCACAAATGTCCCAATTTCAGCTTTATTCTTACTGCAAAGTGCCTATAGGGGAAGTGTACAGCCCAGTGCTTGCAGAGGAGGTTGCATATCATTTTAAACTACATATCAATATAACCATATAAATATGGATGCCAATTTCAGCTTTATTCTTATAGTACAGCAGCTAAGACAAAAATATGGCAGAATATTTCACTTTGTGGAGAAATTATGAAACTTGGCACACTTGTATGGGACCCCTGTAGGATCATTTTTCGATTAGGACCCAACTCTGAAATGCTTCCTGGTGGCCGCCATCTTGAATTTCAATATGGCCGCCACATTGGACATCCTTTTGTCCATAACTTTGAAACTAAGCCAGATAGAAATGTAATTTCAGTGGCTACTCCCACATTTTCGGGGTCAAAGGATCCAGTAAAATCATTAGTTTGAACTTCCGGTGTTGACCATCTTGGATTCCAAGATGGCCGCCATTTTAAACATTATTGCCTCAAAATGGGGGTCAGTCATTGGAATTGCATTTCTATCTGCCTTAGATACTTAGATAGAAATGCAATTCAAGTGTCTGACCCCAATTTCAGGATCAAGGAATCCAGTAAAGACACTATTTTGAAAATCCTGTGTGGGCCACATTGAATTCCAAGATGGCCGTGGTATTAAACATAATTGCCTGACAATGGGGGTCAGCCATTGGAATTGCATTTCTTTCTGCCTTTGATACTAAGGCAAATAGAAATGCAATTCCAATGGCTGACCTGCAATTTCAGGGTCAAGAAATCCAGTAAAGACATTATTTTGAACATCTGGTGTCAGCCATATTGAATTTCAAGATGTAATGCAGTCTACTGTTAGTGTTAGACTCATTTGTCATAACATTGTCCATCACAAGCGCATAGTGAAGTGCACTGAAGGTTTGCCCTGTGACATTTGCAGTTCCCCGTGCAGGTATTTTTGCACTTGCAGCTGAGCAACTTGTAGCAATCCTTGGCAGCCTCAGGAAGAGTGGTCCATACAATTCCCCAGTGTCCATCACACTTCACCCAGCCCCAATCACCTGGTGAGGGAACAAATGGCTTGGCGACTAGGCACTGGCCCCAGATGTGGCCTGCTTGGAATGTGGCTATCTTCGTGTGTTCTAATAGAGCTGCTGCTGTTGGAGGAATGTTTTCGATCTCCCTAGACTTCTTGGAAAAGAGATAGCGTCTTGCTGCATCTACACCTTGAAGTTCACTGGTGCAGTCATACATTAGGACCACAAACCGCTCCAGAGTCTCAATCACTGTCTTCGGTACATCAGGAGGGCTCGAACACAGTGTGTGGAAGGCATCTGTAACCTCAGGATATGCTTGCCATGCCTGCCAAGCAGACTTCTTCCCACGGTTTGAAAAGAATGACACCATGTCGCAGCCTGTAAATGCATGAAAAAATGTCAGTGCCTGCGACTTCCGTGCCCCGATGCTGCTGACTATCTGGTGTATTGCAATGTGTCGGTAGTTCTTACCAGTACCAAAGGCAACCCATAGCTCCACCAGACCAATATGCAAGAATTTGGCAACTGCTATGACCACCACGTCAGTATCAACAGTGCGGATCATTACTTTCGTGTGTCCTTGCAGAGCCATGTCCTTAACATGGACGGAAATCCTCGAGTCTGCTTCCTCATGGGAGCAAGGAACAAGTGCTGAAGTTATGGTGCCTCTGGATGTGCACGCAACTTGATCATCTACCGTGCTGTAGGTTGTCTTGTCACCTTCAGGTTCATAGTCCACAAATTTTTGTGCAAGAAATCGAAACAACTCCTGTTTGTTTTCATTGTTTCGAAGAAAGCCAGGCCAGTTGCCTGGAATTCTTGTGGAGGATGAAACACGGCACGGAGTTCCACAGCCCCTCTTCTCTCTCGTTACGTTTTTCAAGCTGTCTGACTTGTAAGTATCCCATACAATATCGATTCTACTGACAGTGTCTAGTTCCTTCACCACATATGGTAGGAAGACCTCCTTGGCATAATCCTCAAAGGTACCACAGGTTCCAGGAATCAGAAAGTGAATTACAGCAGGTCCATCGAGGACTTTACCATCAACATCCAAAGAAGTATCACAGGGACCAGCCTACAGGGCGAAGTAGGCGATATCTTCGCCCTTAACACCAGGTCTTCGCCCAATTTCTTTCTCTGGGCGAAGTTGAAGTCGCCTTACAGTTCTGAAAAGTCGCGAAGAAAAGTTATTTCCGGCGATTCCAGTCCTAACTTCGCTTGGAAAAAATAGAAAAAAAATAAGTGTAGTGAAAGCAAATAATTGGGCAGGTTAAAGAATTACTAAACATATTGATTTTACTTCCCATAAAACCCCAAAATAATACCAACCACGGCACGATTTCATCATGACAATTGAAGTTTTCACTAGAGTCAAGTTAAATGACAAGACGAAAATTGCTCAAGTTCTTTTTTAATGTTTCATTTCAAAAGTGATTTCCATCATCAAACTTTGCTATACAGTGTATTTATTTAAAAACAACATTTTTGGTAATGATAACAATGTTTATTTTTTAGTTTTCACTTTTGAGTTTGAAGCATGTGATTTTTAAAAATTACTGTTGAGTATGTTCCATTTGTGGCGGTCACAATAAGGGTCCTACTAAATTACAGAAATAAAGGGTGTAAAAAGCAAACTGACAAATTCAATTATCTTCCTTGATAACAGAACATTTGCCTGGAAGAAATGCTTCTCAAAACTGAATTGAAATGATATTTGGTTGGCAAAAATAATTCACTAAACTGAATTTAACCCCCCCCCCCCCCTCAACTAATCGCTTTTAAACTGAATTGAACCCTTACCTAAACAGCTTTTTGTGAAATAATAATTGGTTACCAAAAACAATTTGCTAAACTGAATGTAACCCTTTACCTAACACAGTTTTTTCAGAAAAATTTGGTTGGGAAATATAATTTGCTAAATTGAATTTAACCCTTTACCTAACACAGTTTTTTTGAAAATAATATTTGGTTGACAAAATAAATAATTTGCTAAACGGAATTTAACCCTTTACCTAAAGCAACATTTTGAGAAATAACATTCGGCTGGCAAAAGTAAATTTGATAAACTGAATTTAACCCTTTACCTAACACAGGTTCTTCAGAATATTTGGTTGTCAAAAGTAATTTGATAAACTGAATTTAACCCTTTACTTGACATAGCTTTTTGAGAAATAATATGTTTTGCTCACTTCTCCCTATTTTCACCTCACTTCTCCTTAAAACCTTGGGAGGGAGAAGTGACTTCTCCCTAAATTTAGCCTCTAGGCTGGTCTCTGAAGTATCATGACTATTTGTCTCATTTCCTTCGAGGCAGTCCAAAAGGTTATGCTTGTCACCCTGGCGCATTTGACCTCCAGTAGCCAGTGACGGTGGGGTAGACTGGTTCTCATGCCTGAAGAATTCATCAACATCGCCTTCTCTAGTTTGACTTGCAATGTACAACCTTGAAAACAGAGCTCTGTCATTTCTTTTCAACCTACTCACAATTGTTTACAATTGGCTGTAACATAAGTGCAAGCCCTACTTCGGAACTAACTCAAGCTTTTAGAATCTTTTCCAAACGAGTTGGAAAAGTACTAGAGTGCAAAAGCACGAAAAAGATCGAAAAAAGGGTCGAGCGAGACCAGCGCTCGAAATTACAGGTACTCTCTCTGCACACCTCTTGCGTTTACCGAGCGCATGCGCAACAAACCGTGACGTCAATTCCTTTATTTTCCGCCATTGTTCATGGTCGGAAATTTTTGTGACTGTGCTGTTTATGATACTAATTCTTCGTGAACAACTTATTAATCGTCTTTAGTGTGCTACTGGATTGTATCCTTTTTCAAGCTACCAAATTATTACTCTACATTTAATGTTAATTTGTATTATTATTGCTGTGCTTTTCACACTTTATCTTGCCTTTCCCCCACGTGTGAACACGACCTTCGTTCTGTTTTCCGTCGGCGGGAAGCTTGATTGTTGTATTTATATCATGCCTAAGACTATTCCTTGTACCTCTTGTTTGCAGGTGAAACATGTGGACGATTCCCATACCACATGTGTCACTTGCAACAATTGCACTCAGGCCCAATCATGTGGTATCTGTGGGGTTTGGTCCTCTAAATTTTGGGCTTCTGTTAACAAGGTGGTTCTTTCCAGAGCTAGAACCCCTCGTTCTCGGGGTAAGGGTAGCCGTGCCGTTGCAGACATTTCTGCTGGTGCACGTGGTGACTCTGTCACACAGGATTCGGATCTGACTTCTGTGGCGAGCTCCTCTGCAACTGTTGACGGTGTTTGTTCTGTGATACCTGATGAGGAGACCGCGGTCTCTTTGTCTTCGGATGTCACTATTGAGGCGTCTGTTTTCGTTGAGAGCTTTTCCGAGGTCAACTCGGTAACCCTCTCCGATCTGCCTCCAACACCGTCCACCGTTGTTGAGGGGGTTGCTACTCCAGATCCTATTCTGTCTGATGGTGGCTCTTCCATCTCTTCTGGGGATGGTCTACAGTCTCGGGGGACCGAGGCTGTATCTGCTGGTGTGTCTGTGTGTTCTCAGCCTCCCCCAGCCTCGCGGCGAGGCTGTGCGGGTTTGCTGTCTGCTCCGTCTCATCTGGCTAGGTTTGCTCCTAGTCGGTTGAGCCGGCCGGTCGCTTCGGCAGCGATTCCTCGTCCCTCGAGTGAATCGTTTATTGTTCCACCTTCGCCTGCTAGTGTGCCGACTAGCGGGATGCTGTTGGGACGTTGGCATCCAGGGCCTGCTGTTCGGCAGCGGTCAGTGACAGCCCCGGTTAGCTGTCACTCTCGGAACCTTCCTCCGGTGATTCCTCACTGTGTTCCGAGTCTGGGTGTCGATCGATGCTTGCCGTCGGTCTCAGAGGATAGGCAGTTGGGGCCGTCTGCTGCGCAGAGGTCAATGACAGGTTCCTGTCATTCTTGGGACAATCCTCCGGTGTCTTCTCACCGTGTCCTAGGTCCAGCTACCGATCGACGTGCGCCGTCGGTCCCTTTCGAGGATTTGCAGGCAGGGCCTTCTGTTTCGCAGAGGCCAGTGATGGCTCCTGGGCGTCACAATCGGGACTATCCTCCGGTGTCTTCTCACCGTGCTCCTATTCTGTCTGCCGATCGACGTTCGCCGTCGGTCTCTTCTGAGGATTTGGGTTCTTCTACCAGAAGGGTCCATTGGGAGGACACTCCGTCGGGCGTTTCTGCTGCGACGGATTCTCAGGGTGACCTACGCCAGGCCGTTTTGGCGCTCACCCGGTTGCTTTCTGGCAACCCTCAAGTTGGCCTCCCTGTGCCTCCTGAGGCACAACCTCCTTTGGTCGGTCGCCGAGATGTCTCGCCTGGCCCCTTGGATACTGCACAGTATTCACAGGAGGTTTCTGCTGGTCAGCCCGAGTTGGGCTACGTCTCCTCTGCTACGGAGGATGACGAGTATCTTGAAGGTGATGGTCCCCCCTCGTCAGTCTTGGGGCAGGCTTTGGATTTCGTCTTTGGCTTATTGCCGGACGTTCTACCTTCCGACCAGCCTTCTGTGACCGTCCGGCCGCGGTCCACTGTGGAGCGCCGTAACCCTGTTGAGCCTTCTAGCTCCGGGGCTTTGCGTCCTCTGCAATCGGCTCAGGTGGTTGAGTCCTTCCAGGGCTTAGACGCCAAAATGCGTTCTAAGGCCCTTAAGGGTTCCTTCTTTTCTAGAGCTGATGCCTTCCTGCCTCCATCGCGGTTTCGTGTTTACGATTCCGTCTCTCCACCAGTCTTCCAAGGGATGACTACTGTGGATGAGGATTCTTCTTCCCTCGGGTTGACTAAGCCTAAGTCGGCAGTTCTCCCGATGTCGGTAGTTGAGTCTATGGTGGGCCTGTCCCGAGAGATGCTGGGTATGTTATCTCTCGCGGACCATGTTGTCGCTGCTCTGGCTGAATATTTTCCACCAGGGGAGTTTGATGACGCTCAGGCGCCTTTTCGCGTTTTGTCACAGGCTCTTATGAACTTGACTCACGCTCACGCCTGTAACACGGCCAATTTGGAGCTGGCACGCCGGGATGCGGTTTTGGATTCTTTACCATCCCTTCCTTCTGAGCAACGTGCTGTTCTGAGGTCTGCCTCTTTGGTAGGACCTCAGTTGTTCCATGGTTCCGTGGAAGCTGTTCGTGGCGAAGTTTTTCGTCATTCGAAGGACCAGCTTTTGCTGAGACAGCTTGACCCACCTGCTGCTGCGGGTGGGGGTCGTTCCAGGCCCGCCAAGCGTGCTGCTGCGTCTGCCTCGTCGGCGACGTCGGCTACGCCTTCGGCTCCGTCTGCTCCTTCTGCTCATAAGAAGCGCCGACGTGGCCAGGCCCGCTGGCAGCCTCAGGCTGGAAAGTCTCAGGACTCTGTCACTTCCCGAGGTGGTTTCTCCTCTCGGGGGCCTCGTCGAGGCCGCAAGTGAAGGTTCTCACCTCGATTCGCCTCCAGTCGGAGGAAGGCTGTCGCTGTTTTACGACCGTTGGACAGAGATAACGTCGGACTCTTGGGTCCTCGACGTCATTCATTCCGGTCTGCGACTGTCCTTCCATCGGCACCCCAGTTTATCTCGGGTGCCCCTTCCGACTCAGGTCCCTTCAGATTCTCTGCGTCGGGACCTTCTGGTGCAGGAGATCGACAATCTCCTCACCAAAGGGGCGATCGAGGTGGTCAGGAACACCCTTTCACCGGGGTTTTACTCGAGACTTTTCTTGGTGCCGAAGAAAAACGGCCAATTTCGTCCTGTCATCGATCTGAGTACCCTGAACGAGTACATAATTGCTCCTCGTTTCAGTATGGAGACTTTCCGGTCGGTTCGACGTTCAGTTCATCAGGGCGATTTTGCGGCCAGTATCGACCTGAAGGATGCCTACTTCCATGTACCCATTCATCTGGCGTCACGGAAATACCTTCGGTTCTCGTTTCGGGATCGAGTTTTTCAATTCAGAGCTCTCCCGTTCGGTTTGAACCTGGCTCCTTGGGCCTTCACCCGACTGATGTCACATGTGCTTGCTTTCCATCGCACTCAGTCGGCGGTGACTTCGTCCGCCTACCTAGACGACATCCTCCAATGGCACCACGATGCTGCTGTTCTGGAGTTCGATGTCCGGCAGTTTCTTTGCCTTCTAGCGTCGCTGGGTTTCAGAGTCAATCGCGAGAAGTCGGATCTTCTTCCTTCTCAGCGATTCCGTCATTTGGGGATGGATTTCGACACTCTTCACAATGTAGTGTCGGTTCCCCAGGCTCGGGCGACGATTCTTTCCGCCTTGACTCGGGACCTGCTTCAATCTTCCTCGGTCTCGGCCAGGACTTTCCTTCGGATGCTGGGCCTTTGCGGTTCGGTGACCGATCTCATTCCGCTCGGTCGCTTGTTTGTCCGACCTCTCCAACACTTCCTGTTGGATCATTGGCGTCCGAATGTAGATCCGCTGGACCTGGAACTCACTATTCCTCGGTCTCTGCTTTGTCACCTCCGCCCTTGGGCAAATATTCCCTGGCTGACGCAGGGTGTTCCGTTGGATCTTCCTTTGGCCGATCGCATCCTTACTGCGGATGCCAGCGATCGGGGCTGGGGTGCGACGTTGGACCCTCTCGGTCTGTCTGCTCACGGAGAGTGGGACAGCGAGCAGGTGGACCTTCATATCAACCAGAAGGAGCTCCTTGCTCTTCTGTTGAGTTTTCGGCTTTGGATCCCTCATCTGTCGGACCATGTTGTCCTACTTCTTTCAGACAATTCGACAGTAGTGGCCTACATACGGAATCAGGGAGGCACTCATTCGATTCCTATGTATCGGCTGTCTCGGGATCTTCTTCTGTTGGCACGGGATGTGGACGCTCGGGTGTCCATTCGACACATTCCCGGGCGTCTCAACGTCCTAGCAGACTCCCTGTCCCGACGCGACAGTGTCCTTCCAACCGAATGGATGCTACATCGGTCGGTGTTTCAGGCGATTTGCGAGCAGTGGGGTCGTCCTCAGGTCGACCTTTTCGCTACTCGCTGGAATCATCAGGTAGAGACTTTTGTCTCCCCTTGTCCAGATCCTCTGGCATTTGCAGTAGACGCTCTGTCTCTGGACTGGACAGGCTGGGTCGGCTATGCCTTTCCTCCTGCACCGATTCTTCCTCAAGTTTTAGCGAAGATTCGTGCTTGCAGTTGCAGGATCATTCTGATCACACCCCTGTCTCCACAGAGGGTGTGGATCAATCTGCTGCGGCCTCTATTGGCCGATCGACCGATTCGTCTACCTCTACGTCGCGATCTTCTTTCACAGGGTCGTCCCAGGAAGTATCACAACAACCTGGCGAGCCTGTCCCTTCACGCCTGTCTTTTATCAGGTCCAGTCTCCGACGTAGAGGTTTTTCGAGACGATCAGTGGAGTGCATTTCTGCATCGCGGCGACCTTCCACTGGAATGACTTATGCCGCCAAGTGGAAGGTTTTCTGCCGCTGGTGTTCAGATCACAATGTGAATTACCGTGATCCGTCTATCGCTCAAATTGCGGATTTTCTGGTTTTTCTTTTTGACTCCAAGGGCCTCCAGCCTATTACGATTAAGGGCTATCGGTCTATGCTGTCTGATACTTTCTCTTATGTGGGAAAGCGGTGTATCGGTCGTAATCTTTTCCTCTCCAAACTTATTCGGCACTTTTCTTTGAAGAGGCCTCGAGTTTTGCGTCTTACACCCAAGTGGAACTTGGCATGGGTGTTGCACTGTTTGGAGGGGGCGCCTTTCGAGCCTTTATCTGAGACCGACATGCGTTTTCTCACCTATAAGACGGCTTTTCTTCTAGCGTTTGCTTCTGCTCGTCGAGTCAGTGAGCTTCATGCGCTATCTGTTGATTCTGCCTTCTTCCGAAATGAGGCTAACAGTGTTACATTCACTACTGATTGCTCTTTTCTGGCTAAGAATCAACTCCCCGATTCGGTACCTCCTCCCATCTGCATTCGGGCTCTCCCTGCTGTAGATGGACGGAGGCCTCTTCTTTGTCCTGTTCGTGCGGTCAAGACTTACATTACTCGCACTCAGTTCATTAGGAGGGATCGGAAGAGATTTTTTCTGTCTCTCATTCCTAAGCGGCAGTCTATCTCTTCCCATTCTATTTCCAGGTGGATCTGTCTTGCAATCAAGCTGGCTTATTCTCGCTTGTCTGCATCGGATCTTGTTTCGAACCGGCTTAATGCTCACGAGGTTCGTGCCATTTCTACATCCTGGGCGTTCTCCAATTCTGTTTCGCTCCGTGATGTTATGAATGCGGCTTACTGGAGGAATGCTTCTACCTTCTCCTCCTTTTATCTCCGCCACCTTCAGCAGCAATCTGAGGACCTTTATTCTTTAGGTCCTCTCGTTGCTGCTCAGGCTGTGGTGCACCCTCGTTAAATTGTTTTTGTCGAGGTTGCGCTTCTCTCAGCCTTGTTCTTTTCAGGTGCCTTCTCTCTTTCTTCATTACAGGTTTTAGTTTTTGTTCTCTGCCATCCTTGCTTTCGTTACTGCTACTCTTGTTGGTATTGGTTATGTGATTCACCTCCTCCTATTGTTTATTCAGCCAATTGTAAACAATTGTGAGTAGGTTGAAAAGAAATTAAAATTTTTTAGTAAATTTTGTTTCTTAACATACCTACCACAATTGTTTACCGGAGGCCCACCCTCCTTGGGGATATCTTTGATATCGATGCCTCCCCGCTAAATCACAAACTTCTCGTTGGCGGAAATACGGAATTGACGTCACGGTTTGTTGCGCATGCGCTCGGTAAACGCAAGAGGTGTGCAGAGAGAGTACCTGTAATTTCGAGCGCTGGTCTCGCTCGACCCTTTTTTCGATCTTTTTCGTGCTTTTGCACTCTAGTACTTTTCCAACTCGTTTGGAAAAGATTCTAAAAGCTTGAGTTAGTTCCGAAGTAGGGCTTGCACTTATGTTACAGCCAATTGTAAACAATTGTGGTAGGTATGTTAAGAAACAAAATTTACTAAAAAATTTTAATTTTTCTATTCAGTCAGCCTCCCTGCTGCCTTGGTCTTCTCCGTACCAGGCTTGCTAAACATAGCCAGGTTGTTGCGGGGAATGGTGTCTCCAATTGATTTCGAATTGGACTTGAAACATTCTTCCATGAATTGATTGTATTTTGCCTTCCCCAGTGAATAGGCATTCTCCATGGCTTTTAACAACTTTATTTGGCATGATGGCTTTGGAATTTAGATTCAGCAGGTCCATGCTCTCTTCCATGAACGGATTTCCCATCTCTTCAATTGTGATCACCAGTGACTGTACATCGTGAACGAATTTCTCCTGGACACTTTTTGTCTGCTCATGGTGGTGATCTGGAATAGTGACGTCAGAGGTAGTCCCATCTTCGTCGAAGCCATCCTCAAACTCATCAACCAGTCTTGCTATTTCAGGCCCTGCCACCATCCATCTCCGAAGTGCTCCGTATTTTTCAGTCAAGCCAACAGCTCCACCGTCGCCCTTAACTAGTGCATTTAGCTGTTCATGTGCCTGGTCCAATGAAATGGCAGAGAAAGGTCACCCTGTCTTCTTGGCAGTGAATTCTCCGCGTTTGAACTGACAAAAGACATCTGGACATCTCTCTTGCAAGGATGACATATCTCGCACATGAACCGGTAACCAGCGGGCATAGTTTGGGTGGTCCAATATGAAGAACCATGGTACCAACTCGGCTTGTGATGCAATGTACAGGTTAAAATCGGACACTCACAGGGACCTCACAAACTGGAAGATAGTTTGTTCAAAATACAGCACTGTTTGCCAAAAATGGAACTGTGGGTACATTTCAGACCTCTCAGCACACCACTCTGTGAATCCATCTGCTTCGATCTGACCACTGTCACTGTTTTCCATCTCCTTGGAATGCAAGTAGGCTTTCTGCTGTAACTGATACAAAACTGCGGCAGTAACCTGATGTGCCCTGCAGGTTTTGGTCACATGAGATGCACGAAGGAATCCTTCACAGGTACCTGCAGTCACACAATGTCTGCCTGGGTTAAAGCATATGTCCATCCACTTCCGTCAAGGATATCTCCGATGGTCCTCAAGGCAGCCATCTCTGTATGCAGCCCCCCCTAGCATTATCACGTTCTTATCCTCCCCATATAAGTTTGGAAACCGCCATTGGAGCTGCTTTGCTAAGGCATATAATGGCCGATCCATCGTGAGGACGGGCGTCTGTCCGGGGTTGAGAAATTGAGTTGCAGTGGCATTGTTGTTCATGATATTGGAGATCATAGCCACAGAGGTTGACTTCTCACGGAAAAATGGTAGCAATGACACATTTGTCTGCGCAGTTGCAAGATCCTCTTGTCTGGAAGCATGGTATGCAGCCCATGACACATTATCTGTTGCACACAGCTGTGTCTCCTTCTGACAAATCGTCATCTGGTGCTCCAACCACATGTACTCTAGCTTACGGTCCTCCCTCAGATCTGGCGCTACATCTGTAGGTTGCCTAACAGGTCCATAGTAAACAGGAACATACGCAGCCTTAGGAAGGGCCTGTGCAGCAGGTATACTTGTATACTTTGCTAGTAGCTGTTGGACGTGTTTAGTTTAATTGTATTTGTCATCAAATAGTGACGTATCTGAGCGAATTTGGCCGGAATTAGTTTCATCTGGATGTTGACAGAGAGAGTGAGCAGTCCCATGAAAAGAGTCCTTTGCAGAAACTGAGCTTGGATTATGATCTACATTGTCAGCTTGACCTGTTGTGAATACACCCTTCCGAAGCTGTGGTGGGCCGACCACACCATCTCTTTCATACTGTGTGCAAAGACGGTTTGCTACACCAGACAACATCCTTAGCAAGCGGTCATATGAAATGCTGAGCCCCAGACTATGTAATCGATCCACAAGTTCATGCTTCCTGGTCTTCGAATGTATCTTCAGGCCAAGAAAAATTGGCAGAGGTGTCTCCTGTGATTTGTTGTGTCGAACACAGCCTTTGAGACAGGAATGTTTAACACTGTTGAAAATGAGCAACTGAGCAATTGTTAATTCAGCATTTCACTGGAGCTTTGTTCGATCTATCTGGTCTTTTATGTTAAGTCCTTCAAGTACACAAACGCAAGCAACACGCTGGGCACAGATTTAATCTGTTCCTTACGACCTAATATTCCGTTAAACGTGTAATCGTTTTCGAAAGTTTGTCTGCGAACTATACTTGCTGCTTTTGCCAGGCACATGATATCCGAATCTGTGTTGCAGCCTCTAATAACTGCATCTCCAATGTCACGGTCAACTACAAAGAGGATTTCACGGCCATGCTTTGTCGCCGTCAGATGTGGACAGTTCAACAGGAGTCTCTCCTTTAAACGTGTTTAAACGTTGACTTGAGTCTCAGGAGGCATCCCAAGATCAACCAGACGTTGTCGATACGTCTCAGCGAGGTCAGAAAGACGGAAGACAGGAGCTGTGTCTGTCAAACAACTGGCTTCATCAATGTGGGCTATAAGTTCTGCCTATGCTATGCCATCAAATGATAAAATGTGAATGTCTTTGCGGCATTTCTGCACAGCTCTTGCATCGTGAAAAAGTTTAGTCATACAGGATTTGTGATACTTTCCTTCTATAGCCACCAGATCGCCATCAGCAATTTTTCTGAGCAAATTTGTGTCCTTCAGTTTAATTGCATATTGCTGCACTGTATGATCAATTGCGAATGTTGACGCAGTATGAGGGTCGCCGTCCGTACCATCGCAGAACAGACATGTATCCTTTTCGCTTGTTTTACTATAATCTGTACTTATTCTCCAAGTTTTGCAAGGAGAGACTTCAGGTGTATCGTCACTGGGAGCCGTACGTTTTCTCCACCTATCTACATGTAATTTCAGCTGAGAGTATTCATTTTTACACCATTTATGCCAGCAAGCTTCATGTGCACGAAGTGTTTGCTCAAAACCAGGTCCATCATCAAGTCTATCGAAATCAATTTTGAGTGGGTTGAAGCCGGTATCTCGAGCGTCACTTTGTTCTCGGGCCAATGTACTGTATCCCATTCCTTTGGCAAACTGTTTTCCTCTCCCAGGCACAACAATGGATTCTTGTTTTTGGCTTTGGCAAAGGACACAGAAACCCCAGTTGAAGTTAGGTTTTTCTGCTTCTTCGAAAGCACCATCTGTTGACAAAGAAGGCCAAATCTTGAATGACTTGGACATCGTTAGTTAGTAAGTTTCAGCACCTAAAACATAAAACAGAACTTGCATGAACATAATGTGGCACCATCCTGAGCACACAGGGTTTCTACGAGTTCTTCTTCCCATCTTTGCTTCGAGAGCAGTGACGAGAGGTGGAACTCGCAGAAGCGCTGTGTTCTCAAGGTAGTCAGCAGTAAGAGAGTAGATTCTATTTGTATAAAAGATCAGATTATATATTTATATATATTTATTTATATATTTATTCTATTTATTCTATAATTAGATTAGATTCTATGTAGATTCTATTATATAAAATAAGGTTCAATTACACCCCTCCCCTCCTCCATGGAGGGGCCAAATAACCCGCTACCAGTTGTCCGTCTGAGCTGCACCTCATGTTAGGCATTTGTGCATTATTTGTCCATCTTGGAAGCATATGGAGGGTACCGGATGATCTAAATATTGATATGTCTGTATTCCTTGACCCTGAAGATTGGCGCTTAACATCAGGAAGTGCTTTTCTGTCTGCTTTAGTTTCGAAGTTATATTATTATATGCAATTATATTTAATATGTCGACCATCTTTGAATCCAATATGGCCGACACCGGAAGTTCACACTAATGATTTTCCTGGATTCCTTGACCCCGAAAATGTGGGGGTAGGCACTGAAATAACATTTCTGTCTGCCTTAGTTTCGACGTTATAGACAAAAGTATGTCCAATAGGGCGACCATATTGAAATTCAAGATGGCGGCCACCAGGAGACGTTTCAGAGTTGGGTCCTAATTGAAAAATGATCCTACAGGGGTCCCCTATAAGTGTGCCAAATTTCAAAGTGAAATATTTTTCTACTTAGCCGCTGGACTATTACTGGCCAGAGCCTATGGGGGAAGAGCTGCCCAATTTTTTTTGGTCCACTATTTCTGTGCTGTCCAGTGCTTGGTGGGAAGGTTGCATGTCATTTTAACCTACTACATATCGATATAACCATATAAATATGGATGCCATTTCAGCTTTATTCTTACTGGCCAGTGTCTCATAGGGGAAGTGCTGCCCATTTTTTGTTTAGTCCACTATCTCACTTTTTTCTAGTCCACTATTTCTGTATTGCCCAGTGTTTGCAGGGCAGGTTTGCATGTCATTTTAACCTACTACATATCGATATACTCCTATAAATATGGATGACACAAGAATCATAGTGTTTTTTAATTCCGTTCATTCAAAGTTGTTTGGATGAACCAGTTCTCTTCAAACATTCAGTAGTTATTTATTTACATGCAAGTCCAACTTTGCTAACTTCGGGGCCATCAACACACGTGTTAGCGTCGCTCTTGTTCAATATACAGAAGCTTCTTTAAAAATTTTGTTCTTCACATCTGCCAGCTAGAATCTTTTGGTATTTAGTAAACAGCATCCTCAGAGTTGGATGGGAGACAGATTCAGATTTGTTCAAATCATATCCCTTAACTGATATTTGTTCTCCCTATGAGAGCCCACATTTTAACTTTGTCCTTTTCTATTTGTCAGAAATCTTTCTGATTCACGAGTCATAATCTTTTAATACTTGGTATTTGGTATCACTAGGGGGTAGATGGGGTGGGCACATTCAAGTTTATTCAGTTCAAGCCCCTGGATTCATATTTGAGCTCTCTGCAGTTTGGGGAATATTGTTTAAAAATCTTCTTTAGGTCCACCAGTCAAAATCTTTTGATATTTGGTACACAGCATCCTTATGAGGTGGCAGATTCAAGTTTTTCAAATCAATTCCCATTTTGGGCTCTATGTCACAGCTCAAATTTTAACTTGGTGGAATATGAGGAACATTCTTTCAAAATCTTCTCGGTTCTACCAATCAGAATCTTTTGATATTTGGTGTACAGCATTCTTGTGCAATAGGAGGAAAATTTTTTTTTTATAATCTTTTTCAAATTAACAGTCAGAATCTTTTGATAGTTTGTGTACATTCTAAGTGAGGTCAGATTCAAGTTTCTTCAAATCTTCAAATCATGTTCCAGCCAGATGGTCTTTAAGTCATTTTTACCCTTTCAACTTTCTTACTCTGCATTATGTGGAAAGTGTTCATACAAATTATTTGCAATAATGGAGTTTCCTTGCAGGAACTCTGAGATGTTTGGCAGTGTTTGTTCTCTCAAAATACTGCCCCAATCAGTGAACAAAAATATAAAAGTTGATAATATGTGACTAATAATATAATCAAAACAACCTTAAATCTCTTTGTGAAAAATTATTGGGGCTTTGTCAGGAGAGTGCCTCAGGCCCCTAGGATCCTCTTGTTTGCTGGTCATCTAGTACTAGTAATTGTTTGTTGGGCTAGTATAGCTGCCTAATAATTAGGGTAGGAAGATGATCACTTATAGGGGGCATGATGACACCATGTACTAAGGCGTACTGCACGTCGATGGTGCACATGTCTTCAACCACTGTAACTCTTCTTGAGTGGAGCTTGAACAGCGTTAGAATGTTGTGGAGTTGACAGTTGCTCATTGATGCTTGGTGGTGCTCTCTGGGTACTCTGGCTTCCTCCACTTGTAAAACTGTCATGGTCACGATTAGCCATTGTGCGTAAGTATATGACCTTAAACACCAATAAATAAATAAAAAAATAAATAAATGATCCTTTTTGGACTTATTGTCAGCTAATGTTAATTCTCGTAATGCGCTGTCTGTCGTTCTTGGGAAGCTTCTGTATCGTCAAAAGACAACCGTTCTCCCAGAGCATTCGTCATCCAAAGACCTTGCGAATAGATTTTCTTCTTTCTTTTCTGAAAAAATTGAGACTATCAGAGCTTCGCTTGATAAAAACTCAGAATCCGATCTTCGACAGATGGCCATCATGCCATGCACCTGTGTTAAAGCTGTTGCACAGTTGTCCCAATTCAAACCTTTGGCTATAACAGATATCCAGAGGTTAATATCCACGGCACCATCTAAGCAATGCATGCTAGATATCATTCCAACTTGGTTGTTAAAAGCTTCTCTTTTGGAGTTAACTACACCGATCTTGAAACTGGTCAATGCCTTCCTCCACTCTGGCGTCTTTCCGAAACACGCTTTAGTAAAACCTCTTCTTAAAAAGCCAACACTTGACCTAGAGGTTCTAAAAAACTACCGACCGGTCACTAATCTTCCATTCCTATCAAAGATTATTGAGTGTGCGGTGGCTTCTCAGTTGAATTCTCATTTGGCAGTCCACAGCCTAGCCGAAGTTAACCAATCTGCATACAGATCTAATTGCAGTACAGAAACGGCACTTCTAAGGGTCCAAAATGATATCCTCCTATCCATGGACGGGCACAACCTAACATGTCTTGTTTTGTTGGATTTAAGCCCCGCTTTTGACACCATAGATCATAACATACTTATTGAAAGACTGGCAGTGAGAATTGGCCTTACTAACCGAGCACTTAATTGGTTTTTGTCGTACCTTAATGGTTGCACACAGAGTGTCCTTATTGGCAGAGTCATCAGACAAGGTCACACTACGTTTTGGCATCCCTCAAGGATCGGTGTTGGGTCCCCTACTGTACACCGTCTATATCTTATCTCTCGGTGACATTATTCGAAGCCATGGCCTTGACTTTCATTTTTATGCAGATGACACACAGCTGTATATTAGTTTTACTCACGCCTTTGAGTTTGAAGCATGCAGTAAGATTGAACTTTGTATTTCAGACATCAAGGCATGGATGACTAAAAACTTTCTTAAATTGAACGATGACAAGACAGAAGTAATATATATAGGTCTCCCTCCCCTACTTTCAAAAATATCCAAACTGTTCCTCAATATTAGAGGTTCTGCGATAAAACCCAGTATCTGTGTTCGAAACTTAGGTTATTTCATGGATGAAAATTTGGCCGCTGATGAACATATCAAACATGTCTCTCGTGGTGCATTTTTTCATCTTAGAAATATTAGCAAAATTTGATCCTTCATTGATACGCAGACATCACAACAGCTTGTCCACGCCTTTGTTATCCGTCGCCTCGACTACTGCAACTCCCTTCTGATTGGCTCTAAAACATCTATTCTTGAAAAACTACAACACATCCAAAATTGTGCTGCACGGGTCATAACCAGAACTCAAAAGTTCTGCCATAAAACACCAGTACTCTCTGAGTTACAATGGCTACCCTTTAAGCAAAGAATTCAATTTAAAATTGTCATTTTGGTGTTTAAGTGTATCTCGGGATCTGCACCATCCTACCTGTCCGATCTGCGTACCATCCACAAACCAGGTCTCTTAGGTCATCAGGTCAACTCAATCTGGTTCAGCCTGTATCTAAATTTACTAGTGCTGGTGATAGGGCCTTTGTGGTTGCTGGCCCAAGGCTTTGGAATTCTCTTCTAGTCGACATAAAAAATAGTAAATCACTTGAATCATCCAAGTCTGTACTAAAACCTACCTTTTTTTAAAGGCATTTTCTTCAGTGGTCTTTTAATTTTGTTCATAAACTGACATTACCAGGTGCATGGGTGTGACTGAGTCAATGAGGATTGAATCGTTACTCATCAAGGTACACTCACATACTTGTTTTAGTAAAGTTGTAGTTTGTTTTTTTTGTTTTTTTGTTTTTTTATTTTGTGTTAATTCAATACCCTTTTCTTTTAGGTTCTGTTGCCTATCGCCACAATATAACCTCGGCTGCTGATGTAGCGTTGGGCACCAATAAATGATAATAGTGATCCATGTATCAATGTATCTGTGAGAGAATGTACGTGTAAGTGTGTATATGTATGTATGCAATTATTGTACAGCCATTGAGCACCATGTGTGGATTCTAGGCTTTAAAATTATTATTATTATTATTATTATTATTATTATTATTATTATTATTATTATTATTATTATTATTATTATTATTGTATCAAGTTTCAAGACTTTTAATTTGCTGTTCAAAGGCAAGGGAAGGTGACTTTTAAATTGAAATAATTTCTTTTGCAGGTTGCAAGTGATGACAGCGAAGGAGATGAGTCTGATCAAGAGAAATCACCAAGGAAGAGCAAGGGTACATTGGTTACCATGAAGATGGTAAAAGAGTGGACACAGTTGTTTCAGGTTAGCATCAGTTTTCAAACTTTAAATTGCATCACCTCATGTATGACTGAATATTCCAGCACAAGATGACATAAGGCCATTATTAATAAATTCTTTGTTTTATGTCAATCATTTGTTCTGATAGATAAATCCAAAATGCACAAATTATTAACTATTAACCTTTAAGTCCTCAATTTAAGCCCTAATTTTACATTAATAACCACTGTATATATGTTTACGTAGCAGCAGGTGACTTAACCCTCAAGGGCCTGGGCATGTATTCTGAATTTCCAGCAGCCCACAGCCCTAAAACATCCTTCACAGGCAGCCAAGACAAACTAGAAACTACTGCCTAGATAATATGCCTATTGTGTGGTTATAAAAATTGGAAATAGATCAATAAAGGTTAATAGTGTTTATAATACATTATTGTTGGCTGCCTGAAAAGGCAGCCGACAGTGAGGTAAAAACACTGTTAAGATAAATGTATCCTACAGGTTATGTTCTCAAGGAAGAATACACTTGGAACAACTTTTTCAGAGACATTTAAAAGGTGCAATTTGTTGCTTTTTGGCGTCTTAAGGGTTAATTTTCTTCCGTCAAGTATCTGTGCTTGTCTTTGATGTTCTAAAATGATCTGAGTTGCAAATGTGCCAATACCTTTTACAACATTAGTCCACACTTGTGTTATTGGGCAGTAAAATAATTTTGGGGTGTGGTCCATCCTTTGGATGTACAGCACCAAAACATCATTTCACAATCTTGTGGGCCACATTTTAATTAATATTTTGTAGTCAGCACACACCTTATAAACAGAGCACTCTCCTTCGTATTGTGTATTAAACCAATCGCACATTGTGTGCATGCGATGTTCACATGTACTCCATGACATTTAGAACACCATCATCGATTCTGACACGCATTGATATATGAGTCGCCATGGTTGATTTATGCCACTGATAGTCAGTTGCTGTTTGATGAATACTGTCATGATAAAAACTGTGTCATGGGCCATGATGAACTAAAATGCTTTATTGTTTTATGTCTACATTAAATGTGTGAGCTCTATGAAAACAAAGTAGCAATGAACGGAGGTATAAATGTAAAGAAGTCTGAAAGTAATATTTTTTAGTACCTGTGATGGTGACAGGTACCAACAGTTTGTGTATGTCAAACAAAATATAATAGACTAAATACCTGTATTTTTATCCCAAGTTCCCACGTGGGGGCACGGTGGCACTATGTATTATTCTGACTTCGGATATGAGCATATAACCTTATGCTACTCTGCGTTAGCGTTTTGTTGTAGGGAAATAACTTATTGATATTCCTTTTAAGACCCCCCCCCCCCCCCCCACTTTACCCTGCCCGCCCACCCGCCCCCCTGCGCAGTTCAAAAACCTTGAATCCACTTCAAAGGTTTCGAGTCGAGCCAGACCTTAGCAGTGGTTTCAAATCGACTCAAATCTTTAATGGTTCGCAGGGCCCTAGTTGAAAGTGTCATTGAACCCCAATAAATAAATAAATAAATAAATAAATAAATAAATAAATAAATACCTGTATGGGATGTGCATATACTGAGGTCTGTAAACAAGGGGAATTTGGTGAGTGTAATTTCATAACATATTACAGTAGAGCCCTGTTAATTGAATAGCCACTTTGCCTATAAAAATTATTCAGTTAATAGGAGTATTCAATTAACAGATTTGGTCAGTTTCCTGTATTCTGTAGGTAAACTGAGCATTTTTTGTTTTATTATATAATAGATTAAATGCCTGTAATGGATGTGCTAAGGCTACATAGGTCTATATAAGGGGAATTTGGTTATTGTCAGAGCATTTTCGTTATATATAAAATCACTTTTCATTTAATTAACAGGAGTATGCTCTGTAACATATACACAATTAACAGGTTAAAATTCTACTGAAGGTATTGAAAATGAGTTTGTGTTTGAAAGTTATATGGGCCATGAGCTGCGAAAAGGGACCTTAGGGGTCAAATATTCGAAAATGAGTTAGAGTTACATCTCTACTCTCCTGAAATCGAGGATTCCAACAGAGTTTACTTTAGGTTCATCTGACATTTATAAATGGGTCAACGCGACGTGTAAAGTGGGATGTCCAAGAGCCCCAAAACTTGAATCGACCGTTTGACGTTTCAACGTAATACTTATATGATGCAGCTTTAATTCAACGTGGATATGGTTCAATTCATGGTGTGAGAGGAGCAATCTGCAAAGAAAGTTTTGAAAAAGATTTGTTTTCCTGAGCTGTCAGGTTTTTTATTTTTGTTTATTTCTTGTTAATTTTTTTCTTTTTGTTTTTTTTGGGGGGGTGGGGGGGGGGGGGGTCGGGGGTGATGCTTTTTGCACGTTTTCGGCTGCTTTCCATGCATCGGCAAATTGAATAAAGAAAATCCATTAACACATGACCCTCCTCACCAATGTAACTAGTGGGCTGAAAACAGACAATAATACAGCAAAAAACAAAAAAAAAAACAAAAAAAAAATATAGAAGAAGAAGAAACGGGACCAACAGAAATTTTACAGTGCTATCAGGTGCTATCTCCAATAATGGCAATATGGGCCAACGTGCACAGCATTGGAAAGGCATCAGAGCATGGACGACAAATTTTTCTTGAGAGAACTACAGTACGTGGAGAGTGGATTGTAACTAAATCACCTGTGGAGTGGAGTTATCACCCAAATTATCACTTTCAAATTCTGTACATATGGACATAAAATACAAGCAATGTTTCAGCTAATGGACCTCCGGGTTTAACCTGGAGGTCCATTGGCTCGAACTTTGCTTGTGATTGTGATGGTTATGCTTTCCAATAAATGTGTAATTATTGCTAGGGTGGAATCTCCACTCTGCGGGTGATTTAATGATAATACTCTCTCCACGTACTGTAACACCGAATCTCCAACCAACGGTAGTACGTACTCACTCCCACCGCCGTCCAGCCAGCATGATATATTATGCCTATAACATATCCCGTCCCACTTAATGACGACTTCAGGAAAACAATTCTTAGAGATTTATTCATGGATGGATTCACATACAACACTACTGCATTAAAATTTACCCTGATAATTTTGTGGTAAAATTTTATTATTCTCTATTCAGCACCAGTTACTCTTAAGTCTTCCATTTGCACAGCTCTGCATAGGGAATTATCTAAATGTACCACTCTAGCATACTACACATACATTCGTTCGTATATTTTGCCACCCCCAATTAAAAATCCTGGCTACGCCAGTGAGTATTTATCCCCCCCCCCTCCCCCGCCCCTCATGCACATGCACATAGGCCTATTCTCGGACCACTATTAAAATTATTAAACAAATACAGGCTGGGTTTTTGTTTGTTTTTTGCTCAATATTAATGTGTTGCCCATTAATTTTAAATTGTTATTTTCTCTGATTTTATGTCCCCTAACAAGCTTTAGATTAATTGATATTCACAAGACAAAGACATGATTTCTGAGTATCATTTATGCAAAGCACGTATTTCGGTTTGGAATTTAAACACCAAAATGCTTACAAAATCTCGTATTCAATTTCTAAGCACCTCTGAAGTGCAAGGATTACGTACAAAAGTGTTTTTTCTCGTCAGTTTGTGTCCAATTCCGGAACGTGTTAAGATATTCAGTTGCTCCAAAACACAACTTCGTGTGGAATTTCTAAACGCATTTAGTTGTGGTGAAGCGTAACTCTAAAATGCGTCTCGATTTTAAACACAACATTGAAACACGTTTGGGTCTGAACATGTAGGCCCTATATAATTCGAGGAGCGGGCCATCCAGCTGAACAATTTCAATTTTAAAATGTCTTGAAATCAAATGTAGATTCAGCCAAGACCTATGTGAGTTTCCTTCGAAAGTTGCCTGAGTGTCAGTAGTCTCAATCTTTGCCAGGAGAGGTTATCAAGCTCAGTGTGTTTGGCCGCATGTTGGGGTATGTGTATCAATCTCAAAACTTCTTCCCGTGGGCCTCCCACGATATAAAAGTCTGCATGCCCACTGATGTAGATTGTTCTCCTCCTGTCTCCATTGGTAAAATAAGACTTGGTAACCAACGCTGCCATCCATCAGTATATATAAGTGTGAAACATAGGCACAAATGATTGGCAAGACTTAACTTAATAGTTATTTTGAGTCATGATATAGCCTTGATGCTGGCACCAATAAATAAATACATGAACCGCAAAATGTATTTAATCAAAGTCAGGTTCAGTTAATGGTCTGTATGAGACTTCTATACAAGAAACCTAAAAAGGTGACTGATACATACTGTCACAAGTTTTACTCCTTTTGTCGGGAGAGGCTGTTTAGGCCACAAATAGGTCATATATCCCTTTATTCGATGAGAAAATTTGAAACAAATATTCCCAGAGCAGTCAGGTAACCATAGGGCCGTGTGTAAGAATGGGCAGACTGGGCGGACGCACAGGACCTCACATTTGAAGGGCCCCACATTTGGCAGGGAATTTTGTCATATTGTTCGAAATACCCATTTTCCTGTTGAAATGCTCCGCATCCTGAAGCTTAGAATGCGTTCAGAAACGTCCTGAGTGCCTCCAGAAATCCAAATTTACCTGGGGTAACACCCCTCTCCCCCCACAAGACTCCAATTAAGACGCCTGTCGGCCAGACTTCGGGATCTGGATGTTATGATCGTACGAAAAAATTGAGCTTCTACTCGAAGCTGCCCAGGCTACCCATATTTCTGAATCCGGCCCTTGGTAACCTGACGTCTCTGGACAGTTTTTTTTTTTTTTGTTGTTGGGGGGGGGGGGGGGGGGGGGGGCACTGACACTGACTCTAGTTAGAAACAATGTATGGGAATGAGCAATCGTGTATCTCATCTTGGTGATAAATTACATGTAGTAGGAACAAAATTGGAGGCGTTATGATTTTTCAGTAAGCATATTTGTCGGAGGCTCTAAACACGAATCTGGAAGTGGATCGAGGGGACAGGATCAAACCACTACACGCATACAAGCACAGAGAGGCACCTGTAATATTTTGTTGCCTAGGTAAAACGTTGCCTGACAAACGCCATCATTTTCTTTGAAATGAAATGGCGTGAAAAGAAATCTTGAAGACAACAACATAATTTTATGCAAAAACTGATTTATTTATTTGAGCTTCCATTAACAAGTTATCTTGAAGTACAATGTACTGCAAGATTGTCTTTCCAATTCTAAATTTTGTTGCCATTCAGTACTTTTCGACACCACCATTAACACTTTTTACAGAATCACAATTCACATGTACAGTCGAAACTCGAAGTTTACGGGACCGACCTACAACTTCGACTTATCCTGGTCTTCGAGTTATGCACTTCAGATGTATTTGAGAGATTTGGAAGTCTTGAACACAAGAACACAGAAACTTGTAATCTGGACAAAGGAACCACCTCGACACCTCCCAGAAAATATAGAACCGCGACGGTCTATATTTCCTGGGAGGGTGGAGGGGGATTGCTAGTCCCTGATTGCCAGGACCGATAGCCAACTTCAAGTTATCCCATATATTCGAATCATCCGATTTCGAGTTATCAACTTCCGACTGTAGTTTTTAGTTTTTCAAGACAACTCCCATTCCCAACCACCTCTTGCTAGTTCCAGGAGAAAAGAGATCAGTGAACAAGACACGCAAAAAACCTAAACAAGCAAACAAAAACAATACTGTGCAAGTTATTTTACACGATAACGTGGTAAGTATTGTTTTTGTTTTTGTCTCTCGGTATTCCCGGGGGTGGGGTGGAGGGAGGGACGGAGGGAGGTGGTGGATCAGTTGTAAAAAATAAATAAATAAAAACACGAATTGTTGGGGGAGGTGGGCGAATAAAAACTGCAAGGCACAGGGTCCCGGGAAGAGGGGGTCCGCCGAGGTCAAAGCATTTTTTCAAATCAACTTTTTTACATTCAGTAATAGAAGACTTTTGAGCATTGTCATGCATGTCTGTCATTAGTGGTCATTTAAGAACATGACGGTTTCATTTACCTTGAAAGATATTTTTAAAGGTTATCGTACATCAAGATTGAAAAAAAATTGCCCCCCCCCCCCCCCCCAAGATTGAAAAAAAAATTGCCCCCCCCCCCCTCCCCCCCCTGCCAAAAATGAAATGATTTATGATCAAATTGTTTCTCTGGATAGTCCAAGAGGCAGAACATTACTTTTCGGACCTAGTGAAATTACATCATCTAATTATTTCAGGCTTACATGCAGTCTACCTTACCACCCAACCAATCATTCGAACAAGATTATTCTTTCATGTTTCATCAGAAAAAAGAACTAAATTGTCACCAAGGGACTTCAGTTAATGAGGAATAGTGGGAGGTCAGCTGTAAAAAAAAATACACGAGGCCGAAAAAGCAAAATTCCGCTCCTGGACAACCTAAAAATAAAATTTGAGCCATTTTGTGTGTGTGTGTGTGTGTGTGCAAAAATCCTATTTTGATGAGAAATATGAAAACAGAAAAAGTAACTTTCAAAGCAAATAAAACGTATATCTTTTACCTATCATGTTCTTAAGTGACCACCAAAGATATAACGATGCTCAAAGGTCTTTTATCAACGAAATAAATGTGGAAAAAGTGGATTTGAAAAAAAATGGTTTGGCTTCGGAGGGGGGGGGGGGGGGGGGGGAATCACACCCCACGGGGCTTAGTGTCTTGCAAATGTTTTTTTGACCCCACCAGTGGTTATTCCAAGGGCTAAATTTTTGGCCGCGTGTATTTTTGCCCAGAGCTGACGCCTTTATTGTTCCAGCAACAATTACCAGAACCGAGAAATGTTTCTCGAACAGCTTCGAAGGACAGTTTTGAAAGATACTTGAATTTTGTCATATTTAAAAACTTTGTTAAATAAATATAGTTGAGTGGCATCACGATCACAAAATTAATAAGGCTCCAATTGAAAGAAAAACTGACACAATTGTGAGCTACCTAAGCTGACCAGTAGCAGGGGTGGCGCTAGAAATTCTGGCATGGGGGGGGGGGGGGGCAATTAAGGGACATGATATGCTCCCCGTGGGGGAGGGGGTGGGGGTAGAGGTGCATATCAATAATTTTTTTAAGGCAGAAGCAATCCTTGAAGATTTATTGCAGGGTTTTATTTTTATTTATTTATTTATTTATTTATTTATTTATTTGTTTAAATTATTATTTTTTTTTGGGGGGGGGGTGGGAGGTGGTGAGGTGATTCAATTCTTCTCAAGCTCCCAGATCTCTCCTCCCAGATAAAAATTGTGCTTTCGGACTATTCTGGTGGCTTTTAAAGGTTTACACAGTTTTTGAACGTTGAAAATAATGAGGTAGGGCCTACGACCCATATTTTGAGGGTAAGATTCACAAACTGTGTAGACTAACTGCATTCGAATTTCGAGCTTATAATTCTTTACTGAATAAGTTCATCGACTGGGTGTGTATGGGAATAGCAAAAAAAAAAAGCAGAGTCAATGTTTGTGTGAGAGAGGGTGTGTGAATGTGTTTGTGATGAATGGGAGAAAGGGGATGGCTGGCAAAATCTATGTTTGGGGACCGGGTAAATGCCCTTCTCCTCGCCCCCACCCGTAGCATCGACACTGGTCACAAGTTACTGCGCTTGACATGAGGTGTTGCGGCTTTTGAAGTAGTAAAGAATGTAGGCTGTGGACATGCTGTATCCAGGGCTATAGAAAATAAATCACATTCAATTTCACAGTCCAACTATGCTGTTAGAAAATAGAACACCGCATGGCTTTGATCTATGATCTATGTGTACTGTGATGACTAGTAGTGACGTACAGTAGAGCTTGAATACAGATCAGACAACTTCAGTCATTTTTACGCCACACGGGAACTTCAAATAAAAACAAAAACAACAACAACAAAAAAAAAAAAAACGTTCCCAACGTTAAAAATCATTTTATTCCAGGCACATAAAATTTTTAACTGGTTTTCAGAAGGATTACCGCACGAACATGATGAATTCATGTTAGAACAAGTGACGGAAACAAAAATGATTTTGAAACCTGAGTTCTCGGCAACTTTCTTTTCGATGTCACACAGTGATTTAAAAATAGAAACACTCGTTGATGTAAACAATTCAGCGAGTGCGAAACGTCATTTAAACAGGTCAAACCAAACAGAGTGAAGCGAAAAATCTGTCGTGTCACATCTGCAGACAGCCCATCGAACTCTCTTGGAAAACAATGAAATCGGCGTGTTTTTGTCAATATATCCTTTGTGGGTGTTAATTTTCATCAGAAAATGCTGTGTGCCTCAAAGTTTTATGACATTAATGTCATCGATTAATAGGAAACATGTAAAGCCATATGGAAACAACCAAACAATTGGATACTCCTGAAGCTGGTTTGCTACACAGTAGACAACAGGTCTTCTTGAAAGTCAAGAACGCGTGTCGCCTCGGCTATTTCGTTGGCAAAGAACTTTTCAATTCATCAGAATCCAAGAGGATGTTTTGAGAGTCTGATTCTATCTCTGACAAAAAAACATTTATTTAGTTATGGTAACCAGTTTTAATTTATTAAATACATCAAATCAGTGCGTTCCTCGTATCGAAAGAAAAAAATAAAAAGCCGGATGTGTTTATAAAACTTATTTGATCACGCCCACAATTTTTACGTCGTTTGTTTTTGATGTCTTTCTCTGTTTTCATTGGATATCCTGTAAGGTCCCTTTTCACAGCTCACGGCCCATATTCAGTTAAAAGGGTTATTCAGTTTGGTGATATCCAATTGAGATGGCTCTCTTGAACTCCATAGTTGGGTCACTCAATAGATAATATATATTTACTTAACAGGGATATTCACTTAAGAGATATCCAGTAAGTAGGATCCACTGTACAAGACTTTTTATTCAATCAACAAGAGTTTGCTCTGTAACCTATATGCAATTAACAGGTTAAATTTGTACTGAGGGATGGTAAATGGTTTTGTGTTCAGAAGTTACATTCAATTAATAGGGTTATTCCGTTAGGGGATATCCAATTAAGAGGGCTCTACTGTACTCCATGGTTGGTTCACTCAACAATTGCTGTATATAAGTACATCCAATTTGTGATCATCCTCCCCAATTTCCATTTGTTATCCCTACTTCATTTTTAAGGATGAACAGTACAGATGTATCTGCTAATTTTGTTGCTCCTACTGAAAATGCTGTAAAACCTGAACCATTAAAACCTCACATGGCAGTCTTATCTCTGATATATACATGTAGGTAGAGCTGGGAGGTTTTGATTTTTTAGATTCGGTTTTGGTTTGACTTCAGCAAAAAACTCAGTATTGGTTCATTTTTTTTTATGTATTAAGAACTTATAGTAAATAACACTTTAGGCAGGCCTTTAAATTCATTTATTTTGGGGACACCATTTTGCTCTAATTAAATAACAGTTTTATCCTGTTATGTTTTATTGTCATGTACTTCTTTGTGTTTCTGTGGTCATATTATGATTGAAGTTATTCTAAAATGCAGAATAGGCAGAGAGAATTTATATATTTTTCTTGGTGTCTTCACACCTTCTCTAATTTGGGGATACCTGTGAAAGGTGTGAAATTGAGGTAATCTAAAGTCCTGCTTTAGCCTCCATAACTTGAAGAAAATCTGCAATAGTTTTTACGGCACCACTCACCACAAAAACCACTGTAAGTATCTCCAAGAGGTTCAGGCTAACTTTCCTTTGATCATTCCTAGCAGTTCTTAGAGGATCAATTGCTAAGCCTTTTGAGTCTGAAAAAAGATAAATTAGGGCAAGAAATTAATAATGTTCACCTAATATGTGTTATGTTCTCTTTATCACATTTTCTCTTTTATAGACTCGTCCGTTGGATGAGTCAGTAAGGGAGAACATGTGATAATGAGAAAATGATGTATTTGTCCCTTTGCCGGGAAGACTCTAGTGTTGGAGCGATTGCTGATTTTCAGGAGTCAACTAGTCAAGCAGGATAATCGACTCAAAGCCATCTAGTCGGGCCATTTCCCGAACCACTAAGGAATTCCCTGTGTCTTTTAAGACAAACAGCATTCATCATTTTCATACTTTTAGTGATAGCTCAAGTCCAAAATCAGAAGGGAAAGGAGATGAATTTGTTTATATAAAACTGGCTGAGAATAAATATAACCAATACATCTTGTCATGTGTTTGTTCTTCCAAAATGATTAATTAACCCAGAGTACTAGTCGGGCAGAAATATTTTGTCGCTATGAACTTGTAACTGTTGTGATGACATCCCACAGCTTCAGGCATTGGAAGTGCTACTCAGTGCAACATGCATCCAGTTATGAGTGGTAATTTCAAATGAGAGTGGTGTTAACCTGTATTCTTACACTTCACCGTGTGAACTCAAGTCTAGTTCCCTTCCAGTAAGATAGTTTTATCAGTTTATGCACAAACACAGTAAAACGGCTGTTAGTTTGCCACATTATAGACTGGGAAAAAAAACCTTATGTTGTGAGATCAGATACATAATAATCGGAGAATTGTTATTTTTTTCTTTCAGTCTTCTTCCATAATTGCTATTAAAGAAGCATCATATGCATTTAAAGCTGCAGTTCAGCAGGCCAAGGGAGAGGAATCATCTGTTGCAATGAAATACAAAGTAGAAGGCAGTACAGGTATTATTTCACCTATACAAGTGTATAATCCTGTCATGTTGGATTCCAATCAGCAGATATTTATTTATTTATTTATTTATTTATTTATTTATTTATTGGGGTTTAATGACACTTTTGACAGCCAGTGACACCTTGTGTCTGACAGTGTTACACATGGAGGAAGCCAGATTACCCACCATAGAGAACCATGGAGCAATGACAAGCAACTGTCACACGACACAACGTACTAACACTGCACAATCAGGATTAGCTTTGGTTGAAGATAAGGGCACCATTGATGTACAGAATGCCTTAGTATGCAGCGCCACTGTGCCCCCACATGGGCAATCTGGATAAAGTGCCGTGCAAATTTTAGAGATATAATATTGCAAAATTAAGACTGATTTAAGAAAATCAGTAAAAAATTACATATGAAATATGTTCTTACCATATGTCACTTTTTCGACAGGTGAGATTCCACACTGTTGTTGAGGGAAAAGTAGATAGAGAATTTTGTCTGGGCCGCTACTGGGTTGAGCTCCGCTCTCAATTCTCTCTCCACATGTAATCACAATACTGTAACAACTTTGTTTTCTTTGATTCTTTTGGGTATCTACAGCGGCCATTTATGGGACCTTTTCCCCAATTATGTTTCCATTTCTTAACCCCAGATTTCCCAACCTCAGTTCGTACACAAACAAAAAATTGATGCACAACTGGTGCCTTGAACTGGGTAGTCATAAGGCGTCAGAAAACCATTGGTTTTCTGAAGCGTTATGACCACCCAGTTCAGAACACCGAATGTACATTAAATTTAAATTGCTTGCCTAATGAAGTCTCCTAATTCAAAGGCAAATGACAAGTTCTTCCTTAAAAGTATAAGAACAGTTTGATAGAGACTACATAGACAGCATGAACATGACTCCATGTGGCCGTTTGTTGTAAACTTACTTGTAGTACATGTGGATTTGCATAGGTATTGGTCTCTATGATCTCTGCTTAGTGTTAAAATGTTTTTTCCCCCCAAAAGAAATGCCCAATTGAATCCCCCATGATTCAAATTTTCCCAATGGCATGCACTCCGGACCCTTTCCCAAAATGGGCAGAAGAATGACCGGTTTGGCATACAAGTTCTAAAATTTACAGTGTGTGGATAGTAGATGAGTGCCACTAGACGATCAAAGATCAAACTGATTCTCGTGAATCAGGACAAATTTTAAAGCTTGAAATAGTAAGATTACAAATTTTTTATTCAACAACCAATCCCTAAGACTAGCTGGTGCTAACTCAAAAATTAATCCAGGGCCAAACACAAATTTTGCCCCCCAATCCCCAAAATTTGTATGCAAAACCAAAAAAAAATCAAGTCCTGTCACGTCCTCCATACTTTTTAGATCTGCACATACACAGTATCCAGGAAGGAACTGAAATTGGTGCAAACCATCATTCTTTGTTTGGCACTAAAGTCAGCAACAATGAACTGACATCTGTGCTTTTAAATTTCATTTTTGTGGATGCCAGACACAAATCAATGGTAAAATTGGTGGATCCAAGGACATAAATGGATGATGGAAGTGAACTACAGTGGTTTGGAACATTCAGGGCTGTAACTTTATAATTTTTATCAAAATTATTTCATGTTTCCCTCTTTCGGGACATGGGCCTGATGTCATCATTCTTGCTATGATTTATCCACTATTGTTAAGTGTTCCTTCCCTATCCTTCCTTGAAGCCCTCCTGTTAAACGCCCAAGCTTTTTGGCTTGTTTTTATCGAAATTTTTTATTAAATTTCTTGGGAGTTCAACGTGTTTTACAGAATGTTTGTTCTGTTTATCCCCATGGTTACGTCCTCACCCTAGGGGTGTTGGGTCATGTGGGTCATGCATCTTCTATCCGATCTATCGTTTTTTCTTCATTTGAAGATCTTGCTTTACATCGGGTAGCTTTAAAATCGGTTACTGACTTTGGGCCTTTTTGTTCTGTGCCTGATGTCTTGTTTCTGGTGTTTTCCCTGATGTTGTTTACATTGGCAACGTCCTTAAATATATGTAGTTTTTCATTGTTATTACTGTAGGATTGTTGTAAGATACATGTTTTAATAAGCCGGTAGTGTCGCAATAATTTTTGTAATTTTGTCCACACTTAGGCTCTATCGGGATATCCTTAAGCTCTTCAGGTTCCCTTTGGGAACTTGGGATTTTGTCAAGATTTTTGAATTTAATTTTTCGATTTTGATTTTGATTATTATGTATCTTTATCATATATTTATTTTGAAGTTTGTGGGAGTTGATCGACTTGGTTTTGATTAATTATGAAGGCTTATTGCTCCAAATGCAAGGCGAGGAAGTCTTCCTCAGATTTACATACGTGTTGCCTTGCCTGTAGTCGATGTACTCCTACGAATTCTTGTCCTACATGTGTTGACAACATCCTTATTTATATGTAGTACTTTATTTTGTATTACTGTAGAATTACTGTAGGATACATTGATTATTATTCTGGTAGTGTAGCTCAAAAATTTGGATTTTGTCCACACTTAGGCTCTATCGGGATGATATTGGGCTCATAATGTTCCCTTTGGCATATTGAGGCAGATTTTCAGTGGTTAAGTCATTAGTTCCGCTGCAAATGCCAGATCAGGCTTTCACGATTATGATGGGTATGAGTCTATAGTTTGGGGCACGGCCCTGAGTTCTACAGTTCTACAGACTATAATTGTAGGGGTCTGAGACCCTCAGTTCCTGTAGAAATACATAATCATCAAGAATGATGTCAATATTGTTAGCGCTTTATCAATGCGTTCACGCTTGTTCAGAGTTTGTTGAACAACTCAATAGTGGTAGTGTACATAAGGAACCAGGGCGGCACCGATTTACTTTTGTTATAATACCTAACAGAGAATCATTTTCATGTCTCTGTAAAGAAAGGTCACCTGTTTCATATGTTTGGACGCTCAACATGTGTTTATTTGTACAATTTTGCTACCAGTGGGATCACCCAATGATTCTTTAGTTTGCGATGCATCGGAACAATTGTTACCGTCATTTGTGTCGCCATGCCCAGATTATTGAGCGCAGGCAGTAGACACTCTGCAAATTCATGGGGAGGAATAATAGGATATTGCGCATCCTATTCATTTAGTAGCTTATGTTTAAGTTTAAACAGTGAATCCTGCTGGTAGTGCCTCTGTTGTCACAAGAATCTTGGATCAATATTCTCAAGTGTCAGTTATGTGACCAGAAGATTTCTCCCAGAGAGGGTCTACTTTCAGGGGATGTTTTATTCTTCACGTTCCTCTCCATCCATAGTGGCATATGGAGTCAGTTTGACGTGAGGGATCCATTTCGGTTCCTATATTTTTTATCTTAACTGACACAGATACGATTAAATAAAATGGGTGAGGGGATTTCGTTACCATTTCAAATTAGGCACTATCCAATTAAATTTAATAGAGCAGTATATGATGAGCTTTGATTTGTTGTCAGAAAAAAACTCAGGACTTTACTTGTTAACTGACACAAGTACGATTGAATAATGCGGGTGAGGAGATTTCATTATGACTTCGAATTCCCCCCCCTCCCCCCCCCCCCCCCCCCCACCACACACACACACACACTCAGACACTTCCTTGTGTGTTATAAACAATTACCGGCAATTACCGGGCAAGACGTAGTTCTCTTCCCGCAAGCTTTATTATTGTAATACATGCATTTTGTATATTTATGTAGTGTTCTGTGGCTACCTCATGGCTCATCCAGTTTTTAGTCCCCTTTGGGAACCGTAAGGGGACTATAGGATTGCACTCTGTCTGTCCGTCCATCTGTCTGTCCATCCATCTGTCTGTCTGTCCATCTGTCTGTCTGTTTTTTATGTTACCACCTCTCCCTCCAACATGCTATAAGCTACACCTTTCATATTTGGTACATGGATAAATGGTTCTGAGGGGATGATGCACGCTCAAAATATTTTTATACTGTACCAATGACCCAGACATAGCTGGTGCTAACTCTTAAAAATCTAGGGCCAAACACAAATTTTGCCCCCCAATCCCCAAAATTTGCATCTAAAACCAAAGAAATCATGTCCTGAATGGCCCTCCATACTTCGCCTCTACTGCGCATGCGCAGTGTCAAGGAGGTCCCGAAATTGGCACCATTTATCATTCTTTGTTTGGCCCTTCATCAGTTCACATCTGACTGATCTTTGTGCTTGTAAATCTCAGTTTAAATGATGCCAGACACATAAATATTAGAGAAATGGTGGATCTAAAGAGGAAATAGAAGGAGGAGAGGAAAAATGAGTGACAGAAAATAATCAGGGCTGTAACTTAACATTTTTTATGAAATTATGTTAAGTTACCTATTTTCGAGGCATGGGCCTGTTGTTGTCATTCTTGTTATAAAGTTACACTGCTTGTTCAGTGTTTCCTCTCTCCCTTTCCTTTAAGTCCCCCTTGCTATTCTCCCATGCTTTTGGCATTTTTTCTGTAATATTATTACTAAAATTTCTTGGGAGTTATAGCTGGATAACAGAATGAATTCTGTTCTTTTCCCCATGTTTACGTCCTCACCCATGGGTGTTTAGGCGTAGTGTTCTGCATCTACCATCTGATGTTCTGCAGTTTCTTCCCTGGAAGTCTCTGTTTTGCATCAGATGGTGTATTATTGGTAACTGATTTCGGGCCAAGGTTATCAGTGCCTGGAGTCATGTTTTTACACTTCTTGTTTACATTGACAACAGTCTCTGTGGAGGGGGGATTTCTTGTCTTTGTGTTAGTTTAATCATAAGAAGATACATTATTATTATTCGTAAGTGTTGCATTAATTTTTTAAAATATTTTTAAAATTTTTGTCCACACTTAGACTTGGGATCCATTGGGGCTCAATGTTACTTTTCAGAAACCTGGGCTTTTCTGAAAAAATATTTTTTCAAAAATTTTTTTTGTTTTCAATTATTTTTTCTATGTTAATGGATCATGTTATTATGTACCTTTGTTTTCAGGGGTTGGTGCGAGTACTAGGACTTTTTATATTCTTTTCACAATGAAAGGATATTGTTCAATTGTAATAAGAGGAAATCTTCCTCTGACTTTTATAATTATTGTATTAATTGTAGTCAGTGTACTCGCACTAACTCCTGTTCAGTATGTGTCAATTGGGATCAAACATGGGAAGCGTGTGTCACGGTATGTTAGCGGGGAAATGGCCATGCCGGTCCTTTCTCCGCAGGGTCACTCTAGTTTATCAATCTCTATTTCAGACGAACAAGAACAGGGTGATGTATCCGTGATGTCTTCCAAAAGTGTGCCTCCGTCGTCACAATTAAATGAAGAGCTAGCGCAAAGTGCTCATGGAAATACGTCAATTGCCTAAGAGGTCCCTAGTAGAATTGACGGCGTTGACGTCCGCTAGCTCGCCCGGTGTAGCATCCATTCATTGAATGGTTCAGCAGCCGGGTTCGTCCGTTGCGGTCCAGAAAGGAGTTTTGGGTGATGTGAGCACTATAAATCAACTAAGTGCACACCCAGTGACGGCAGATCAGAGGAGAGAACGGAGGAAGCCTATTAGTCCGGTTCCTAGCTCGTCCAGGTCCATCCGGGCTGCGAGCGAGAGAGGCCCCTCTCTCGTACAACAACATCTGGGACCAGATGTTGTGGTACAAAACATTTCGCATTCGGAGCATACGTCCGCCGCTCGGGACGCTCTGTTATATAGACAGTCCGGAGAGACTGTCAATAAGGCTTCCTCATCCTCACGGCAGTGCACACGACCGCACCTTGGCTACGTGACCTCGGATATCCAGCCAGCTTCGCCAATCAGGGATTCCACGGCGAACAGGTCACGCCATCCGGTAGCCAAGGGACACGAGGCCTGTAGACTCCGGACGCTCGCATAATAGAAGTATGCACGGGTCAATGTACATGGAGCTTCCAGCGGCAAAGCAACGTAAGACCGCTTCTCCACAGGCCTCAGTGACGGACGTGCTATCCAAAATAGCACAACTTATCGCAGCATCCCAGCAAACGACAGAATCTCTGTCGGATCAGGAATAATCCGACGACGCTGTGTCAGTACGCTCCGCTGAAGCATCAGGTACGGACGACCGAGCACTTCATAGGGTCCGACAGGATGGCGAAAGGGATTCGGAGGATTTCGAGCTTTCCCTTTCGGAACAACAGAAGCTGCCATAGATTTCTGCCGGCATTATCTTCCAGAGGTTGTTCTGTCGGACTAGAATGCTGCGATGCTGGATAAGAGACTAATAGCGTCATTGGACACAGAATTTCTTTTCGATCGGTTCAGGGACATCGTCCCTGAGTTGCCGACACAGTCCAATAATGTCACAAGAACATTCGAATTATTGAACGATGCTATATATAAGCTTGCTACCAAAACAGGCAAGTCTGGTTTCTTGTCCGCAAATGCTCTAAATCTGCCTTTCATCAATTCATGGAATAAATTTGAAACGGCAGGACAGGGCATACCGAGAGTTCCTCTGCGTCTAGACGACGAGGCTGAAGACTTGGTATTGTCTATATCGCCATCTATGTCAACTCCAACCACGATGTTGAAAACGACAATAATGTCTAACAGACTTAACTTAGACGCTTTATCATACGCAGACCACCTTACTAAGGCGTTATCATTACGTCTTCAAGGGAAAGAATTCCAGGATATGATCCTCAATGAGATTTCTTTCAAGGGCAGTAGCTTTTCCACGTATAACTCCGCCCTTCAGTGGCAAACCTGGAGTTGGTTAGACGTGACGCAGCCCTAGTTACATCCACGCGCGTGGATAGTAAGGTGAAGAACTCTCTCAGAGTCGCTTCGGTCTCGGAGAAGCTTCTCTTCGACGGCAACCTTTCAGCAATCTATGAATTGCTCGATATAGACGTTCTCTTGTCAATCAAGTGTAACAAGAGATTCAGACTTGGGCAAACATTCAGTGGTTGACTCAGGGAGTTCCACTGCAGTTGCCGGATCCGAGTTTTACGATTATGATGGATGCCAGTGAAACAGGTTGGGGTACAACATTGATCCCAACGGATTCGAAGTGCCACGGTCTTTGGGTTCCGCAGTTTCTAGGCAAGCACATAAACATCCAAGAAATGATGTCAATTTGGCTTGCACTACGTCATTGGATGAACATTTTTCAGAAAGCGCATGTCCAAATCGTGTCCGACAAAAAGACAGTAGTTGCGTATATCCGGAACCAGGGAGGCACTCATTCTGTTCCGTTATTCTATTTAACGGAAAGAATCCTTCTGTTTGTTCTAGAACACCAAGTTCTGCTTTCGGTCCGTCATATTCCGGGTCGTCTGAATGTATTAGCAGACTCCCTTTCACGGAAGGGTCGCTTGTTGCCGTCAGAATGGACTCTCAACAAACAGGTATTCAATCAGATTTGCTACCAATGGGAGCGGCCAATGATAGACTTATTTCCGACACAACTCAACAATCAATTGCAGACGTATGTGTCACCATGTCCGGATCCCCAAGCATATGCAGTAGACGCTCTATCTCGTGGGACGGAATGATCGGATATGCATATCCTCCAACGCCGTTGATTCAGCAAATATTGCTAAAGATAAAATAATCACAATACAATTCTGTTGGTAGCATCTCTGTCTCCACAGAGACCGTGGATAAATCTGCTCAGGTGTCTGCTGTGGGACTTACCGCGAAAACTTCCTCCACGAGAGGTTCTTCTTTCGCAGGAAAAATCGTGTCAACTTCATCACAACCCGCAAGGTCTCAACCTTCACGAATTCCGTTGTGCGGTCCTTCTTGCACGGCAAGCATTGTACAGAACGAGCAGTGGACGCGATTTCTAACTGTAGGAGGACCTCCTCTTCGCTATACTATGTGGCTAAAGTGGAAGGTCTTTCGTCGTTGGTGTAGGGATCATTATGTTGATATTTTTTATCCCTCCATACCAGACATTGCAAACTTTCTAGTATACTTGTTTGACGAGATCAAATGCAACCTATTACTATTAAAGGTTATAGGTCTATGTTATCTGATACCTATGCACACCATGATAGTTTACAATTGGATCTAATGTCTCTTTATCTAAATTAGTTAGAAACTTTTCGATAAATAGACCTAGAACCCTTAGATTAATTCCTAAATGGAATTTAGCTTGGGTTCTTCTTAAACTAAAAGAAAACCATTTGAGCCTCTTGAGACAGTAGATTTCAAATTCTGGTCTTATAAGACAGCATTTCTCTTAGCTTTCTCTTCTGCTTGAAGAGTTAGTGAGCTTCATGCACTATCGGTGGACGATTCTCACTATCGTAGTGTCGGGAACACTATTGCCTTTACTACTAATGTAGGATTTTGGGCTAAGAATCAGGCTCCTAATTAATATCCGGAACCTATTGTTATTAAGGCCCTTCCGTCTTCAGACGGGCATAGGCCTTTACTCTGTCCGGTTAAGAGCTTTATGTATTTATAAATAAGATCTCAGTTTATCAGAAATGGACGTAAACGCTTCTTCTGTCTCTGATGCCTAATAGAAAGGACATTACGGTCCATTCTATTGCTAGATGGATTCAATTAACTATCTGTACTGCTTATGATAATCTATCTTCAACTCAGCAGTCTGTGCTTAAGATTTTGGCTCATGAAGAACAGCTCTTTCTACATCTTGGGCTTATGCAAATAGTGTTGCTATTACAGATTTAATGTAGGCTGCATATTGGTCTCAGCCATCCACATTCACAAATTTTTATCTCAGAAATATTGAGTCCATTTCTGGAGACCTGCATTGTTTAGGTCCATTATCTGCTGCTCAGAATGTCGTTCACTAAACAGTTGCAACTATAGTTATGTAGGTTTTCTGTTCAGGCAGTGACTCCGTCCTGTTGCCCTCTTCGCTCTGGGCTATTTGACCCAGGGCAAGGGGAAGGGGGTGGGGGGGGGGGGGGGGGAGGGTGTTCCCTTGGGTCACCTGTTTTATAGTGAAAACAAGGGAATACCTCCTCCGGAGTCAGTAATTCTGAGTTGTTACCGGGATGGTTTTAAAGTGAAAAGTTAATGTTTAAAAAATTCATTCATGTCGTATTTTTAAAGTGTAGCATTTGTATTTGTCACATGTCAAACAGGCGTTAATATACAATCCTCGGACACTTTTAAAAGAGTATAAAGAGCCTCAGTTCTCTGGACTAACTTTATTTATTGGCTTACTTTAAAAATAATTAGTATAAGGATTATACTGGATGTTAATAGAGAACATGAATGTTATGATGCTCAATTATGGAGGGTGTTGTGTCTTTCTAATTTATCATAAATAAGAAAGATACATGTAAAGCCTAATACTCCTTTTCTCCTCGAGGGGATGACTCTATTTTATATAGTTGAGCTTATTGGATTTTCCTCTATGTCATAGGCCCTCCAGCCTTTTTACTATTCAGCTATGTCTGGGTCATTGGTACAGTATAAAAATGTTAAAAAATTTATAGTAATTTATATATTTTTTATACTTACCAATGACCCAGACGGGGATGGCCCTCCCAGGAGTTGGGAACTCATACCTCCCCGCTGAGTACATAGTGCTGACCAGGCACTGATTGTAAGAATGATAAATGGCGCCAATTTCGGGACCTCCTTGACACTGCGCATGTGCAGTAGAGGCGAAGTATGGAGGGCCATTCAGGACATGATTTCTTTGGTTTTAGATGCAAATTTTGGGGATTGGGGGGCAAAATTTGTGTTTGGCCCTAGATTTTTAAGAGTTAGCACCAGCTATGTCTGGGTCATTGGTAAGTATAAAAATATATAAATTACTATAAATTTTTTAACTTTTTTTTCAATATCCAAGATGGCAGAATGGCGGCCATTTTTGTTGTGTTTTTTAAGCTTTTTTTCTCTATTTTCATGTTACCACCCCTCCCACCAACATGGTTCAAGCTACACTTTGCATATTTGACACATAGATAGAAGGTTGGGAGGGGATGAGGCACGTTCAATATTTTTTCTTCAAAATCCAAAATGGTGGCATGGCGGCCATTTTTGTTGTGTTTTTTAAGCTTTTTTCTCTATTTTATGTTACCACTGCTCCCTCCAACAAGTTTCAAGCTACACTTTTCATATATGGTACATGGATAAAGGGGTTGTGAGGGGATTATGCACGCTCAATATTTTTTTTCAAAATCTAACATCTGTCTGTCTGTCCGTCTGTCTGTCTGTTTTTATGTTACCACCTCTCCCTCCAACATGCTTCAAGCTACACCTTTCATATTTGGTACATGGATAAATGGTTCTGAGGGGATGATGCACAGTCAATATTTATATTTTTATACTGTATCAATGACCCAGACTTAGCTGATGCTAACTCTTAATTATTTAGGGCCAAATGCAAATTTTACCCCCAAATTCCCCCAAATTTGCATCAAAAACCGAAAATTACATGTACTATATGGTCCTCTATACTTTTACTCCACTGCGCATGCGCAGTGTCAAGGAGGTCTCAAAATTGCCACCAAAAATCATTCTTTGTTTGGCCCTGAAATCAGTAACACATCACTGATATTTGTGCTTGTAAATCTCAGTTTAAATGATGCCAGATGCATAATTATGAGAGAAATGGTGGATATGAAGAGGAAATATTAGGAGGAGAGGAAAAACAGTGGATTCAAATGTTCAGGGCTGTAACTTATAATTATTTTACGAAATTATTTCATGTTGCTTATTTTCGAGGCATGGCCCTGTTGTTGTCATTCTTGCTATGAATGTTCCATTGTTTGATCAGTGTTTCCTCTCTCCCTTTCCTTTATTCCCCCCTAGCTATTCTCTCTTGCTTTTGGCTTATTTTTTGTAATGTTTATTACTAAAATTTCTTGGGAGTTTTGGCTTGGAAACAGAATTATTTTCTGTTTTTTCCCCATGTTTACGTCCTCACCCTTGGGTGTTTAGGCATTTTGGTCTGCATCTACCATCTGATGCTCTGCAGTTTCTTCTTGGGAAGTCTCTGTTTTGCATCAGATAGTGTTCAAATTGGATACTGATTTCAGGCCATGTTTATCAGTGCCTGGAGTCATGTTTCTGGTTTGTTTACATTTTTTGTTTAGGTTGCCAACAGTTACTTCTGATAGTGATTACTTGTTTTCTACTTAGTTTAGTTCATAGCAAGATACATTAATATTGTCTGTAAGTGTTACATTAATTTTTCAAAATGATTTAAAATTTTTGTCCACACTTAGGCTTTTTTGGGATCCATTTGGGCTCAGGGTTCCCATTTGGGAACTTGGGCTCTTCTGAAAATTTTTTTTCTTTTTGAATAATTTTTTGGCAATGTTATTATGGATTATTTTATTATGTATCTTTGTTTTCAAGGTTTAGTGCGAGTACTATGACTGTTTACTTTTTTCACTATGAAAATTATTGTTCAATTTGTAATGAGAGGAAATCTTCCTCTGATTCTCATGATTTCTGTATTAATTGTAGTCAATGTACTTGCACTAACCCTTGTTCAATGTGTATCATTTTGGATGACAAACGTTGGAGGCATGTGTCACTGTAGGTTGTTAGCGGGGAGAGGACCATGCCGGTCCTCTCTCCACAGGGTCACTCTAGTTTTTCACTCACTTTTTCAGAGGAACAAGAACAGGGTGATGTTTCCGTGATGTCGTCCAAGAGTGTGCTTCCGTCGTCACAATCAAATGAAGAGCTAGCGGCTAAAGTGCTCATGAATATACAGCAATTGCCTAAGAGGCCCCAAGTAGGGTTGACGGCATTGACATCAACGTCCGCTAGCTCACCCGGTGTCGCATCCATTCACCGAATGGGTCAGCACCCGGGTTCATCCGTTGCGGTCCAGGAAGGAATTTTGGTGTTGCGAGCACTATAAACATACCATGTGCACACCCAGTGATGACGGAACAGAGGATAGTATGGAGGAAGCCTGTTAGTCCGGTTCCTAGCTCGTCCAGGTCCATCCGGACCACGATCGAGAGAGGCCCCCTCTCTCTTACATCAACATCTGCACCACGATGTTGTTGTATGTTCGTTTGATAGTCGGAGCATACGTCCACTCCTCCTACTCGGGATGCTCCCTTGCATAGACAGTCCGATGCGGCTGTTATATTGGCATCCTCATGTCAGAACACACGACCACACCTTGGCTTTGTGACCACAGATTTCTGGAGGACATTTGCATATGACATTAGGCAGGAAGAAACGTCCCGGGAGTTCCTGCTTCGCCGATCAGGGATTCCATGTCAACCACGTCACTCCATCCACTTGCCAAGGACACGAGGTCTTTCCAGTTGGGATGTTAGCATATTATATAAATGCAGGAATGAACGTCCCTGGAGTTTTCAGTGGCTATTTACGTAAGACCGCGGCTCCACAGGTCTCTTTGATGATCAAGAACAGAGTAATGTTTACGTGATGTCTTCGAAAGTGTGCTTCTGTCGTCACAGTCAAATGAAGAGCTAGCGGCAAGAGTGCTCATGCAGATACGTCAATTGCCTAAGAGGTCCCAAGCAGGATCGACGGTTTTGACATCCGCTAGCTCGCCCGGTGTAGCGACCATTCAACGAATGGCTCAGCACCCGGGTTAGTCCGTTGCGGTCCAGGAGGAGATTTGGGTGTTGCGAGCACAATAATACAATGTGCACACCCAGTGACGACGGATATGAGGATGGTACGGAGGAAGCCTATTTGTCTGGTTCCTAGCTCGTCCAGCTCTGCACAGGCTGCGAGCGAGAGAGGTCCCTCTCTCGTACAACAACATCTGGGTACAGATGTTGTGGTACAGAATGTTCCTCAGTCGGGGCATACGTCCACTGCTCGGGACGCTCCGTGTTATTGACAGTCCGGAGAGAGTGCTCTATCGGCTTCCTCATCCTCACGGCAGGCCACATGACCGCACCTTGGCTACGTCACCAGTGATATCCAGCCAATCTCGCCGACCAGGAATTCACGGCGACCAGGTCATGCCATCTGGTAGCCAAGGTTACGAGGCCTTCATACTCCGGACGTTCGCATTAAAAAGTGTGCAGGAGTCAGCGTCTTAGTAGCTTCCAGCGGCTAAATATTGTAAGATCGCAGCTCCACAGACCTCCGTTACAGGCGTGCTACCACAGTTAGCACCATTTATTGCAGCATCCCAGCAACCGACAGAAACTCTGTTGGATCAGAAATTATCCGTAGAAGCTGGGTCGGTATGTTCCACTGCAGGAGCAGACATGGACGACCAAGAATTTCAAGCGGTCCGACTGGATGGCGAAAGGGATACGGAATAGGTAAATTTTCCCTTTCGGAACAACATAATTGCTGTGGAGTTCATCCGGCTTTATTTTTCTGACGTTGTTCCTCGGGACCAAAATGCTGCATTGTCGATTAAGAGACTGATAGGGCCACTGGACACAGATTTCTTTAATCGGTTCAGGGACATCGTCCCTCAGTTTCCATCACAGTCCAAAAATGTCTCACAGACATTTGAACTATTTGACGCTATATATAAACTTGCTACCAATAGGGCAAGTCCGGTTTATCAGCAAGTGCTCTTCATCTGCCTTTCATCAATTCATGGAATAATTCAAAACGGCAGGACAGGGCATTCCGAGAGTTCCTCTGCATCTAGACGACCAGGCCGAAGTCCTAGAATTGTCTGTACGGTCGTCTATGTCAATTCCAACCATGATGTTGGAAACGTTAATATCGTCTAATACAGCTAGCTTAGACGCATTTTTGTACGCAGTTCACCTTACCAGAGTATTATCATTACGTATCAAGGAAAGAATTCTAGGGTGAACGATCCTCCTTAAGAGTTCTTTCTAGGGCCATAGCATTCTCCACGTATAACTCCGCCCTTTCAGTGGCAATTTGGAGTTGGTTACACATGATGCGGCCCTGGCTACATCCACGTGCATGGATAGTAAGGTGTATAACTCTCTCAGAGTTGCTCTGGTATCCGGAGAGCTTCTCTTCGATGGCAAGCTTTCCGCAATCTATGTTCAGATAATTAAGAAAGCTTTAGACTCTCTGCTATTCAAATCCGCTTCTATAAGTCGGAGTCAGCGGAGAAGAGTAGGACAGCCACTTCTCAGGCGAATATGTCCAAGGGAAATTCCTATAGAGGTTCCTATGCGTCCTCTAGGTTTTACTCTAGAGACCGTCAAGGTAGCGACTCAGGTAGGAGCTGTAATGTTGGTCGAAACAACCGGTCAGACGTCCCTAGATCAACAGGACGAGGTGCGGGCTGTGGAGGACGTAGTTTCTCTTTCCGCAAGCCTCACAGATTCAAGAGGTGATGGTTTAAACCTTTGTCGCATTCCAGTGGGCGGAAGACTGTCGAGTTTCTCACTCAATTTTCATTTTATTACGGAAGACCCTTCGGTTCGAGGAGTTATATCGGAAGGACTGAACTGTCCTTCAAAGGAGAATTTCCGTTAACTCGAAGTCCAAGATGGACTCTGCTTCCGACAAATCGGCAGAAAGGAGCCTCGCTTCTATCAGAAGTCCAGTCTCTTTTAGTGATGAACGCGATAGAGGTCGTAGTAAACCAGGAATCTCCAGGTTTCTACAGCCATCTTTTTCTGGTTCCGAAACCAGACGGCTCGTTCCGTCCAGTCATAGTTCTGAGCTGAATAAACAAGCTGATTGTGGCTTCAAATTCTTTATAGAGACCATTCGATCGGTCAGAGCGAGCGAGCATTCGAGTGAACGACTATGCTGCGAGCATAGATCTCAAGGATGCGTACTTTCATGTCAGGGTACATCCGGCATTCAGAAAGTATCTTCGCTTCATCGTCCTAGGAGACGTATTTCAGTTCCGAGTGATGTGCTTCGGTCTGAATCTAGCGCCCTGGGTTTTCACTCGAATAATGAACTCGATATTGACTCATTTCCGAGTTCATTTGTTTACGGTAACGTCGGCCTACCTGGACTATATTCTTCGGAAGTACGGCAACGAGTTACTGCTTCAGAACGATGTGCAGAATCTGATTCTTTTGCTCCGGCTTCCCGGTTTCATAGTAAACGTAGAAAAGTCGGATCTGATGCCGCCCAAGTCGTTCACCCACCTGGGGATGAGCTTCAAGACGCACAATCTCGTTCGTCTGCCGTTATTCTGAGCGATGTTAGTCAGTTGTTACACTAGCTATTGTCTTCTCTCAAACAGGGTTTCAGTGATAGAATTCATGTGATGGATAGGTTTGTGTGGAACGGCCCCGGATCTACGCACTCATCCACTCCAAATCCTTCTGACTCAGATTTGGAGGGTGAAGATTCTTTCGCTCGATACCTACATCCTCTTGTCAAATCAAGTGAAACAAGAGATTCAGACTTCGGCAGACATTCAGTGGTTAACTCGGGGAGTTCCACTGCAACTGCCGAATCCGAGTTTTACAGTTATGACGGATGCCAGTCAGTAGGTTGGGATACAACATTGAGCCCAACGAATTGAAGTGCCAGGGTCTTTCGGATCCTCAGTTCCTTATCAAGCACATAAACATCAAGTATTGATGTCTATTTGACTTGCGCTACGTCATTAGATTTCAGAATGCATGTGCAAATTTTATCCAAAAATACGACGGTGGTAGCATATATTCGGAATCAGGGAGGCACTCATTCCATTCCGTTGTTCTGGCTAACGGAAAGAATCCTTCTGTTTGTTCTAGAACATTAGGTTCTTCTATCGGTCTGTCATATTCCGGGTTGTCTGAACGTATAAAGGACTCCCTTTCATGGAGGGTTCGCTTGTTGCCGTCAGAATGGATTCTCAACAAACGAGTATTCAATCAGATTTGCTACCAATGGGAGCAGCCAGGATAGTCTTTTTGCGACGCATCTCAACAATTAGATGCAACAGTATGTGTCACTATGTCCGGATCCTCGAGCGTTTGCAGTAGACGCTCTATCGATCTTGTGAGACGGAATGAGAGGATATGTGTATCCTCCAGCGCCGCTGTTTCAGCAGACATTGCTCAAGATTAATCAATCTCAATGCAATTCTGTGGTAGCATCTTTGTCCCCACAGAGGCCATGGATTATTCTTCTCAAGTGTCTGTTGTGGGACATGCTGTGGAAGCTTACTCCACATTTTGGTCCATTCTATTGCTAGATGGATTCAATTAACTATCCGTACTGCTGATCTATATTATCTTCAACTCAGCAGTCTGTGCTTAGATTTCACCTCATGAAGTAAGGGCTCTATCTACTTCTTGGGGTTTCGCTAATAGTGTTGTTATTACTGATCGAATGAAGGCTGCATATTGTTTTCAGCCTTCCACTTCACAAGTTTTTTATATTAAGAAATATTGAGTCCATTTCTGGAAGATCTGCATTGTTTAGGTCCGTTATCTGTTGCTCAGTATGTCATCCACTAAACAGTTGCAACTATGGTTATGCAGGTTTTCTGTTCCGGCAGGGACTCTGTCCTGCTGCCCTCTTTGCTCTTGGGTATTTGACCTAGGGCAAAGGAAAGTGGGGTGGTCCCTTAGGTCACCTGCTTTATAGTGTAAAGCAAAGGAATACCTCCTCTGGAGTCAGTAATTCTGAGTCGGCACCAGGATAGTTTTATAGTGTTAAGCTAATGTTTACTCATTCATGTAATATTTCTAAAGTGTAGCTTGGTGTGAAACATTTGTATTTGTCTCTTTTCACATGGGCATTAATATACAATCTTCGGACCCTGTTAATGAGTATAAGAGTCTCATTTCTTTGGACTTCCTTTATTTATTGGCTTTCCTTTAAAAATATTTAGCATAACGTGTTATACTGGATGTTAATAGAGATCATTGAGGTTATTGTGCTCAATTACAGAATGGTGTTGTGTCTTTCTTTTTGATACAAATAAGAAAGATACATGTGAAGCCTATTTTTCATTTTCTCCTCAAGGGGATAATTTGGTTATATGTAGTTGAGCCTATTGGCTTTTCCTTTATGTCCTAGGCCCTCCAACCTTTTTACTATTCAGCTAAGTCTGGGTCATTGGTACAGTATAAAAATGTTAAAAAATTTATAGTAATTTATATATTTTTTATACTTACCGATGACCCAGACGGGGATGGCCCTCCCATGAGTTGGGAACTCATACCTCCCCGCCAAGTACATAATGCCTACCAGGCACTGGTTGTAAGAATGATTTTTGGTGGCAATTTCGAGACGTCCTTGACACTGCACATGTGCAGTGGAGTAAAAGTATGGAGGACCATATAGGACATGTAATTTTTGGTTTTTGATGCAAATTTTTGGGGATTTGGGGGTAAAATGTGAGTTTGGCCCTAAATAATTAAGAGTTAGCACCAGCTAAGTCTGGGTCATTGGTAAGTATAAAAAATATATAAATTACTATAAATTTTTTAACTTTTCAAAATCCAAGATGGCAGAATGGCGGCCATTTTTGTTGTGTTTTTTAAGCTTTTTTCTCTATTTTATGTTACCACCCCTCCCTCCAACATGGTTTAAGCTACACCTTTCATATACGGTACATGGATAAAGGGTTGTGAGGGGATTATGCACGCTCAATATTTTTTTTTCAAAATCCAAGATGCTTGTATACTCGAGTGTCTTCTGTGACAAAAACACCATATGTCACAAAAGTGCTGTAGGGGACTAATACCACCTCGGTGATCAAACACTTGTTAGCTGAGTTAATGCCCTATTATTTTGGTTGATTTGTTATATACAAGTGTTTATTTATAAATCATCACAATTAAATTGCTACTCTTGAGTACCTCGCAGGCTGCATAACCAATTAACTGGTATTCAGATGATTACATGCTAATATATATGCGATTGCGCATTATTATTATTAGGCTAACTCTTTATTGTATTCGGTGGACCTTAAAATAATAATTTATTTTGGGGGTGGTCTGTGTAGGAGCCTGTTAACCATACCTTTGTACGTCTGTAGATCCAAGTTTCTATTTTGTTTGGTATTCATATTATATTTGCTTTTACGATCATAGATATCGGATTATTCACGTTGGAGAGTGTTGTTACTGAAAGTTATTGTACAGTGGCTCCCAATGGTTCTTGTAGGAAGTGTGCTTTCTCTTCAGGAATCGTTCAGTGAGGCTTGATTAGATATGTGGTTGTTATATTTTATATCACCGGTTTTCGACGTATCTGTGTACGTTGTCTGCTATTTACTGTGCAATATTAATTTCCAGGTTCATTGCTATAGCCATAACTTCTGAAGTAACGTTAAGCACCATTTATTAATTTTGAAGTAATACCTGAGTGTGTGTTCGACGATTAATTATATTGTTGTTATACCGCTCTTATTGTTTCCAGAGCTCTCCTCCTTTTTTATTTTGAAGGTTTCTTCAAAAAAAGGGGAGGGGGGTATTTTTACCCATAATCTGGCTTAAAATGTATGTATCTTTGCTGTTTTTATCCGTATTTATATCCTGCATACAGGTGAAATGTTATTGTAAGGCGTATGTTTGTGGGAGATTTTCTCTTATTCTCAGATATGCCATCCTAATTTTTGGGGCTTATTCTGGGCTAGCCCTGGAAAATTAGGAACTTGTCTTCATACTTACATTAAGGAATTACTTCATTGGGCTCCTTGTTTTGAATATGTCTCCTCTATTACTGTATAGAAAGACATACATGTGATTCCTAACTGTTCTACATGTAAGTTCCTTCATTATGAATTACAGGATTGGAATTATTTCAGAAGTCTTAAGCCCTCCACCTATTTACGATTCAGCTATGTCTGGGCCGTTGGTTACTGTGTAAAAATATGATAAATTCATAGTAATTTGTATATTTTTATACTTACCATTGGCCCAGACGAGTGGGCACTCATACCTCCCTGCTGAATTATTATGTAATACTCTCTTTTACAAAGAATGGTGTTGGTGCCAAATCCGGTCACTTCCTGACGTCTGCGCATGCGCAAAGGGTAAATGTATGGGGGACCAGTTAGGACTTCTAATTTTCGGTTTTGCATGCAAATTTTGGGGATTGGGGGGCAACATTTGTATTTAGCTCTAGATTTTTTGGAGTTAGCACCAGCTATGTCTGGGCCATTGGTCAGTATAAAAATATACAAATTACTATGAATTTTATCATTTTCGATAATGGGCCTATTACCTGGTGACTGTGGTAGTTTTACCATGTCACTAAACATTTGTTAATATATATCAGAGAACACCCTATTAACTGATAACATGTATTGACGTTTTTTGTGAAAAAAGTCATTTTCAATAGATGATTCTCCCGTAAATAACCATTTTTGAACAGCATTTGGAATGAGTTTCAATTTTTTGCAGTGTTCAACAGCATTATGAGGCTCTGCATCACAGAAATGCCACAGGCCTTACAGAAGCAGTTTGACTTACCAGCTTTGGCAGAGATGAAAAAGCCGCCAAATCTACAAAAAAATAAAAAGTGGCCAAAATTAAAAACAGAATTGAGAAGTTATTTAACAAATTTACTTCAGGTAACTATATTTGCTGTAATAAATATCTCACTATATAATGGAATCCTTTTCACTAAATGCTGTCTTCTTTATTTAAAATAATCAATTGACAGGAATATTGAAGTAAGGTAATAACCTAGCTCCCAGGTGACCAGTCAAATTCTGAAAAGAAATTAATGCTGTTGTGGGCTATTTGTTTACCAAATTTTTGTGATGTTTGCAGGCATACTACAATTGAAGTAATGTGATATAAGTGATGGACTATTTAAGGGCTAGACTAGTGGCTTGAGAGCAAGTTTTTAACCCTTTACATAACATAGCATCCATATCTGAGTAGTCTTATTCACAAAAATCGCCATTAAAATTTTATTACATTTTTTGTGTATTTCCTTCTGATTGTGTGAAGTAAGGTGTTAATGTAAAGAGTCTTTGTTCCTCCTCTTCTTACAGAGTTGTTTGAGGGCTCACGGTGGCTCAATGGTTAGAGCACAGGGCTTTAACCCTTTAACCAACGTAACGGCCAAAAACCGGCCAGCACTATTCACAAAAATCGCCAATTAATTTTCACTATTTTTCTCATTTTTTGTCTCAAAAACATAGGTTATGACCCCCCCTTTGGAACAAGCTCATCGAGTGAAAAATAATTGGCGAGGGGTCACAACCTATGTTTTTAAGACAAAAAATGAAAAAGATTAGTTATTCAAGAATTTTATTTAAGTGTCGTCTGCATTTCGTGTTAAGTAAAGGGTTAAACTAAAGGTCGGTGGTTTGTTCCTGATCATTGGTAACTGCATCATGTCCTTTGCAGGGCACTTAATCATCATTACCCAAGTGGGGCATGGTAATACTGTACTAAAGCTTATTGCTTGTTGATGGTGCACTTGCCTTCAACTGCTGTTAACAGTGCTTGTGCAGAGTTAGTTACTGACTGTTACTTGCCATTGCTTGGTGGTTTTTCTCTGGGTACTTTGGCTTCCTCGCCCAAAAAACGGAGTGACCAGATGTGGCCTTGGCTGTTGAAAGTGTCATTAGACCCCAGTAAACAAACAAACAAATACATTTATATTGGAATAGTTATCAGAGTAAATTTTTTTCATTTTTATGCTATTTTTTTCCCACAACAATTTTTGAAAATATCCTCTTCTGGTCTACAAACATGAAAAAAAAGAGGGATTCTTCCCTACGTACCAACCATCAAAATCTTGAGTCCAGTGATTTGACTGGATACAAAATATCTTTTTAATGTGGCCAAACCTGAGTTTAATTCTTTATACATGATTGCCAAGCTCCTTGATTTTTTTTTTAACATTCCTGGAATTTAGGAATCCCATGACAAGCACCTCAAAAGTCATGGTAGGTTTCTTAAAAGTCCTTAAATTACTGAAATTATGAAATTAGAGCAAGCAGCATGGCAGGAGGGGGGAATTGAGGGTAATTGTCCCCTTCTTTTTCCAGGAAAATGTTGGCTTTGCATACACGTTTACCTGACACACCAAAACTGGTTTTTGTAATGTCAAACTGATACTTCTTGTGTCATTTTGCTAAAGTTATGCCTTAACTTTCTGCATAATTCAGCCTTTAATATAAGAGTTCTTAGGATGCTGCAGTTGGCATGAAAAGTTAATTTTTGTCCTCAAAGAAGGTCCACGGCCTTAATGTACTGGGGATGCACACTTTTGACTTAACACGAGGTGAAATGAAGTTGTTGGGAAAACTATTTTTCTTCTGTGATTGAAATGAAGTGGAGGGAGTCAAAATACTTTTCTGCTGCCGATGGCAGCAGAAAAAACACTTTGTTCCTCTCCACTTCATTTAGCCTGGTTGCATCTACAATTAGAGCAAACATATAATACTTTACTGTTTTAATAGGTAACTGAGAATTTGCTGAATTTTCTTTGACATTTCTTTATTTCTTTTTCTAGCTGTCATTGTTGTTGAATATTCTGTTATAACATGTATGTATTGGAGTGGATTATTCTTGGAATAATGTATCTTTTTTCAGATTTTAACTGAGATAGCTGATGAAGATATGTTGAATGTGATTTTAAAACACATACACAAACTAATTCTGTTCTACCCAGTATTTCCAAAAGTAGCTAAAGTTTTGGCAAAGGTAAGTACAGTGGAACCTTTTTAATTGAATAGCCACTTGGCCAGTGGGAAATATTTAGTTAACTGGAGGATTCAATTAACTGGCAGATAGTAGAGTTCTGCAAGCCCATCTTTTGACTTTATTCTGAAGTGTATTGGTGACAGCATAATGGCTTCATATTCTGTGGATATGTTTCTTATTATCTCTTGTTACATGCCTATTACTTTTTCTCCTGTTCCAAATGTACAAATCCATACGGAACATGTGTTCCATTCTTATTTCCATTGATGGACTATTTTTCCACCTGATGTTGTGGATCAGTAGCTTATATGTCATTTTTTGAGTTCTTCCTTCCCTGTCAGTATAGTATAAATATTTACTATCATGCAAATTAGTTTATTTGTAAACATTGTTATGTTAGAGTTCTATTTTATGTTTGTCTTGCAGCTATGTTACACTTTCAGATTCTATTATCCGTACATACAAATCCTATTAAGCATTCCCGGCTTTATTGTTGTTTGCAGGAATTGAATTCCAAATCGAATCAGGCAGATGATTTTGAATTGATTTGAATTTTGAATAAAATCTCAAGTTGTAAATATTGCACATTCTTATAACTATAAATATTAAATGAGTGCCAGTCTCCACTCATTTATTGTATGCAACAATGATTGGTCTTGGGGAGAATCAAACAAAAATGTGGAATATTCGAGAACACAAGCAAAGTAGTTTCAAAAGTTGAACCTCCTTGAACTCTTCTATGATCAAGTACAGTTTGCATACATGAAACAAAAAAGTGTGATATTCCATGGGATCAATAAACAGAACGCAATGTGTGTTTGAATTGGTGGGTGTTTTACATAATGAGTTGGAATGGCGTAGTCATTTTTCATACTAAAACCAATGGCCCAGACTTAGCTTGTGCAACCTCAATACTATTGAGGTCCAAACACAAATTTTGAACCCCCCCCCCCCCCCCCAATCCCCAAAATTTGCATACCAAACTGAAAATTAAAAGTCCTATATGGCACTCCATTCTTATAGCACTTGCGCATGCGCAGTACTCGGGAAGTGACCAGAATTGACGCAAACATCATTCTTCTGTTTGGCCCAGTTTCAGTAACAACTGAACTGACATCTGTGCTTTAAGTTCTCAATTTTGAAGATGCCAGACACAACTCAATGATGGTTTTCATGGAATCAACAGTGTAACAGCATGCTGGAAGTGAATAACGGTGGTTTCAGATGTTCAGGGCTGCAACATTATAATATTTTTACACTGTAAACCAATGGCCATGACTAGCTGGTTCTTAACTCAAAGTTATTAAGGACCAAACACAAATTTTGAACCCCCCAATCCCCAAAATTTGCTTGCAGAACCAAAAATTAAAAGTCCTATCTGGCCCTCCATACATTTACTCTCAGCGCATGTGCAGACGTTAGGAAGTGACTGGAATTGGCGCCAACATCATTCTTTGTTTGGCCCTAAAAGTTATTAACAATGAAATGACATCTGTGCTTTAAAATCTCCTTTTTTGAGGATGCCAGACACAAATCAATGCAAGAATTGGTGGATACAAGGCTGTTATTGGATGAAGGAAGTGTTCAGTGGTGGTTTTGGGCGTTCAGGGCTGTAACTTTATAATATTTATAAAATTATTTTATGTTTCCCAATTTCGGGATGTAAGCCTGACTTCATCATTTTTAAAAAATGATTATTCCTCTGTGTGTGAAATATTCCTTCCCTATCCTTCCTTGAACCCTTCCTGTTAAACTCTTAAGCTTTTTTGGCTGTTTTTTATTGATATTTTTTATTAAATTTCTTTTCTTAGGGGGGGGGGGGGGTGCGGTGGCTCAGTTGGTAGAGGTGCAGGCTGCAAGCCGAGAGGTCCTCGGTTCGAATCCCACCTGCGGCAACCACGTTGTGTCCTTGGGCAAGACACTTCACTCCCATTGCCCACGTGGGGGCAGGGTGGCGTTGTGTGCTAAGGTGTACTGCACATCGATGGTGCACCTGTCTTCAACCAATGCTAACCCTGCTTGTGTGGAGTTGGTATGTTGGGGAGCTGACAGTTGCTTGCCGTTGCTCAGTGGTTCTCTCCGGGTACTCCGGCTTCCTCCACCCGTAAAACTGTCACGGTCATGGTTAGCCATTGTGCAGAAATATGTGACCTTAAACACCAATAAATAAATAAATAATATTAAATTTCTTGGGAGTTTAACATTTATTACAGAATATTATTCTGTTTCTTCCCCTAGCGGTGTTAAGCCATTTAGTCTTGCATCTTCTATCCAATGTATCGTTTTTTCTTCATATGACGATCTAGCTTTGCATTTGATAGCATTTCAATTGATTTTGATTTTGGGCCTTTTTGTGTGCCTGATGTCTTGTTTACATTGACGTCGTTCACATTATCAGCGTCCTCATATTTAGGTAGTTTCTTATATTCTGTTTTTGTAATATACTGTAGAATACATGGATTATTATTCCAGAAGTGTAGCTCTTAAAATTTTGGATTTTGTCCACACTTAGGCTCTATCGGGATTCCCTTGGGCTCTTCATGTTCCCTTTGGGAACTTGGGCATTTTTTGAAATTTTTTTTTGTTTACAAAAAATATTTTGAATTTAATTATGATTGTTATAATTCATGTATCTCAGTTATATTAATATATTGTTGTGGAGTTTGAAGGACTGATATCGACTTTAGTTGAAACACTCTTGCAGACTCTTGTCATTTTTGTGTAGTACTGGGATGACTGATGTTGGAGTTGGGTGTCACAGTATGTTGTTGGCGTTGAGTTTCTGAGGATCCGAGCCTCTTACTGCGTTTTAATTCATTCTGCCAGTTTCTATTTCAGAGGAACATGAACAGGGTGATGATATTCTGACACCCATCCAAGTGCGCTACCGTTGTCGTGCTCCATGGAGCATATAGAGCTAGCTGAAGTGCTCATTATTGCAAGAGTTAGGGCCTTTGGGTAAAGGTTTTAATCTGTTGCAAGCAGCTAGCTCAACTGGTGAAGCGGTGCTCTGTCCTTGGGTGCCGTGACGCCAGGTAAGTTCGTTGCAGTCTAAGAGGTTGATTGGGTAGAGCGAGCACTATAATATAAATCGCTTACCCAGCGATGATGGAAATAGGGAGGAAATAGGGAGAAAGTCTGCAAGTTCTGGTACTCGGCGAGGTCTGATAGACTGCGAGCGGGAGAGGCTCCGCTCTCTAATATAGCAATGTCTGGGGTCAGATATTGTTTTGAGAAACATGCACAAGCCGGAGCATATGTCTGTCCTCCACTCGGGACGCTCTGTTTCATCTGCAGCCGGGGTCAGCTTCAGTCAAGGCTTCCTCCACTATGTTTCACAAGACCGAAATGAAGTTTTCTGGTTGGAAACTTGCACAAGACGATGCATATGTCTGCTTGCCACCCGGGACACTCCGTCTAGTCTGCAGCTTCAGTCACGGCTTCCTCTGCTACGTTATTTAAGCACACATGACTACATCCCAGCTACCCGACTGGATATCCAGCCTGCTGCACGAAGAAGGAACCACTCTTTGCCTGTGAAGTCGGACCATCCGGTAGCTAGGAAATGAGGACTTCATCATCGGGACGCTCGGAGAAAGGATCCGTTTCCGACACACTGTCCCAGGAGCAGCATGTGGCTAAAGAATGGAAATACGCTGCTCCTCAGGCCTCAGTGACGGACTTGCAGTCGCAGATTATGCAGCTAATCCCAGCAAGTGCTGTCGGATGGTGCTCTGTCGGTCCAGTCGTCTGTTCGCGCAGATTCAATGGATCGAGATTCGCAACTGATTCTCTTGAATGGTAAAAGGGATAGGGAAGAGGATTACCCTTCCTTTTTGGAACAGTACATGGTTGCGAGGCTTTCATCCATCAATACTACCCTGCTTTTGTTCTGCCGAATCAGAATGCTGCAACGACAAGAGAGAAAAAGCTGGCGTCGTTAGTCGCAGACTTTATCCGGACAAAGGAGGAAGTTCTTTCTTTTCCGGTTCAGTTTTTGCAGGTGTCGCAGGCCTTCGGAAATATAGACGACTCCGTATTTATCCTCTTGAAGAAGGCAGTTTCTTATCTTCATCTTCTGTATACATACTGTTTTTTGGACCACGTTCATTTAAAAATGGTCGGGGAAGACGTTCAGAGAGTTCTTCTGCATTTGGATGAGCAGGCCGGGATCTAGAGGTATCCTTACCTGTATTATTCTCTATTCACTCAGACGGAATTGAGATGGCAATTTTTTCAAATAGAGCGAATTTGGACGTTATGTCTTATGCAGATCACCTTACAAGAGCTATGGCACAATGTCTCAAAGGAAAGGAATTTTGAGGACGTTTGTACCTCTTTTAGAGTTCTTCCCATGGCAATTATGTATACCACATATAACTCCATCCTAACAGTGGCTAATCTGGAGTTAATCAGACGTGATGCTGCCCTTGCATCATCATCACTGATAAGATGACAAGGGAAAAGCTCACTCCGATTTCTGGACATTTTATTTTCGATGACTAGCTTTCATTAGTCTATGAACAGGTTACTAAGAAAGCATCTTGTGCTCTGCTTTTGAAGTCAGCGTATCAACGATCCACTTCAGCAGACAAGAGTAAAAGAGGGCATTCCAGACAAAATCGATAAAAGGAAACCCCTCACGAGAGTACAAGAAACCCTCTTATAATTACTCTGGAGGTCGTCAGTATAGCGACTCAAAAAAGGATGTAGGTTTGATCAGGACTATAGGTCAGTCGACCCTAGGCCAACGAGACAAGGTTTTTCATGGGGAGGATGTGGTTCCTCTTCCCGTAAGCCTTGCAGGTCATACAGGTGATGGCTTAGGCTAGGGCTGGGCGGTATATCGGTTTTTTGGTTTGGTTCGTTTTTTTTTTTAAAACCGAAACTGAACCGTTGCCTTAACAAAAAACCGAGACTTTCGGTTTCAACAAATTGGTAAGTTTATGACCTCAAAAAACATGCCTTCCTTACGTCAAAGGCTGAAATGTCGGGTGAAGGTAAACACTGTGCTGTTTATGCTTACTTCGAGATGATTGACAACAAATCCCCGCAAACAGTGGTAGCAAAATTTCTTTTTTCTTAAACGATATCTACAGAACCACCCCAGAGGGAATATGAAAAATTAAAAAGCTTTACTTAAGAACCGTTGAGTAAAATTAAAGGAGCCGGCCACAGCCTAAGGTTCACTCATATTCGACCAAATATGTATTGAAAGTTACCTGACAATATAGGGTGTAAAAGTAATATAAATTATCTTTGATCCAAAATCATCAGCGTACTGTACAGTGTGTAGTAAATTACATTGGAGGTAAACATAAAATTTATTGAGTTTTAAAACCTCATAGTTCACATGGGAAAAATGACAGGTAAATTAAGTTAATTAACCGACTTCTGGCATGTTCTCTGAAGTCACGTGCTCAAAGATAATGCTGCGTATTGGCAGTTCAGTTTTTTGTCAACAATAAAATGGTTAAATTAAAATAGAACATATCCTGTATAATGGATGGCAGGTAACTATTGAAAGTTTTTCAAAACTTTTTTGCAAATTATTTGTATACTATTTTTACTTACTTTAAAGGAATCACGCAATACTGCAGGTCTGTCGTGTATAAACTGTCAAGTGTCAATTTAACTCTGCATTCCTAATACTCAGGTATTATAATCAACACGTGTTTTCCCATGTGTATTTTGTATGCACAACGAATCCCAATATGCAATATTGCAGACTTTCAGATCCCATTATGCAGCCGTCTCCCGTCAAAAACATCAATTGCCTGTTTCGACTGAGATGAAATCAATGCAGGGATCAGCCAAGAGGATGAAGTGAAGTTGGCATTATCTTCACCTTGGCACCGCTCACTTTGCGAAATTTCTATGTTTGGGCAAAATCAAGGTAAAAAACGAATCTAAATAGTCGAAATTAAGAGAGTTATTATGAAAACATTGGAGTGAGTGAGTTACCAAATTCGTATATCACGACTTACTTCAATAATAGTTATCAAAGTCACAAGAAATATGACTTGGGTTCCTTTTTTTACACTGTCATTTGAAGCAGGAACCATTAAGAAATAGGGGTAGTCTAATTTGAAGCGATGTGATAATTACCGGAATAAGCACAACAATTGCATATTATCCACCAAAACCAGGGTGAGAAGTTTGCGACTCCTTAAAAAATAAGGAAATGTTGACTTTTGCTAAAATGTAGCTTTTCTTGTAAATGTTTGCATCTTGATAAGGCCTCAATCTCACTGACAGAACAAGGCAGATCCCACCAGTGGTGGAGCCATGGTTTGAAATCCTGAGGCACATGCTGGTGAAGAGTTGGTGGGGTGGGGGGGGGGGGATCTCAGGACTGAGGGTACTGTACTTCTGCTGAGGGCAGGAAATCAAAAAGAATCTTTTTCAAATTTTCAAATATGGGGATGGGAGGAGCAAGTGGAATTAGTGGGGGGAGGGGGGGGGCTGGTCTCCCTAGATGCCCCGTGGCTCCACCGCTGTAACCCACTACAGTAGTCCACCACAATATGTCCATTAGCTGAGAAGAGTAACACAGAGTAACCCTGGTGCCTCAACACGCTGTATGATCCTAATGACTTGGAGACAGATACAGACACATTTTATGTATACATTACCCTCTAAAATGTAGATTTCTACAATATATTTTGAAACACCAAAAACCGAACCGAAAACCAAGTTTTTGTACAAAACCGAAACCGAAACCAAACTGAAATGCAAATTTCAAAACTGCCCAGCCCTAGTTTAGACCTCTATTGCTGGCCAGTTGGCGGAAGGTTGTCAAGCTCTGAAAAAAAATGGATAATAACGGAAGAGGAGTGGGTGAGAAGTGTAGTCTCGGACGGCTTATGGCTATCATTCCCAGTAAAACCCCACTAACAAGTTGTCCGCATGGGACAAATCTTCCATTAAATTCTTGCATAAGAGAGTTTCTCCTACCGGAGGTATAAGCTCTCTTATCAAGGAAGCAATGCAGGTCATGGGGAATAAGGATTCTCAAGATTTTTACAATCACCTGTTCCTCGTACCAAAGCCACATGGCTCATTCTGACTGGTAATAGACTTGAGCTGGATAACAAGTTTATCATGGCTCTAAAAGTTTATTTATGGAAATCATTTAGTCGGTAAAAGTGAGTGTTCAAGTGATTGACTATGCAGCAAGCATAGATCTAAGGATCTGTACTTTCATGTCCTGGTACATTCGGCATTCTAAAAGTATGTGTGGTCCACCGTACAAGGGAAGGTGTACCAGTTCAGAACAATATGCTTTGGTCTGAATCTGGTCCCCTCGGCATTTCACTCGAATAATGAACTCAGTAATATCTTACTTAGTGCTCATTTGTCTGCGGTAATGTCGGCTTACTTGGACGACCTTCTACAGGAATACGGCAACAAAATTATTCTTCAGAATGATGTTCAGGGTCTGCTTCGATTACTCCGATGTCTTGGTTTCATCGTAAACGAGAAAAAGTCGGATCTAGCTCAGTACAAGTCGTCTATTCACTTGGGATTGAGCATTGAGATTCACAACAATCTGGTTTGTCTGCCGTTACCCAGAGCAAAATTTGTTGTTATGTTCGCTGTTGTCGACACTCAGACGCATTAACAGTGAGGGAATTCATGTGACTGTTGGAGTTGTATGGAGCGGCAGTGGATCTCGTTCCGATGGCCGCCTGCATGCACGTCTCCTCCAGATATTCTTTACTCAGAACTGGAGTGTGAAGACGCTTTCGCTTGAACCAGTAATGTTTTAACAGACCTAGTAAAACAAGGGTTCAATTGGGCAGATATTCAGTGGTTAACTCAGGGAGTTACGCTGCAACTGCTGGATCCGGCTTTCACGATTATACTGGATGTGAGTCTGATGGGTTGGGGCGCGACCCTAAATCGCAACAGTCTTGAGGTATCAGGGTTTTGGGACCCTCGGTTCCAGGAGAGACACATAAACATGAATGAGATGATGTTAATTAAATATCGCTACAACACTGGATTCACATAATTACGGACGTCCATGTTCAATTTGGTCGGACAACTCGACAGTAGTAGCGTACTTCGGGAACCAGGGTGGCATCCATTCATTTCCGTTATGCCAACTAATGGAGAAGATTTTCATAATACATCATGAATCATCATGTTCATCTTTTTATCCGTCAAATACCGTCAGATACCGGGTCGTCGGAACATACTAGCAGTCTCGCTGTCACGGAAAGGTCGCCTGTTGCAATTGGAATGGACGCTCAACACGCAAGTATTTGGACAGTTTTGCTACTAGAGGGATCGCACTATGATAGATACGTTTGCGACGCACCAGAACAATAAGTTACCTCCATTTGTGTCGCCATGCCCAGACCATTGAGCACATTCAGTAGACACTCTGTTGATCTCGTGGGGATGAATGATAGGATACGCATATACTCCAATTCATTTGATTCAATAGATTATATTTAAGATCAAACAGTCTCGTTGTGAATCCTACTAGTAGCACCTCTGTCGTCACAGAAACCTTGGATCAGTCTTTTCAAGTGTCTGTTATGGGATGTTCCCCGGAAGCTTCCTCCACGTGAGGACCTTCTTTATCAGAGGAAGTTTTTGTTCTTCACGTCCTTCTCCACCTATAGTAGCATAATGGAGTTGGTTAGACATGAGGAAACCATTGCAGTTCCTATAGTATTTGATGACTAACACAAGAACATTTAAGTAATGCGGGTGAGGAGGGTTCAATATGATTTTGAATCCCCCCCATGCCCCCCCCCCCCAAATACATACCACCAATGTGTTTAGAGGCGATTACCGGGCAAGACGTAGTTTTCTTCCCGCAAGCCTCGTATAAGTTTAAATACGTACATGCATTTCTTCACTTTTTGATTTGCGGCTGCGGTGTTCTATGGCGACCTCATGGGCACATCTGCTATTTAGTTGGATTGGTTTCCTATGATTATTCGTCTATATGTCATATATGAGCGCATATTTCATCATAATTAAATTGCTAGTCTTTGGGTACATCGGAGGCTGCATAACCACTTAACTGGTATTCAGATGATTACTTGCAGGATTTTTAATGCTCACATGCATAATAATTATTAGGCTGACGCTTTATTGTATATTATGGACCTTTGAAATTATGAATTATTTTTTTTTTGGGGGGGGGGGTGGGGGGGGGGCGTGGGAGGGCGGGTGTGTGTCAGAGCCTGTTAATCATATCTACTTCCATTTCTAGATCCAGGTTTCTATTAATGTCCGTACTCATCTCGTATATTCCCATGCTTATAGTGTCATAGCTGTCGGATAGTACACGTCGGGGAGTGTTGGTACTGGAATTTATTGTACACCCGTGGGTTATCTCGGAAGTGTGTTTACTCTCCAGAGATCATTCATTGTGGTTCGATTGGACATGTATGTTATAGATTATATCACCGGTTTTTGACCTAGCTGCGTACGTCGTCTGCGGTATATGTTATATAGCGGGCAATATTAATTACCGGGATCGTTGCTATAGCCTTAACTTCTGAAGTGGCATTAAGCACCATTTATCAATAATAAAGTAATACCTGAGTGCCTGTTCGACAAATATTTATATTGTTTTTTGGCACGGCTTTTACTGATTCCCGAGCGCTCCCCTCTTTCTTTTTGAAGATTCCTTCAAAAGAAAAGGGGGGGGGGGGGATTTTTTACCTCTCCTCTGGCATGATAGGTATGTAACTATGAGGGATGCTGTTTTGTCTGTAATTATATCCTGCATACAGCTGGAGTTTTATTGTGTATGGCGTATGTTTGTCATTCTCAAATATGCCATCCAAATTTTTGGGCTTAGTCTGGGCTAACCTTAAATTTTGGGAACTTGTTACATCCAATTAGCATAGTCTTCATGCAAAGTATACAGAATTATTTGAACTGGGTTCCTTTTGTATGATATGTCCTCTCTATTACTGTATAGAGAGACATACATGAAATTCCTAATAATTTTATTTTCCTTTCACCTTGGATTACAGGATTGAAACTATGTTGATATACTCATTCTGAAGTCCTTGGCCCTCCACTTTTTTATGATTCAGCTAGTCTGGGCCTTTGGTTTACAGTGTAAAAATATTATAAATTTACAGTAATTTGTATATTTTTATACTTACCAATGGCCCAGACGGAGTAGGCCCTCCCATGAGTGGGCACTCATACCTCCCAGCTGAATATTTATGTAGTACTCTCTTTTACAAAGAATGATGTTGGTGCCAATTCTTGTCACTTCCTGACGTCTGCGCATGCGTGGAGAGTAAATGTATGGAGGGCCAGATAGGACTTTTAATTTTCGGTTTTGCAAGCAAATTTTGGGGATTGGGGGTTTGGGTTTTGAGTTTGGCCCTTAATAACTTTGAGTTAAGCACAAGCTAGTCTGGGCCATTGGTAAGTATAAAAATATACAAATTACTGTAAATTTATAATTTTATGTAAAATTATTCATGTTCCCCAATTTCGGGATATGCCTCTGAATGTCGTCATTATAATATGACTCCTCTGTTGTTTTGTTAGTATTACTTCCCTTCCCTCTCCTGAACACTCATGTTACACTCCCAAGCACTTTTGGCTTTTTTATTGAAGAATTTTTTATTAAGTTCTTGGGAGTTTAACTTGTAAAATGGAATAGGTATTCTGTTTATCCCCTGTGTTTACATCCTGTTTATTAGCTCACCTGACTGAAAGTCAGGGTGAGCCTTTCTGATCACTCTCCATCAGTCCATCTGTCCGTCGTCCTGCATGAAGGGGTGTTTGAGCCTCTTTCTCCTAAACCACTGCCCACATTTTAATTAAATTTCATGTAAGTAGTGGTTACATAGGGGCATTTTGATTTTTATGCAAATTAGGTTTGGGCTCATATTGAGCAGATGGGTGGGGAAAAAATAGCCAATTTTTTTGAAAATCTTCTCATGAACCAGCAGTAGCAGAGACTTGATGTATGGTATGCAGCTTCCTTTTAAGGTGTAGACTCAGATTTGTTCAAAAGAAGTTTGATGGGTTATATTTGGCATCGTTATGGGATGGGCAATATTTTTGGTCCTGCCTGAAATTTCTATCTTCCGAACCGAGAGGCTGATTTGAACCAAATTTTATGTGAGGGCTTATTTTATTGGGTCCTAAGTACCTAATTTATGCAGAATGTTTTTTTCCTGTAGCCCTGTGGGAACCGCAGGAGCAAAAAATAAAAAAAAATTAAGATGCCCATATCTCCAAAACTGCATGGCACTGAGAATTTTTGTGTGGTGTGAAGCTTCCTTAGGACCAACAGAAAGGATTGGTAAAAAAAAATTGCCATCGGTTTTATCATAGGGTACAGTTTCGGGACTTTGAAAAAGAGCTGAGTCAGCACTTTTTAACACAATGGGAAAAACAGGCAATGGGAAAAACATTAACAAATCTTCTTCTCCAGATCCAGCAGGCAGAATCTTTTGATATTTGGTATGCAACATTGTGGGGTGGATCTGATTCATGTTTGTTCAAATCGACCCCCTGGATTCATATTTGTGCTTACTATAGAAGCTTGAATTTGAACTTAGTGCATTTCAGGCAAATTTCTAAAAAAAAAAATGGGAAAAACATTAAAAAATCTTCTTCTCCAGATCCAGCAGGCAGAATCTTTTAATATTTGGTATGCAGCATGCTTAGGGGGGTGAGATTCATGTTTGTTCAAGCCAAGTCCCTGGGTTTATATTTGGGTTCACTGTGGTAGCCCAAATTATAACTTAGTTCAAAATGAGGAATTTTCTTTAAAAATCTTCTTCTTCTGATCCAGCAGTCGGAATGTTTTGATATTTGGTATAAGCTTTTCTTAAGAGGAGCAGATGCAACTTGTTGGAATCAGTTCTCTGGGTTGATATTTAGGCTCCCATGTCATGTGAGCGCCTCAGGCCTCCTGGGGCCTCTTGTTTCTATTCAGGATGTTTTTGTATTCTTGCATCTTCTATCAGATACATTGTTGTTTCTTCATATGAAGATCTACCTTTGCATCAGGTGGTTGTTAATCTATTACTGACTCTGGGCCTTTGTTGTGCCTGTTGTTGGTTAGTTTCCAGATTTTCCTCTTGAAGTTGTCTGTTGAATAACGTTTTGGATTCATATTCAATGTTTAGTTAAAAACAATTACTGTTTTTCTATTAGGGTACATAGTATATCTTATTCCGGTAGTTTAGCTTTAATTAGTTAGTGGTTGTCCACACTTAGGTTCTATTGGGATGCCCTTGGGCTCATGAGGTTCCCTTGGGGCACTTAGGCTTCATTCAAAATTTTTCGAAATTTAAAAAAAAAATTTTATTCGAAGATTTTTGTTATTGACTATGTTATGTATCATTGTGATGTTTATTTTTGGGAGTGCAGCAGACTTATGTTTTTGGCTTCATTATTGTTGTTGCCATTTTAATAACTGGTACTTAGTGCAAGTCCAGGCAGCTTCGGAGTAAAGGTTTGTTGTTTACCAATAGTCGCGGCACTCCTTCAATACTTGTACTATGGGATGCAAACATTGGAAACGGGTGTCAACCTGTATGGTGGGCAATGAAGTTCCGATGGGAGCCTTCACTGCTGGCTATTTCTAGTCTTTCAGTCTCTTTTTCAGAGGAACAAGAACATGGTGATGGTACTTTGACACCTGTCTGTTATGTGCTGCTGCCCTCTCACTCTGATGCACCCCGCTCTGAGGAGTAAAATAGAGCTAGCTGCCAAGGTGCTCATGATATTTGCACAGGATTAAAGTCATAGTAGCTTAATTTTCTGCATGCAGCTAGCTTGACTGGTGCAGTGGTAGTCTCTTTTTAGGGAGCTAAGATGCTGGGTAGGTCTAATGCGGTTGAGTAGTATAATGTGAGTAGAGCAAGCACCTTATAATATAAAGCACACCCAGTGACAATGGCAATAAGGAGAAGAAGCTTTAAAGTTTCTCTATGGGATGCTCGGCGAGATCTGGGGTCAGATCACGAGTTGGAGAACCCTCTCCATCCCGTTAGAAGTCGGTGTCGGCTGTGTCCATTGCGAGTAACTATAATGAGTCGGAACACGAGTCGGGATGTTCCTTCCACAATGCAGCCAGCGTCAGTTGCGGTTATGGCTTCTTCTTCTTACATGGAAGTGCACGCAAAGGGGATTTGCCTACAAGTTTCTCAACAGGATACTCGGCGAGATCTGGGGCCAGATTGCGAGTTGGAGAGGGTTCTCCATCCCGTTGGCAGTTGGGGTCGACTGTTTGTCCATTGTGAGAAACTTCAGTGAGTCGTTAGCTAGGCAAAAATTAACGTAAGGTACCAGATGAAGGAATGATGAAGATCTTTCTTCCCAGATCTTTCGGCTCAGGTGTTGAAGGCTTTGGTCTGATTAACAATGCCTCCCTTGGCTTCGCAATAGTATAAGAAAGGCAATGATCTATTCCTTATGAATAGAAGATCGATAGCTCATAGATAGGCTGAGATGGCTGTCTTGTTGGGAATAGAGCCGTTAAAAGTAATAAGTATGTCTTTTCCTTCTCGGTGTTTTCCTATGTTTTGGAGGCATTTCATGCTATTGTGGATGCCATAGTAGCCTTATGTACAGTTAGAGCAGTCTTTTTTTATACATTAGCAGCTAACGTCATAAGTCTCCATTTAGTGAACTGTCTAAAGCTGCAGGGTAACACACAGATATCTGTCTTCAGCGATATATGACTTCTAGGCTGTGTTAGCTATGCTGAGACCGCTAGCTTTTTGGGATAAGGCCATTAGAAGGAAAGATTACGTTTTCCTTCTCGGTGTACTATTCCTAGGTGTCACAGCCAATTAGTCCTATCGTTGTCGCCTTACTTTGGCTTATGAGAATTACGAGCGGTCTGTGTCTATATATCATTAGTATCTAACATCATAGTGGCCTTATATAGTTTACAGTGCTTTTTCTCTTATCTATTGCGGCTAACGTTGTAAGTCTCTGTTTAGTGAGCTTTCCAAGGCCTTGTTTTGTTAGTATTACTTCCCTTCCATCTCCTGAACACTCATGTTGCACTCCCAAGCGCTTTCGGCTTTTTTATTGAAGAATTTTTTATTAAATTCTTGGGAGTTTAACTTGAAAAATGGAATAGGTATTCTGTTTATCCCCTATGTTTACATCCTGTTTATTAGCTCACCTGACTGAAAGTCAGGGTGAGCCTTTCTGATCACTCTTCGTCTGTCCATCCGTCCGTCGTCCTGCGTGAAGGTGGTGTTTGAGTCTCTTTCTCTTAAACCACTGCCCACATTTTAATTAAATTTCATGTAAGTAGTGGCTATATAGGGGCATTTTGATTTTTATGCAAATTAGGTTTTGGCTTATATTGAGCAGATGGGTGCGGAAAAAATGGCCAATTTTTTTGAAAATCTTCTCATGAACCAGCAGTAGCAGAGACTTGATATATGGTATGCAGCTTCCTTTTAAGGTGTAGACTCAGATTTGTCCAAAAGAAGTTTGATGGGCTATATTTTGGCGTGGTTATGGGAGGTGCAATATTTTTGGCTCCGCCCGAAATTTCTATTTTCCAAACCGAGATGCTGATTTGAACCAAATTTTATGTGAGGGCTCATTGGGTCCTAAGTACTTAATTTATGCAGAATGTTTTTTTCCTGTAGCCCCGTGGGAACCGCAGGAGTGGTTGGCAGTCGGAGTCGACTGTTTGTCCATTGTGAGAAACTTCAATGAGACGTTAGCTAAGCAAAAAACAACGTAAGGTACCAGATGAAGGAATGATGAGATCTTTCTTCCCGGATCTTTCAGCTCAGGTGTTGAAGGCTTTGGTCAGATTAACAATGCCTCCCTTGGCTTCGCAATAGTATAAGAAAGGCAATGATCTATTCCTTATGAATAGAAGATCGATAGCTCACAGATAGGCTGAGATGGCTGTCTTATTGGGAATAGAGCCGTTAAAAGGAATAAGTATGTCTTTTCCTTCTCGGTGTTGTATTCCTAGGTTTTGGAGGCATTTCATGCTATTGTGGATTCCATAGTAGCCTTATGTACAGTTAGAGCAGTCTTTTCTTATACATTAGCGGCTAACATCATAAGTCTCCATTTAGTGAACTGTCTAAGGCTGCAGGGTAACACACAGATATCTGTCTTCACCGATATATGACTTCTAGGCTGTGTTAGCTATGCTGAGAACGCTAGCTTTTTGGGATAAGGCCATTAGAAGGAAAGATTACGTTTTCCTTCTCGGTGTACTATTCCTAGGCGTCACAGCCAATTAGTCCTATTGTTGTCGCCTTACTTTGGCTTATGAGAATTACGAGCGGTCTGTGTCTATATATCATTAGCATCTAACATCATAGTGGCCTTATATAGTTTACAGTGCTTTTTCTCTTATCTATTGCGGCTAACGTTGTAAGTCTCTGTTTAGTGAGCTTTCCAAGGCCTCACGTGACACAGATATCTGGCTTCATGGAGATGAAGACTAATAAACTGCATTAGCTTGCTGAGACTTCTGTCTCTTTGGAATTTCGATCATTAGAGCGGTCCGTATTCCTTACCTTGGGAGACTAATGTTGTAAGTCTCCATTTCGTGAGCTTTTAAGGTCATAGTTTCACCGAGATATCTGTCTTCATGGGATGAAGACTTATCAGCCACGCTAACTAAAATGTGACTGCTGTCTCTTTAGAATTAGAGCAGTTGAAAGGAAAGAGTACGTTGTTCCTTCTCGGTGTTATATTCTTAGGTGTCTGGGGCTTTTAGTCCTTTTGTTGATGCCTTATAAGAATCAAGTGCCGCCCTTTTTTTCCTTAACTTGAGCGACTAACGTTGTAAGTCTCCGGCTAGTGAGCTGTCTAAAGTTGCAAAAAATTACTCCAAGATATCTGTCTTCACAGAGATGAAGTCTTCTAAGCTTCTTTAACTAGCCTGAGACCGCTGTCTTTTGGGAATAGAACTGCTGAAGGAAAGAGTGCTTTTTTCCTTCTCGGTAATGTTTTCTTAAGTATCATAAACTTTTAGTCTTATTGTTGACCCCATAGTATCCTAGCTAGAAGTATGAGTGGTGTTTTATCCCTATCATTAGCAGCTACCATTGTAAATCTCCTTTAGTGAGCTTCCAGGGCTGCAGTTATCAGCCATTTAACTGTCTTCATGAATAGGAAGACCTTTAGCTGCTTCAGCTAAGCTGAGACCACTGTCCTATTGGACAGGTACCATTACATGAGAAGAGTTTGTTCTCTCCTTAGTGGTATTGTTTTTGTGTTAGTTGTCTGAGGCTTTTAGCCCTATTGATTACACATTAACCTAGTGTGATTAATGAGCATTCTTTCGAATGCCTACTTTTAACTCCTTTTCAGAAATATCTTCCTGCTAAAATCAGTACGAGGTGCAAGGAGTTCATCTAGGTTTTGTATGATCGTGTGCCAGAACATAGTATTTTTACACTGTAAACCAATGGCCCAGACTAGCTGGTGCTTAACTCAAAGTTATTAGGGCCAAACACAAATTTTGATCCCAATCCCAAAAATTTGCTTGCAAAACCAAAAATTAAAAGTCCTGTCTGGCCCTCCATACATTTACTCTCCACACATGCTCAGATGAAGTGACCGGAATTGGCGCCAACATCATTCTTTGTTCGGCCCTAAAAGTCATCAACAATGAAATGACATCTGTGCTTTAAAATCTCCTTTTTATACGCCCATTTAAAAAACAGGTTGTATTATGTTATCAGTCTGTCTGTCTGTCCATCTGTCCGTCCGTCTGTCTGTCCATAAACAATTGATTCCATTAATTTAAAGTCGAACGCCTTAACAGATCGACATCAAACTTTCAGAAGTTGTTTTTAGCATTAAAATTCTGGTCAAGTCCGATATTGGTGCTTCTCAGTCCATCTGCTGCAGAGATATGGCCCTTTGAAAACACAATTTTTCTAAAATTATTGGTTTCCGTTCATTTAAAGCTGAACGCCTCGACAGATTGACACCAAATTTTTCAGATGTTGTTTTTAGCAATGAAATACAGGTCAAGTTCGATATTGGTGTTTCTCAGTCCATCCACTGCAGAGTTATGGCTCTTTGAAAACACAATCTTTCGAAAAAAATTGGTTTCCTTTCATTTAAAGTCGAACGCCTTGGCGGATCGACATCAAACTTTCAGATGTTGTTTGTAGCAATAAAATTCTGGTCATGTTCGATATTGGTGTTTCTCAGTCCATCCGCTGCCCTTTAAAAACACAATTTTTGAAAAAAAATTGATTTCCATTCATTTAAAGCCAAACGCCTTGACGGATTGACACCAAATTTTTCAGATGTTGATTTTATACACCCATTTGAAAAACGGGACGTATTATGTGAATGGTCTCTCCACCCGTCTGTCTGTCTGTCCGTCCATGGACACATTTCGTTTCCAGACGATAACTTTAGTTGTAATGGTTTGAGCAGAGTTAAATTTGGCATGTGGATTTAGTATGACAAAATACAGGATGGGTTCGATTTCTGTTTCTAGCGGCCCATTTGCAGTAGAGTTATGGCCCTTTATTTATGGGAATTTAGCCCAACTTTTCGTTTCCAGACGATAACTTTAGTTTGCCGTGACCGATTTATTTCAAATTTTCAGTTTTTTGTTTTTGACCACAAAATACAGCTCAAGTTTACTTTTGACCACAATCGCATATACCTTTCCAGAGTTATTCCCCTTGAATGATTGCAAATTTGTGAATTTTGTGGTTTCCGGATAATGACTTTAGTTTGCCTTGACGGATTTTTTTCAAATTCTCAGATTTTGTTTTTGACCACAAAGCACAGCTCATGTTCACCTTTGGCCATAATCACATGTACCGTTCCATAGTTATTCCCCTTGAATGATTGCAAATTTGTGAATTATGTGGTTTCCAGATGATAACTTTAGTTTGCCTTGACTAATTTGTTTCAAATTCTCAGATTTTGTTTATGACCACAAAGCACATCTCAAGTTCACTTTCGGCCAAAATCGCATGTACCTTTCCAGAGTTATTCCTCTTGAATTTGTGCATTTTGTGTTTTCCGGATTATAATTTTAGTATGGCCTAACTGATTTTTTATACGTCTGTTGAAAAACCGTCGAATTATGGAATCAGTCTGTCTGTCTGTCCATTTGTCCATCCATTTGTTCATCCGTTGGTCTTTCTGTTCGTCAACATTTGGTTTCTAGATGATAACTTTAGTATTTTTTTTTCTGTTGACTCCTAAACTTGGTATGTGGTTTAATCAAAACAAAAGACAGGTCAAGTTCGAATATGGGGTCAGTTCGAACTTCGAAGTTCCCCTGAATTATGGACCTTGTTGGACATAGAATGCATCAAATATTTGGTTTCCGGACGATAACTTTTATTATTTGTTTTCCGATTGGTTCCAAACTTAGTATGTTGTTTAATCACAACAAAATACAGGTCAAGTTCGAATATGGGGTTGGTCCAAACAATTTTCACCCTCACTCCCATCCTTACCCCAAGCCTTCAAAAATACAAAATGGGTGTATATTGTCCCACTATGCGATGCTCTTGTTTGAGGATGCCAGACACAAATCAATGCAAGAGTTGGTGGATATAAGGCTGTTATTGGATGAAGGAAGTGTGGTTTTGGATGTTCAGGGCTGTAACTTTATAATATTTTTGTAAAGTTATTTTATGTTTCCCAATTTCGGGACACATGCCAGACATCATCCTTTTTAAAAATGATTATTCCACTGTTTGTTAAGTATTCCTTCCCGATCCTTCCATAAATCCTTCCTGTTAAACTCTTACACTTTTTGGCTATTTTTTATTGAAATTTTTTATTAAATTTCTTGGGAGTTTAACATTTATTACAGAATATTATTCTGTTTCTTCCCCAGGGTAAAGTCCACCCCTAGGGGTTTAGGCTGTTTAGTCTTGCATCTTCTATCCTATGTTTCGTTTTATCTTCGTATGAAGATCAAACTTTGCATCCGATAGCATTTCAGTATGGCATAGCCCTCATGTCGGCATCCGGATTCTTTCAGTTTGAACTTTTTTGTGCAGGTTTCAATTTTTTTTTTTATTTTGCTTTTTTTTTGTGTCAGCATGCTTTTCAAGGATAGTAATATTTTATTCAACCCTTTCCATGCTTAGTTACTTGAATTTGGGACTTTTGTGTGCAGGGTTTTGACTTTCCTGTGCAGGTTTTTTTTACTTTTGTGTACAGGTTTCAATATTTTTAGCTCATCTTGACAAAGTCAAGCTGAGCTAATCTCATCGCTCCCCGTACGTCGTCCGTCAACACCATGTTTTGGTCTTCTCCTCCAAAGCCACTGGGCCAATTCAAGTGAACGTTTGTGTGAGTGATGGTCCCAAAGGGGCATTTCATTTTTGTTCAACTCAACATGCCCAGCCCCATAGGGAGGGAGTGGGGGAAAATGCTCCAAAATATTTTTAAAATCTTCTTCTCAAGAACCAGTGTGTACAATGACTTGATATTTGCTATGGAGCTTCCATATGAGGTATAGAATCAAGTTTGTTCAAACGAAGTTCGTGAAGTAATATTTGGCTTTGTAATAGGAGGGTTAAGATTTTTAACCCTGCCCAAAATTTCTATTTTCCAAACCGATGGTCCGGTATGAACCAAATTTGGTTTGTGGTAGAATTGGGTCATAAGTACTTGACCCATGCAAAAAACAATATTCCCACATTCCCATGGGAACCCTGGGAGCTAAAAATGGAAATATTTTCAAACGCCCATATTTCCCAAACCCCATGGAACAGAGAGCTGTTATTTGGTATGAATTATCCTTAGGACCAGTAGAATTGAGTGGTAAAAAAAATTGCCATCGGTTATATTAGGGTGTTCTGTAATGGGCATTGAAAAAATGCTGAGTCAGCATATTTGCAAAAATTTTAAAAAATCTTTTCTCCAGAACCGATCATCAGAATCTTTTGATATTTGGTGTACAGCATTCATAGGGGGGTCAGATAAAAATTTGTTGAAATAAAGCTCATTGGTTCATATGTGGGCTCTCTACAGGAGCCTGAAGTTTTAACATAGGTTAATATGGGGAATATTCTTTAAAAATCTTCTTCAGAACCACCAGTCAAAATCTTTTAATGTTTGGTATACATCATTGTTATGAGGGTCAGATTCTAGCTTGTTCAAACCAAGTTCCTAGGTTAATATTTGGGCTTCCTACGGAAGCCCAAATTTTATCTTAGTTCAATATGGAGGGTAATTTAAAAAAATCTTCTTCAGATCCACCAGTCAGAATGCTTTGATATTTGGTATGCAACAACATCTCTATGGGGGTCAGATTCAAGTTTGTTCAAATCAGATCCCTAGGTATATATTTGGGCTCACTATGGTAGCCCAAATTTTTACTTAGTGCAATATGAGAAAATTTCTTTAAAAATCTTCTTCTTCAGATCCACCAGTCGGAATGCTTTTATATTTGGTATACAACATCTCTAGGGGGGTCACACTCCAGGTTGTTCAATTCGCATGCCTAGGTTAATATTTGGGCTCCATATGGGAACATGAAATTTAACTCAGTACAATATGAGGGAATTTCTTCAAAAATCTTCTTCAGATTCACTTGTCAGAATGCTTTCACTTTTGGTATACAACATCTCTAGGGGGGTCAGATTCAAGTTTGTTCAAATTGGATCCATAGGTTAATATTTGGGCTCGCTATGGTAGCCCAAATTTGAACTTAGTGCAATTCGAAGAAATTTCTTTACAATTTCTCTTCTTCAGATCCAGCAGTCAGAATGCTTTCATATTTGGTACACAACATCTCTAGGGAAGTCAGATTTAACTGTGTCCAAATCAAGAGCCTGCGTTAATGTTTGGGCTCTCTATGGGAGCCTGAATTGGCCATTTTGCTGAAGAATTAAAAATTTTGTATTCATTACCCTCTAGAGGTACTAAGATTAATCCACATAGGTTGTATCAAGGGGCTTCATAGGGGAGCTCTACATTTTACTTTATGATTAACTGAAGAAAAGGCATGATGCCCAGATTATTTTTGTCACAGTGCTCATTATTGCAAGAGTTAGGGTCTTTGGTTAAAGGTTTTAATCTCTTGCAAGCAGCTAGCTCGACTGGTGGAGTGGTACTGAGCGAGCACTACAATATAAATAGCTCACCCAGCGACGATGGAAATAGGGAGGAAATAGGAAGGAAGTCAGCAAGTTCTTGTTCTCAGCAAGGACTGATAGACCGCGAGCGGGAGAGGGCCCCCTCTCTAATCTAGCAGCGTCTGGTCTGGGGTCATATGTTGTTTTGAGAAACTTGCACAAGACGGAGCATATGTCCGCCCTCCACTCTGGATGCTCTGTTTAGTTTGCAGCCGGTGTCGGCTTCAGTCAAGGCTTCCTCCGCTACATTTCACAAGGGCCGAAATCAAGTTTTTGGGTTGGAAACCTGCACAAGACGGAGCATATGTCCCCCCGCCGCTCGGGATGCTCCGTCTAGTCAACAGCCAGGGTTGGCTTCAGTCAAGTCTTCGTACATTATTTAAGCACACGCGACCGCATCCTATCTACCCAAATTTGGATATCCAGCCTGCTGCATGAAGAAGAAACCACTTTTCGCCCGTGAAGTCAGACCATCCAGTAGCTAGGGGGACAAAGCCTTGATCATTGGGATGATCGGAGAAAGGATCTGTTTCTGACACGCTGTCCCAGGAGCAGCATGTGGCTAAGGAACGGAAATATGCTGCTCCTCAAGCCTTGATGACGGACTTGCTGTTGCAGATTGTGCAGCTAATCGCAGCATCCAGCAAGTGCAGATGCAGGCTCCCTCAGACTCAGAATCTGAGCTGTCGGACGGTGCTGGGTCGGTCCATTCGTCTGTTCGCGCAGATGCAATGGATTGCGATTCACAACTGATTCTCTTGGATGGTGAAAGGGATAACCCTTCCCTTTCGGAACGGTTATCCCTTTCGGAACAGTTCAGGATTATGAAGGCTTTCATCCATCAATACTACCCTGATTTTGTTCCGCCGAATCAGAATGCTGCGACAACAAGAGAGAAACTGCCAGAATCGTTAGGCGCAGACATTATCCGGACAAAGGAGGAAGTCCTTTCATTTCTGGTTCAGTTTATGCAGGTGTCGCAGGCCTTCTGCCATATAGACGCCGCTGTATTTATCCTCTTGACTGTGAGGAAGAAGGCAGTTTCTTATCTTCATCTTCCGTATACATATCGCTTTTTGACCACGTTCTTTTAAAAACAGTCAGGGGAGATGTTCAGAGAGTTCTTCTGCGTTTGGATGAGCAGGCCGGGGATCTAGAGGTATCCTTACCTGTATCATTCACTATTCGCTCAGACACAACTGAGATGGCAATTTCTTCAAATAGAGCAAATTTGGACGTTATGTCTTATGCAGATCACCTTACAAGAGCTATGGTGCAGCGTCTCAAGGGAAAGGAATTTGACGACGTTCGTACCTCTCTTAGAGGTCTTTCCAGGGCAATTATGTATACCATGTATAACTCCGCCCTAACAATGGCTAATCTGGAGTTAATCAGACGTGATGCTGCCCTTGCGTCGTCATCACTGATAAGATGACAAGGTGAAAAGCTGTCTCTCTCTATGAACAGGCTACTAAGAAAGCATCTAGTGCTCTGCTTTTGAGGTCGGCGTATCAACGACCCGCTTCAGCAGACAAGAGTAAAGTAGGGCATTCCAGACAAAAATCATCAAAAGGAAACTCCTCACGAGGGTACAAGAAACCCTCTTATAATTACCCTGGAGGTTGTCAGTATAGCGACTCGGGAAAGGGGAGTAGGTTTGATCGGGACTATAGGTCAGACGTCCCTAGGCTGACGAGACAAAGTTTATCACGGGGAGGATATGGTTCCTCCTCTTCCCGTAAGCCTCGCAGGTCATACAGGTGATGGTCTAGACCTTTATTGCTGGCCAGTTGGCGGAAGGTTATCAAGCTCTGCAAAAAACTGGATAACAATCACGGAAGATCAGTGGATGAGAATTGTAGTCTCGGATGGCTTATGGCTATCATTCTGAGCAAAAAAACCCACTAACAAGTTACAAGAAGTGTTTTCTATGCGTGATGAATCATCATGTTCATCTTTCTATCCATCATATATCGGGTTGTCTGAACATATTAGCATACATGCTCTCGGAAAGGTCGCCTGATGCAATTAGAGTGGATGCTAAACAAGCGAGTATTTGGCAGATTTGCTACCAGAGGGAACGCCCCATTATATATTCAGTTGATTCAGTAGATTATGTTTAAGATCAAACAATCTCGTTGTGAATCCTACTATCCTACTAGTAGCTCCTCTGTCGTCACAGAAACCTTGGAGCAGTCTTCTCAAGTGTCTGTTATGGGACATTCCCTGGAAACTTCCTCCATGAGAGGGCCCTCTTTATCAGGCGAAGTTTTTGTTCTTCATGTCCTTCTCCACCCATAATAGTATAATGGAGTTGATTAGACGTGAGGGAACCATTACGGTTCCTAAATTATTTTAGGACTAACACAAGAACGATTAATTAATGCGGGTGAGGAGGGTTTGATATGACTTTGAATTCCCAATACACCATCCTAATTTTTGGGGCTTAGTCCAGGCTAACCTTAAAAATTGAGAACTCGTTACCTCCAATTAGCATAGTCTTCATGCTAAGTAAATGGAATTTTATTGAATTGGGCTCCTTTTGTATAAGGCTGAATGTTCGAAAAATCGATCAACCGTCGATTGAGGTCATAATCGATGATTTATTTCAATGATCGATTATTTGACTGGACGTGTGCTGTCATAGAACCTTTTTGTTAAACAAAGGGGAAATATTGATTCACATGCTATTGTTTCACAGAAAGGACCTATTTCGACAACAAATGTGTGTGTGAACAGGGTTAAAATAAAACCAATATATAGCTTCAAGTCGCGGCACCACGCGAGTTAAAGTTAGCCGAAACCCAGTCATCATCGTATGCGTGATCAGTCAGTTGAATTTGACCCTAGCTTTCAAAGTGTTCAAGTGTCAAACACCAATAAATAAATTAGGAAATAAATAAAATAAATCCCTGGAAAGATTGAGCCTCCAAGGGAAAGCATTTTCACACTGAACGGGCTGAATCATTATAATTCATGGGCCGAACTTTCCGGTTCCAGCATCACTAGCTCACTGCCATTAGCGGTGATAACAATTTAACAAAAATAACATAACACTCAGTGATCCCTTACTGTCAATGGCTACTTTGTATTCCTTGCCAATAAGACATCGTCAAGTGTTGAGTTTGTTTTTTTGGTTTTTATCAATTTGATACTTGATCATCAATTTTAACTTACAGAAAGTAAAGAGGGAAAAACTTTGAAATGCCATGTTATTTTTAAAGTATGATGATTTATTTTGTTCTCCGACGTATCACAACCGGAAGTTTTACTTCCACGTGTAAAGCTTTGTTGACTTGACATTCCCTAAGGCTAAATTCATAATCATTACACATGGAGCGTGGATGGGGCTATTAGTGAGTTTAGTATGCATTTTTCTATGATTTGAAATTTCAATCTATGCAATGTAGATTCTGTTTTGTCAAATTTTTCAAGGTTTGGTGTTCGTTTGCTTCATTTACGATTAGGATATTTTAATTTTTAACCCTTCCCAAGTTATATCATAGACAAAGTCCTAGGATACAAGACAGAAATATTAACCATAAATAATCGAATAACCGTCGATTTTTAAGACAAAATAATCGATTATGAATTTTCATAATCGTGACAGCCTTACTTTTGTATGATATGTCTTCTCTATTACTGTACAGAGAGACATACATGTAATTCCTAATAATATTAATTTCCTTTCGCCTTGGATTACAGGATTGGAACTATGTTGGTCTACTAATTCTGAAGTCCTAAGCCCTCCACCTTTTTACGATTCAGCTAGTCTGGGCCATTGGTTTACAGTGTAAAAATATATTATAAATTTAAAGTAATTTGTATATTTTTATACGTACCAATGGCACAGATGGAGATGGCCCTCCCATGAGTGGGCACTCATTCCTCCTCGCTGAATTATTGTGTAGTACTCTTTTCTACAAAGAATGCTGTTGGTGCCAATTCCAGTCACTTCCTGATATCTGTGCATGTGCAGAGAGTAAATGTATGGAGGGCCAGATAGGACTTTTAATTTTCGGTTTTGCAAGCAAATTTTGGGGATTGGGGTGTTCAAAAGTTGTGTTTGGCCCTTAATAACTTTGAGTTAAGCACCAGCTAGTCTGGGTCATTGGTAAGTATAAAAATATACAATTTACTTTAAATTTATAATTTTCATCTCCCGCTTCATTTTTATCAAATCTATTGTGGATTATATTTCCATTCGATGGATTGGATATTATGTCTGCATGGTGTATTATTTGACAACATGGCGAACTGTCGTGATTTCAAGGGATATGTCGATGCTGTTTCAGCAGGTATATTCCTTGCAATAGTGCCATGATCATCACAACCCCCTCCACCCTGAGTGGCATTATGGAGTCGCTCAGACGTGAGGGAGCCCTATGGTTTCTATACTATACTAGATAACTAACACTAAAGTGTTACTAGTCGCACCGGGTTAGTGTCATTATGCTTGCTTTGGCTAACTATAAACTTTTTAGATGTATTATTCTTTGTTGAGAATAGCAGCAGCAGTGTAGCTTGGGAATGTCGCATGAAGTTTCTTTTCCATATAGTGAAAAAGGAATTTGTCACTGTTCCGAGCTTTAATATTACTGTACCAATCTTACTTATCTAGCGATTCAGGTAATGAGAGTGAGGGGGTTTGATATGATTTATTCGTCGACTCCTCCCCCGTCCCCCCTCCCCCTTCCCCCCAAATATGTTAAGAGGCGATTATAGGGCTGGACATAGTGCCCTTCCTTTAAGCCTCATATGCATTCAATTTTATGCATGTCTTTCATTGCTCTTTGATTGGCGGGTGGGTTGTGGTCTAACAGAGACATCAGGGGCGCATCCACTCTAGTTGGTTTGCTTCCGGTGGTTGATCGTTCACAAGATGTATTTGAGCATATGATTCCTGAACAGTAACTGTTTTGGGATTCCAAATTCTATCATGGGTACATTCGGTTGATATTGCTAGCCTTCGTGTTCCTGTATGGCAGGCATGTCTGTTATCTGGACGACATTCTCCAAATGTGGAAATTAGTCCACTCTGAGAAGTTATGCTCAGAGCTGTCTGCTTTTCTTACGCCGTATGAGTCTATTCATTAACTTCACCTTATTCCTTCAAGTTTCCTGGTTAGTTTTTGTATCTCCCAGTAACACCTTTGATACAGGCTGTATTCAGATGAGGGTACAGGTGGGATTCTGTTGATTGCGTGCATAATGCGTATATATATTTATTAGGCAGACAGAATAGATTCTCTTGAATTCTGGCTCTGTGTTAGTATAGAGCTTATGAGAATTTTGGGGCTAGTTGGATCAGTTATGGAGTTACCAACAGGCTGTCTATGCATACATTCTCTATTTATGGCTTCATTATTCAGAGTGGTATGTTCTTTTCTCTGAATGGTCATTGGTTTTAATGGACCTGGGGAACAATTCAGAGGTTCATTATTGCAATTAATTGTACATCTGAACCTGGTCTCCTATTTGTTGGCTCAGAAGTGTATAAGTTCTATCAGTTAACTTTCCATTGGGATTCAGTTGGACAAATTTAAGGTTGTACATATTAATTTCACCGGTTTTCGACCTATCTACGTATTCTGGATGCAGCATGCAATTTGAAGCTTCTGATTTTAATTACTGGCATCGCCACGATATAGCCTTAGGTGCTGATGTGGCATTAAGCATCAATAAATTAATATAATTAATAGCTGGGTGTCTTTTAGATGAATATATATTTTATTCAGTACCACTTTTTCTCTGATTCCAGACTGCTTCCTTCTTTGTTTTGAAGATTTTTCCTTCAAAAAAAGGAGGGGGGAGGGGGGGATTTTCTCTTTATCTCTTCTGGCCTTATAATAATGGTGTAACTATAAGTGAAGCTATTATAGTCTGTAGATTATTCAGTTCTTATGATACATTATATATGGCATGTGTTTGTGGGCGTTAGTCTCTCATTCTCAGACATGCTTTTCCTCATTTTAAGTGTTTTATTCCAGACTAGCCTTAAAATTGGGGCCTCGTTACACCCATTTAGTGTAATCAATTATGCTAAGTAATAGGGAATTACTTGGATATTGCTCCTTATTTCGGTGGTATGTCTTCTCTAATGTTGTATAGAGAGACAGATGGGTAATTCCTTAAAATTTTAATCTCCTTTTCACCTTGGGAGTTCTAATGCAGGCTAAGGAGCTGTATTTTGGTCTGCTATTTCTTTAAGTCCTAGGCCGTCCACCTTTTTACGATTCAGCTAATTCTGGGCCATTGGTTTTAGTATAAAAATATGATAAATTTAAAGTAATTTGTATATTTTTTATACTTACGAATGGCCCAGATGGGGATGGCCCTCCCATGAGTGGGCGCTCATACCTCCCAGCTGAGTTATCACTTCAGTAGGCCCAACTAGGAAGAATGATGTTGGCGCCAATTCCGGTCTCATCCTGGGTACAGCACATGCACAAGTACTAAAAGTATGGAGGGCCAGATAGGACTTTTAATTTTCGGTTTTGTATGCAAATTTTGGGGATTGGGGGGGGGGGGGTCAAAATTTGTGTTTGTATCTTAATAATATTGAGGTTGCACTAGCTAAGTCTGGGCCATTGGTAAGTATAAAAAATATACAAATTTTTTAAAATTTATCATATTGCGCTTGAGCCTACAGCTCTCACGAAATATGACTACGCCATTCCAACCCGAACAAAATATGACTACGCCATTCCAACGAGTTATGTAAAACACCTACCAATTCAAACACACATCGTGTTCTGTATTTATTAACATCCCATGCATTAAAATTCATTTAAATAAACCAACTTCAATTCTGATGTTTAAACCAAAAGATGAAGAGTCCGTTTGTTTTATTTGAAGCTGTACTGATCAAATGGATCAATAAAAAACAAAACAACCTTTTGAGAACCAGTCTTAATTACATTCGTTATCTTTTCTATTGGGCGTGTTCATTGAAATTTGTATCGGCATTTCTCTTCTGCTGGTGTCTATTCATGCCTAACCATTTGGTAGCCATTACTGTTAGTAAAATATAAGTACAAAGTTGGGCAGATTTGCAAAACAGCTGAAAGAAACTTTTTTTAAAGAAGTTTGAAGCATGTCAAGATGTACATAGATTTGCCAAAATAAAGTTTACCAATGTAGATATAAAACAGGATCCACAGTCGAGATGGCCATGGGACTGGGTTATTGTTGTGGTTGGAAATGATTGTTTTTTTTTTTAAATAGTATCTCATTTTTGGTTAACAAATTTTTTGTGAAACAACTTTATTTTGCTTTGACATTTTCATTTTCACACAACGCGACAGATGATCGATAATTGAATAATGAAAGTTGGAAACTTTTTGAAGCATAACTAATAACTCGACAGGAAAGGAACTAGTATAAACGATGCTGGGAAGAAAGTTTTGGCTTGTACATCACCAGTTGAATACAGAAATATTTATGTCACAGTTGCGATTTTACTAAATAGAAGGATTTAAAGTTTAATGGATATGTAATAATAGTAGTTTAGTTTCAAAAGCAGGACATCCTTGAACTCTTCTGTCATCTGGTTTCTTGTTAATTAAACTGGATGATAGAAGAAGAATTCAAAGGGAGACATTTTGTAGGAATTTGAGAACATCTGGATGATGACAATATTTTCGATTCAGTATGACTTGAATTGAATTGAATCACCAGGGCAATTTTGAATCAAATTGAATTCCAAAGCTTTGCAAGGTACCAGTGAAAGGTTTTAGAAATTTGAAAAGTGACTGCTTATTCAAGTGCAGGAATCCTGATGTTTTATCTTACAAGAACATATTTGCCCAATACATATGGCATGAGTGCCAGCGCAGAAGGATAGAATGAAAGTGCCATATCAATAAACTCATTCACAAACTCGTGTTGTTCGGTGTTTATTACATGCCTTTATGTCCATAAAAGAAAGCAGTTATTAAAAGGACACTTGGCAATTCATTTGACAAATATCAACAAAAAGAACACATTTTATCGCCAACCAAATTTGCGAGGGGAACCCGTGTTAACAATTTCGTCCCCCTAAGTTTGTATGTGTTCTGTGTGCCTACTGGCACATAGAACACATTGGAACTCAGCGGACAATTTTCAGCTGTCGCTAACAATTCAATTTGCAATTGCATTGCACGATTTGTAGAAAATTCCGAAAATTCACTTCAAGTCTCAGTAAATATTTACTAACATGAAATCCACTGCTCTTGATTCATCAATTTCATATGGAATCTTGACTCATGAATAATCCTGTATTTGCTAAATGTTTCCTATTGGGTACCCTGAGAACTGGAGGAATGCTTTCTAACTTTCATAATAAAGTTCCTCTTTAAGGGTATAATAGGAACCATTAAATCAATACTTTGGCCTGAGAGTCTTCTAAAGTGGGAAACAAAGTTATAAGTGATTTGCTAACCTTCATCTTGTACTTGAGTGGCAGTCATTACATAGACATATAAGGTCACTGGAGGTCATCCCGCAAACTTGTGGCACTGGTCCAAGGAGGGCCATTAACCCTTTACGTATCACTCACAAACAGAGTAACACTTGCCCCCAAAATTTGTGTATTACTAAAAATTGGCATATTTTTATACTGTACCAATGACCCAGACTTAGCTGGTGCTAACTCTAACAAAACCAGGGCCAAACACAAATTTTGCCCCCCAATCCCCAAAATTTTCAATCAAAACAAAAAGAAATCATGTCCTAAAGGACCTCCATACTACGCCTCTACCTCGCAGACGTCCCGAAATTGGCGCCAATTATCATTCTCTGTTTGGCCCTTCATCAGTCAACATCTCACTGATCTTTGTGCTTGTAAATCTCAGTTTAAAGGATGCCAGACACGTAATTTTTGGAGAAAATGTGATTCTAAGAAGGATAGAAGGAGGAGAGGAAAAAGAAGTGACAAAAAATAATCAGGGCTGTACTTAAAATTTTTTGATGAAATTATGTTAAATTGCCTATTTTCGAGGCATGGGCCTCTTGTTGTCATTCTTGCTAAATGTTGCACTGCTTATTCAGTGTTTCCTCTCCCCTAGCCTTCTAAAGTCCCCCCTTGCAATTCTCCCATGCTTTTGGCATATTTTTGAGAAAGTTCATTTCTAAAATTTCCTGGGAGAGTTGCTTGGTTACAGAATGTTTTCTGTTATTTTCCCCATAGTTACGTTTTCACCCATGGGTGTATAACGTTGTGTTCTGCATCTTCCATCTGATGTTCTGCAGATTCTCCCCTGGGAGTCTCTGTTTTGCATCAGATAGAGTGTAATTTTGATGACTGATTCCGGGCCAGTTTTTTCAGTGCCTGGAGTCATGTTTTCTGGTGTTTTACACTGTTTGTTTACATTGGCAACAGCCCTTTTTGAAGGGGGCTGTTTGCCTTTGCTGTAGTTTATCTCACTATAAGATACATTTATATTATCCGTAAGTGTCTCATTAATTATTTAATATAAATTTAAAATTTTTGACCACACTTTGCCATCGGATCCATCGGGGCTCAACGTTACTTTTCAGCAACTTGGGCTTCGCTGAAAAAATATTTTTTCAAAATTATTTTGATTTGCAATTGTTTTTTCATTTATTAATGGATCATGTTATTATGTATCTTTGTGTCAGGGGTTTTTGCGAGTAACTAGGACTTGTTGTTGTCCTTTCACAATGAAGGGACATTGTTCAAATTGTAATAGGAAGAAATCTTCCTCTGACTTTCATGATCATTGTATTAATTGTAGTCAGTGTTCTCGCATTAATCCCTGTCCTATATGTGAATATTGGGATGAGAAACATTGGAATCGTGTGTCACGATATGTTGTTTCTGGAGAAAGGGCTATGCCGGCTCTTTCTCCGCAAGGTCACTCTACTCTCACAGTTTCTATTTCAGAGGAACAAGAACAGGGTGATGTTTCCATGTTATCTTCTACAAGTGTGCGTCCGTCGTCACAAATGAATTCAGAGCTAGCGGCAAAAGTGCTCATGGAGATTAGACAAATGTCGTCAGCTAGCTCGCCCGGTGTAGCGTCCATTCACCGAATGGTTCGGCAGCCAGGTTCGTCCGATGCGGTCCAGGAGGAAATTTTGGGTGATGCGAGCACTATAAACATAATAGATGCACACCCAGTGACGGCGGATAGTAAGCGAGAATGGAGGAAGCCTTTGAGTCCGGTTCCTAGCTCGTCCAGGTCCAGCCGGGCCGCGAGCGAGAGAGGCACCTCTCTCGTACAACAACATCTGGGACCAGATGTTGTGGTACAAAATATGTCGCAAGCGGAGCATACGTCCGTCGCTCGGGACGCTCCGTTGTATAGGCAGTCCGCGGAGACTGCTAAGGCTTCCTCTTCTCGTCAGTGCACACGACCGCACCTTGGCTGCGTGACCGCCGATATATTACCAGCTTCGCCGATCAAGGATTCTTCGGCGACCAGGTCACACCATCCGGCAGCCAGGGATTCGAGACCGATGGACTCCGGACGTTCGCATAGGAAAAGTATGCGGGAGCCATCTGATGCGGAGATGCCCTCGGCGAAGCAGTGAAAGACTGCGCCTCCGCAGGTCTCGACGCCAGACATTCTTGTGCAGATAGCACAGCTTATCGCAGCATCCCAGCAGCCGACAGAAACGGTGTCGGATCGAGAATTATCCGACGGCGCTGGGTCGGTACGCTCCGCCAAAGCATCGGGGGCGGATGATCGGGAACATCATGAGGTCCGACCAGATGGTGAAAGGGATACGGATGACTTGGAGCTATCCCTTTCGGAACAACATAAAGCTGCCGTGGACTTCATCCGGCACTTTCTCCCTCAAGTTGTTCCGTCGGGCCAGACTGCTGCGGTTCTGGACAAGAGGATTATAGCGTCATTGGACTCTGAATTTTTTGAGCGGTTCAGGGACATCGCTCCCGAGTTTCCGTTGCAGTCCAATAATATTGCAAGAACATTTGAATTATTGAACGATGCTATATTTAAACTTGCTTCCAAGACGGGGAAAGCAGGTTTCTTGTCCGCTAATACTCTCAACCTGCCTTTCATTAATGCAAGGAATAAATTTGATACGGCAGGACAGGGTATCCCGAGAGTTCCTCTGCGTATGGACGACGAGGTGGAAGACTTAGAGCTATCATTACCGTCGTCGGCTTTTATTCCAACCGCGGTGTTGGAAACAGCTATTGCGTCTAACAGAGCCAATTTAGATGCCTTATCTTACGCAGATCACCTTACTAAGGCGTTATCACTGTGCCTTCAAGGGAAAGAGTTTCAGGATATACAATCCTCTTTAAGACTTCTTTCAAGGGCAGTAGCTTATTCCACGTGTAACTCCGCCCTTTCAGTGGCAAATCTGGAGTTGGTTAGACGTGACGCAGCCCTAGCTACATCCACACTAGTGGATACTAAGGTGAAGAACTCTCTTAGAGTCGCTTCGGTCTCTGGAGAACTTCTCTTTGACGGCAAGCTTTCTGCTATTTATGATAAAATTACAAAGAAAGCTTTGGATTCTCTGTTGTTCAAATCTGCTTCTAAGAAGTCGGATACAGCAGACAAGAATAAGACAGGCACTTCTGGGTCTAATGCGCCCAAGAGAGGTTCCTATAGAGGTTCCGGTGCGTCCTCTTGGTCTTATTCGAGAGACCGTCAGGGTAGCGACTCTCGTTCGGGACGTCCTTCAGGCCAGGACAATCGGTCGGATGCCCCGAGGTCGACGGGGCGAGGTGCGGGTCATGGAGGACGTGGTTTCTCCTACCGCAGGCCTCGCAGGTCCAGGAGGTGATGGCTTAAACCTCTATCGCGTACCGGTTGGCGGAAGGTTGTCGAGCTTTTCACAAGAATGGGCGTCGATTACGGACGACCCTTGGGTGAGAGGAGTGACTTCGGAAGGTCTAAAGATATCCTTCAACGAAAGCCTCCATTAACTCGAAGTCCAAAGTGGACTCATCTTCCGTCAAATCCGCAGAAAAGAGACGCTCTGTTATCAGAGGTGCAGTCTCTTTTAATGAAGAACGCGGTAGAGGTCGTAGAAAACCAGGAATCTCCGGTATTCTACAGCCATCTGTTTCTGGTTCCAAAACCAGATAGCTCGTTCCGTCCAGTCATAGATTTGAGCTGGATAAACAAGCTGATCGTCGCTCGGAAGTTTTATATGGAGACGATTCGGTCGGTCAGAGCGAGTATTCGGGTGAACGATTATGCAATAAGCATAGATCTCAAAGATGCGTACTTTCACGTCATGGTACATCCGACATTCCGAAAGTACCTACGCTTCGCAGTCCTAGGAGTGGTGTATCAATTCCGGGCGATGTGCTTCGGATTGAATCTAGCACCCTGGGCTTTCACTCGGGTAATGAACTCGGTAATGATCTATTTTCGAGCTCATTCGTCTGCGGTAATGTCGGCCTACCTGGACGACATTCTTCAGAGGTACGGCAACGAGTTAACGCTTCAGAACGATGTTCAGAATCTTCTTCTATTGCTCCGACATCTCGGTTTTATAGTAAACGAGGAGAAGTCGGCTCTGGTGCCGTCCAAGTCATTCACTCATCTGGGAATGAGCTTCGAGACGCACAACAATCTCGTTCGTCTGCCGTTAACCAGAGCGAAATTAGTCAGTTGTTACGCTCGCTATTGTCTGCACGCAGACAAAGTCACAGCAAGAGAATTTATGAGACTGATAGGTCTGTGCGGAGCCGCCGCGGATCTCATTCCGATGGGGCGGTTACGCACACGTCCTCTTCAAATTTTCTTGACTCAGAATTGGAGTGTGAAAATTCATTCGCTCGACGTAGACGTTCTCTTGTCAGATCAAGTGAAACAAGAGATTCAGACTTGGGCAAACATTCAGTGGTTAACTCAGGGAGTTCCGCTGCAGTTGCCGGATCCGAGTTTTACCATTATGACGGATGCCAGTCAAACAGGTTGGGGTGCATCATTAATCCCAACGGATTCGAGATGCCAGGGTCTTTGGGATCCGCAATTCCTGTGCAAGCACATAAACATCAAGGAAATGATGTCAATTTGGCTTGCGTTACGTCAGTGGATGGACATTATTCACAATGCTCATGTCCAAATCCTATCCGACAATACGACAGTAGTGGCGTATATACGGAATCAGGGAGGCACTCATTCAGTTCCGTTGTTCAATCTAATGGAAAGAATCCTTCTGTTTGCGCTAGAACATCGCGTTCTTCTTTCGGTCCGTCACATACCGGGTCGTCTGAATGTGCTAGCAGACTCCCTTTCATGAAAGGGTCGCTTGTTGCCGTCGGAATGGACTCTCAACAAACAAGTATTCAATCAGATTTGCTACCAATGGGAACGGCCAATGATAGACTTATTTGCGACACATCTCAACAATCAGTTGCAGACGTATGTGTCTCCGTGTCCGGATCCAAGAGCATTTGCAGTAGACGCTCTGTCGATCCCTTGGGACGGAATGTTAGGATATGCGTATCCTCCAGCGCCGTTAATTCAACAAGTATTGCTAAAGATAAAACAATCTCAATGCAAGATTCTGTTGGTAGCATCTCTGTCGCCACAGAGACCGTGGATAAATCTACTCAGGTGTCTGTTGTGGGACCTACCGCGAAAGCTTCCTCCACGGGAGGATCTTCTTTCGCAGGGGAAATCGCGCCAACTCCATCACAACCCGCAAGGTCTCAACCTTCACGTTTTTCCGTTGTGCGGTCCTTCTTGCATGGCAAACACTTTACAGGACGAGCAGTGGACGCGATTTCTAACTGTAGGAGGACCTCCTCTTCGCTAAACTACGCGGCTAAGTGGTAGGTTTTTCGTCGTTGGTGTAGGGATCATTCTGTAGATATATTCGATCCCTCTATACCAGACATTGCAAACTTTCTAGTATACTTGTTTGACGAAATCAAACTGCAGCCTGTTACTATAAAGGGTTATAGGTCTATGTTATCTGATACCTATGCACATCATGATAGTTTACAAATTGGATCTAATGTCTCTTTATCTAAGTTGGTTAGAAACTTTTCGATAAATAGACCCAGAACTCTTAGATTAATTCCTAAGTGGAATTTAGCTTGGGTTCTTCTTAAATTGAAGGAAAAGCCATTTGAACCTCTTGGGACAGTAGATTTCAAATTCTTATCTTATAAGACAGCTTTTCTCTTAGCTTTCTCTTCTGCTAGAAGAGTCAGTGAGCTTCATGCACTGTCGGTGGATGATTCTCACTATCGTAGTGTCGGGAACACTATCACCTTCACTACTAATGTGGGTTTTTTAGCTAAGAATCAGGCTCCTAATAAATATCCAGAACCTATTGTTATTAAGGCTCTTCCGTCTTCAGACGGGCGTAGGCCTTTACTCTGTCCTGTTAGAGCATTACGTATCTATAAACAGAGATCTCAGTTTATCAGAAAGGGATGGAAACATTTCTTTCTGTCTTTGATGCCTAATAGAAAGGACATTTCGGTCCATTCTATTGCTAGATGGATTCAATTAACTATCCGTACTGCTTATGAAAATTTATCTTCTTCTCAGCAGTCTGTGCTTAAGATTTCCGCTCATGAAGTAAGAGCTCTTTCTACTTCCTGGGCTTATGCTAATAGTGTTGCTATTACAGATTTAATGAAGGCTGCTTATTGGTCTCAGCCATCCACATTTACGAATTTTTATCTCAGAAATATTGAGTCCATTTCTGGAGACCTGCTTTGTTTAGGTCCGTTATCTGTTGCTCAGAATGTCGTCCACTAAACAGTTGCAACTATAGTTATGCAGGCTTTCTGTTCCGGCAGTGACTCCGTCCGTCTGCCCTCTTCGCTCTGGGCTATTTGACCCAGGGCAAGGGGAAGGGGGGGGGGGGCGGGTGTTCCCTTAGGTCACCTGCTTTATAGTGAAAAGCAAGGGAATGCCTCCTCCAAGTCAGTATTTCTGAGTCGCTTCCGGGATGGTTTTAAAGTGTAATATTAATGTTAAAATTCATTCATGTCTTATTTTTAAAGTGTAGCTCGGTGTGAAGCATTTGTATATGTCAAGTGTCAAACGGGCTTTAATATACAATACTCGGACACTTTTAAATGACTATAAAGAGTCTCAATTCTCTGGACTACTTTATTTATTGGCTTACTTTAAAAATAATTAGTATAAGGGATATACTGGATGTAATAGAGAACATGAATGTTATTGTGCTCAATTATTAAGGGTAGTGTATCTTTCTAATTTAATATTAAATAAGAAAGATACATGTAAAGCCTAATACTCCTTTTCTCCTTAAGGGGTTACCTCTTTGCTATATAGTTGAGCTTATTGGATTTTCCTCTATGTCCTAGGCCCTCCAGCCTGTTTACTATTCAGCTAAGTCTGGGTCATTGGTACAGTATAAAAATGTTAAAAAATTTATAGTAATTTATATATTTTTTATACTTACCAATGACCCAGACGGGGATGGCCCTCCCTGGAGTTGGGAACTCTTGCCTCCCCGCTGAGTACATAGCGCTGACCAGGCACTGCCAGTAAGAATGATAATTGGCGCCAATTTCGGGACGTCTGCGTCACTGCGCATGCGCAGTAGAGGCGTAGTATGGAGGTCCTTTAGGACATGATTTCTTTTTGTTTTGGATGCAAATTTTGGGGATTGGGGGGCAAAATTTGTGTTTGGCCCTGGTTTTGTTAGAGTTAGCACCAGCTAAGTCTGGGTCATTGGTAAGTATAAAAAATATATAAATTACTATAAATTTTTTAACTTTTTGCCTAAAAAATAGCTTATGCCTATGCTTTGGAATGAGCTTGTTCTAATGAAGGGTTATAAGCTATGTTTTTGAGGCAAAAATTAAAAAAAATGATGGAATTTCAAATGGCGACTTTTGTGAATAATATTGGCTACATTTTTTGTGTTAACCCTTTTGCTTACAAATTGGGGGAATCCTCCCCCATAATTTACAAGTTAAGCAGTTAAAAAGAAATCAATTGAAATTTTTTTTTGACAAAACCATGTATACCCCCTCTTAGAATGAGCTCATTGAGCTTGTTCCAATGAGGGTGTGTGGTGTGGGGGATTGGGGGGGGGGTCATTACATGGTTTTGTTGAATTGTTTTGAAAAATTAAAAAACAAATAAACAATAATTAAAATAACAAATTGTGATAATGTGTGCTTTGTTAAAGGGTTAATATAAGTTGTAGAACTTGCTTGCCAATCCTTGTATGATAAGAAACAATAGAACCTGAAAGTTATCTTAAAACACAGCAAAAAATAAATTTGTCAAATGAGGATGTCTTACTTTTGTTTGCAGAGGTCAATTATGTTGTGGAGTACAGCAGCTGAAACAACCAGAGTAGTATCATTCCTATGTCTTAACAGACTGATTAGTATGATGCAGGAAAATATGCTGGAACCTTGTCTGAAGGTGAGATATAAAATATTATTTGCCACATCATACAGGATATCCATTTGGTCCTAGAAATCCTTGAGGCTCCTTGAATTTAAAAATACAGTTTTAGTGCCTTTAAACCTTAATTCTGACTTTGAAAATTTTTTTAGCTTAACTTGACAAAGAGTGTGTGAGTCTGTTCACATTTTCTTTAGCGCAGGCTATAGTTCTTGTCCGATCATCACAGAATTTCATATGCAGATTCGAGAACATGTCTAGATGAGAACGTCTCCTTTTGGTTGTGATCAGTCAACTGAAATGGATATGTGAGTCCTAAACTCAAAAACCTTTAGCACAGTCTGCATGTCACATTTATGAAGGGATTTCACTGTAACTTGGTAGAATAACTCCATATAATTTCTAGATGAGAACACCCCTTTTGGTCGTGATCAGTCAACTGTTGTGGCTATGCGTGCCCGAAAACACGAAAGTTTTAGCACGGTCTACAGGTCATATTTATGACAGGATTACATTTTAACTTAGTAAGATGACTCTGTATAAGGACTAGATCAGAACATCCCCTTTTGGTCATGATCAGTCAACGGTGGCAGCTGCACAGACCCAAACCCCAAAATCGTTAGCACAGTCTACAGATCATATCTATGAAGGGATTTTATTGTAACTTTGTAGGATGACTCTGTATAATGCCTTGATGAGAACGTTCTTTTTTGGTCGGGTTCAGTCAACTGTGACAACCGCAGGGTCTCGTTACCTAGATTCCTTTAGCACAATCTACAGCTTCCATTTATGAAGGGATTTCATTGCAAATTTGTAGGATGACTCAGTATAATGTCTATATGAGAACATCTTATTTTGATCAGTCTTGTTTAATAGAGCTCTGTGCCCCACCCCTTCATGTTTTTTTCACCAATTATAGATACCGAACAGCATTTTCCATCATAACGTACATAACCCTGTAAAATGCCTAAATATAACCACATCAATTCTCATTTGCTTCATATGTACCATATTTCTTTCTTGTTCACTTTTACCCTGTGATTTTGCAAAATATAAATTTGTATTCAATGGCAAAGAACTAGTTCAATTCAATTCAGTCCAAAGTATGCGAATTGGGTAGATGCCATGTAGGGTGTAGTGTGTACCAAAAGGTGAGATATACAAAGACGAATGCTACTCTTAATCAAAAACAAAAAAATAAATCCACCATCACTACCCTAATCTGTTGTAACACCCAAAGACAGTTGATGCCACATGAGGACAGCTGATGCCTCTGTCAATATCCAATATCGCAAAAGAATGACAATAAGGTTAGGTTGAGGTTGAGGTCACAGAGGTCAGTGTCTTAAATAATGTAGAATCAAGGGTGACAGGTAGTGTATATAAATTTGTATATCTTGCATGAATACACTGCCCCACCACTACTGACCCCCTCCCCCCACCCCCAAAGAAAAATTATATTCCATCCTACACCCTTGTGGTACCCAGAAAGGTGTGCCCCCCCCTCCCTTTTTTTTTTAGCTTCCGCCACCTTTGAAATTGGTGGTAAGTTGGTTTTTGGCATGCAGGAAAAGATTTACGAAACTTTGCATACTAGACATTAAAATAGCACTTCAGACATACACGGACTGTGCCCAGACCGCTGAAGGTAGCGACTTGAAATTTTCAGCACTTGTTCTACAAAGCCTGGCCGACATTTTGGCATCTCATTCGAGTGTCCGGACCGCTTGGAAGCACCACGCATTGCGTGGAAAGTGAGAGTACTATTCGTCCCGACTCTCTCAGTTTGGAATGGATCTGGGCAGTCTTGTTGACGACCGTAGAGCTGCGATTGAACATAAAGTGCCAGGTTTCGGTGCCACATTGCCTAACCTGCTCCAAGGTATGATTGTCTGTCTCAACATCGTCCTCACTACTCGTAGTTTATAGCATTGTCATACATTAATGTAACTTCTCTTCATTTTCGCAACTTTCAAGCCAGAACGCCGCCAAGGTGGGAAAGTACTGGGGGGGGGGGGGGGGGGTGGTAGGGTTAGGGTTAGTGGCTGGAGCTGTGGGAGGGGGAGTGGGGTGGTTCCCTGACACTATATTTAAACCTTAGATAATCGTTAGAATTTGAAGTGAAAGGAAATCGGCGGTGTGTATCTTTTTGGCATGAAAAGATTCACGAAAATTCTCCAATTAGACATTACAATTGCACTTCAGACATACACAAACTGGGTCCAGAATGCTGAAGACAGCGACTTGAAATTTTCAGAACTTGTTCTACGGAGCCTGTGCGACATCATGGCATCCAACGCGAGTGTCCAGACTGCGTGGAAATACCGTGCATCGCTTGGAAAGTGAGAACACTATTTCTCCCGACTTTATCAGTTTGGAATGGAACTAGGCAGCGTTGTAGACGACTGTAGACTTGCCACTGAGCATGAAGTCCCCGTTTCTTGTGCCAACTTGCCTAACTGGCTCTAAGGTATGATTTTGTATCTGTATATCGTCTAGACCACCAGTAGTTTATACCGTTGCCATACGTTAAGGTAACCGTTTTTTTCATTTTTGCCAACTTTCAACCCACATTTGAGGGTACCTTCCTTCACCCTCATCTACAGCAAAATCTAGCGACAAGGGGTTTTGGATTTTTTACATTTTCTGTTAGGGTATAAAATGAGCTATCAATTGTTGAACTTTATTTTAAAAATCGCTCCTGGTTCCGACATACAAGCGATTTAAAATAAGGTATGTTTTGGCCCATTTTCTGTTTTTGTTGCCATGGTAACAAACAATTGCCAAACACTTTGGCAAAAATTCATTGAATACTTTTTGGCCACTGTACATACTATCTACTTCCAAAATCCCAGCTGGCTAGCTTGAATAGTTATTGACATATAGTGCCAAATGCCTCAACTGGGCAGTTTTTTGAAAATTAGCCTCGTTCTGAAATGCATGATAATACCTGGAGAAAAAACATTTTTGCCCCAAAATATGCAGACTCCCTTGTTTCAACACTTTTTGTTAATTTCAACCCTCTCGACCCTTTGACTGCAAAGTTATTAAGAAAAATGTGCTTAGAAAGTAGGTTTTTTTTACAAATCTGAACTTCGAGCCTCGTTTTCACCTTGATCCTGCAACCCAGTAATTTTTTTTTTTTTCATTGTCATGGAGACCCATCATTTTTCTAACACCTCCCACACTTTTCATAAAGAAGTTCATGTGGGTTTAGATGCTATTAAAGTATTCCCAAACCACCTATTATTTAGCGTTTCCATGGTTACCAACGAAATTCATTGAAAATGACCCAGGCGAGGTCAAAGAGGACATTGAGCTTGTTCACCTGTCCAAATTTCATCATCCTGCTGTGTATAGTTTCTGAGAACATTCGCCCTTCAATTTTGGGCGGAAGAATAATCATGAATTTAACAATAACAATAAGTTTACACAGAGTGTAAACTTAATAAGTTTACACAGAGTGTAAACTTAATAAGAAAGACTACAAATTAAAAAAAAAATAAACAGGAACGATTAACATGACACCTGCCATTTTTTGTCTGAATGCTGATGAAAATAACAAATTTATTATGTTGATTTGACTATAAAAAGAATCTCTTTTTAGCTCACCTGAGCGAAGCTCAGTGGGAGCTTTACTGACCACATGCTGTCCGTCATCGTCCGGCGTTAACTTTATATTATCGACTTCTCCTTCAAAACCACTAGCCCAACTTTATTCAAATGATGGGTAAATGTTTATTGCCTAATGCCAATTCAGATTTGTTCAAATGTAGTTACCCCTCCTCCTGGGTGGTGCCATGCCCCCAAGGGGCACCAAAATCTTTGAAAATCTTCTTCTCATGAGCCAGCAGTAGCAGAGACTTGATATATGGTATGCAGCTTCCTTTTAAGGTGTAGACTCAGATTTGTTTAAGAGAAGTTTGATGGGCTATATTTGGCGTCATGTGAGGGGGAAATTTTTGGCCCCGCCCAAAATTTCTATTTTCTGAACCAAGAGGCTGATTTGAACCAAATTTTATGTGAGGGCTTATTGTGTCATAAGTACCTAATTTATCCCAAATGTTTCTTTCCCGTAGCCCCGTGGGAACTGCAGGAGCTAAAAATAGAAAAAATTAAAACGCCCATATCTCCAAAACTGCATGGCACTGAGAATTTTTATTTGGTGTGAAGCTTCCGTAGGACCAATAGAAAAGATTGGTAGAAAAAAAAAATTGCCATCGGTTTTATCATAGGGTACAGTTTCGGGATTTTGAAAAAGTGCTGACTCAGCACTTTTTAACACTGTAGGCAATGGGAAAAACATTAAAAAATCTTCTCCAGATCCAGAAAACAGAATCTTTTGATATTTGGTATGCAACATTGTGGGGTGGATCTGATTCAAGTTTGTTCAAATCAGCCCCCTGGGTTTATATTTGGGCTCAGTATAGGAGCCCGAATTCGAACTTAGTGCATTTCAGGCAAATTTCTTAAAAAATCTTCTTCTCCAGATCCAGCAGGCAGAATCTTTTGATATTTGGTATGGAACATTGTGGGGTGGATCTGATTCAAGTTTGTTCAAATCGCCCCCCTGGATTCATATTTGGGCTCACTATAGAAGCTCGAATTTGAATTTAGTGCATTTCAGGCAAATATCTTAAACAATCTTCTTCTCCAGATCCAGCAGGCAGAATCTTTTGATATTTGGTATGCAACATTGTGGGGTGGATCTGATTCAAGTTTGTTCAAATCGGCCCCCTGGGTTTATTTTTGGGTTCAGTATAGGAGCCCGAATTCGAATTTAGTGCATTTCAGGCAATTTCTTAAAAAATCTTCTTCTCCAGATCCAGCATGCAGAATCTTTTGATATTTGGTATGCAACATTGTGGGGTGGATCTGTTTCAAGTTTGTTCAAATCGCCCCCCTGGATTCATATTTGGGCTCACTATAGAAGCTCGAATTTGAATTTAGTGCATTTCAGGCAAATTTCTTAAACAATCTTCTTCTCCAGATCCAGCAGGCAGAATCTTTTGATATTTGGTATGCAACATTGTGGGGTGGATCTGATTCAAGTTTGTTCAAATCGGCCCCCTGGGTTTATTTTTGGGCTCAGTATAGGAGCCCGAATTCGAATTTAGTGCATTTCAGGCAATTTCTTCAAAAATCTTCTTCTCCAGATCCAGCATGCAGAATCTTTTGATATTTGGTATGCAACATTGTGGGGTGGATCTGTTTCAAGTTTGTTCAAATAGACCCCCTGGATTGATATTTGGGCTCACTATAGAAGCTCGAATTTGTCCTTAGTGCATTTCAGGCAAATTTCTTAAAAAATCTTCTTCTCCAGATCCAGCAAGCAGAATCTTTTGATATTTGGTATGCAACATTGTGGGGTGGGTCTGATTCAAGTTTGTTCAAATTGGCCCCCTGGATTCATATTTGGGCTCACTATAGAAGCCCCGATTCGAACTTAGTGCATTTCAGGCAAATTTCTTATCAACCTACTCACAATTGTTTACTACAGGCTTGCACTACAGTGGAAGTCCCTAACTCGGATAAAATACTCTCTATTTTTGTCTTTCCCAAGCAAGTTGGGAAAGAAAAGTGGTGCAAAAGCACCAATAAAAATAAGCCAAAACTGGGTCGAGTGCAACCGGCGCAGACCCAGTACGGGACGCTCTCTCCCAAGTACAACTCCACGACTTCCGTTGCCAGTGCGCATATACCGTCTCTAAAGACTCATTCTTTTTAAAATCCGCTTCGTGTCGAGCTGTTTTTGCACGCTTATCAGTGTTCCACCAGCTCGATGTCTGATGATTCCTGATTCATTATACCACAGTGTATCCTTTGTATTCTCAGGAATAGTGTTTTATATTCTCTTTTCTATTATATGTCCATAATGTATATTTATTTGCTCTCTCTCGAGTCGCGCGCGAATTTCGCATGCCACGCGGTTCGGACTTAGATTTTTCACAATTATTGTTAATGCTTTTTTTGCAAAATTTTCTAATTGTGTAAGAGTTAGGTGTCAGCGGGGTACCACTCCTACAGTGTTTCTTCTTTCTTTTGAGAGTAGTCTTCCTGTTGGGTGGTTCCCGGTCGACCGTCTGGGGTCTTTGTTTCTGTCACCTTTCTCTCTTCTTTGGGGGTGTTCTGTTTTCTCATCTCACCTTCTCTGCTCCTCTCACCTCTATCATGCCCAGGACAATTCCTTGTGGGCAATGTCTGCTGCCAAAGCATGTGGACGATGTACATTCGTCTTGTTCCTCCTGTAATGGGTGTTCGGCCGAGCGGCCGTGTGGTGTCTGTGGAACATGGTCTTCCACCTTCTGGGCATCAGTAAACCGTGTCGTTCGTTCTCGTGGCCGTGCCTCCTGCTCCCGCGGGAAAGGAGAACGTGGTTGTTCGGGGCCTACCGAGCCGACTTTGTCTGGTGAGAGTTATTCCTCCTCCGTGGGGGATGTGCAGTCTTTTCCTGTGGTGGATACTGCGGGAGCCGTTGAGTGTTCTGGTGTAGAGATGCCTGGTTCCGGGACTACGGTCCCCCTCCAGTCGACATCTGAGGCTGTCACTAGGGTTGTGACTCCTCCTTCGGAGCCGAGCCGGTGTGCTCTCTCCACTATTTCACCAGCCTCAACGACTCTCGACGTATCTACTACTGCTGCTGGCCCGTCTGCTTCGTTGTCTGTTTCAGCCGGCCTCGGCTTTTCGCTGCAGGGGACTGCAGGACTGTCCGATACTGTAGACGTGGGATATCGGCCTCAGCCTTCCCTGATTTCAACTCGGCGAAGTCGGAAGGGGCTGCCGGCCGAGCCCATCACTGTGGTCTCTTCGCCGTCGAGCACCACAGTTGTGTCTTTGGATTTGGATGTTCGTAGTGGAAACACTATGAACTCCGTGGCGTTTCCGTCTACTCCCTCTGGTCACACGACCAGTTTTGGGGGACCAACGCCTTTTGTGCAGCCTGGACCTTCTGCCCCGCAGAGGTCCGCGGTGACTCTCATGAGTTCTCGCAATATTGATCCTCGGGGTGCATCGTACCCCTATACATGTCTGCCTTCAGATGTTTCGGCTGCCGCCCGTCGTCCCGCGTCGGGTGTTTTGGAGGATCGTGACCCTTCGCTGGTTAAGAGGGTCAGAGGTGAAGCCACTTTGCCGGTTCGCTCCCCTGTCGAACCGGTCGGTACAGGCAGTGAGCTTAGGGAGGCCCTCTCCTTACTCACTCAGGTTCTTTCTAAGAGCCTTCCTGTTGCTTCCAGCGAGGCTATGGGTGGTTTCCAGGCGCCTCCTATGGCGCCGCCTCCCGGGATTGGAAACAGGCCGGTTTCCGATTCCTCTGGTGTCCCGACACCATGGGAGGCGTCGGCTGGTTTGCCCACGATGGGCTATGTGTCTTCCGACTCTGGGGAGGAGTCCGACATGCTTGAGGTCGAGGGCCAGCAGTCTTCGGACTTGGGGGCGGCTCTTGACTTTGTGTTTGGGTTTCTGCCTGAGCTCAAACCTGCTAACCAGCCGACAGTGTCAGCCTGGCCGCGATCATCGGTCGCGCGCCAACAGCCTATGGAGCAACCTGCTTCTGGGCGCCTTCGACCGTGCCAGTCGGTACAGGTGGTTGAAGCTTTTTCAGCATTGGATGCCAAGCTGAATTCCAAGGCTTTGAAGACTTCGTTCTTCACCAGGGTTGACACCTTTTTGCCTCCTGTGCGTTATCGTTCCTACGATTCCGCCAATCCGTCAGTCTGCCAGGCTTTGACGGTTCTGGATCAGGACTCCACTTCCCTCGGGCTTTCCAAGCCCAAGTCTGCCGTCATTCCAATGATGACTCTGGAGTCCACGTTGGGCTTATCTAGAGAGATGCTTGGCATGCTTTCTCTCTCAGATCACGTCGTCTCAGCTTTGGCTGCTTATCTGCCTCCAGATAAGTTTGACGAGGTACAGGCTCCTTTGCGTGTGCTGTCCAAGGCGCTTATGCACCTTACTCACACGCATGCCTGTAACACGGCTAATTTGGAATTAGTTTGAAGGGACGCTGTGCTGGACACAGGACGATCCCTTCCCGAGGAGCAGCGTGCTACTCTTCGATCTGCTTCTTTGGCAGGTCCGCAACTTTTCCATGGTTCCGTGTCGACGGTCCGGGATGATGTCCTACGTCATTCCAAAGATCAGCTGCTGTTTCGTCAGCTTGATCAGCCTTCTCGGGGAGGCAAGGGCCATTCCAAGCCTAACAAGTACCCTACTGCTTCCTCTGTGAAGCAAAAGGCTGGTCCTTCTGCCGCCGCCTCTACTTCTTACTCACAGGGTAAAGATAGGGGTCGGCAGAATCGAGGGAAGTCTCAGGATTCTTCATTTAGCAGAGGAGGTGGTTTCTCCTCTCGCGGGCCTCGTCGGGGCTCGAAATGAAGGTCCTCACCTCGACTCGTCCCAGGTTGGAGGAAGGATAGCAGAGTTCGCAGACCATTGGACCACCATCACATCCGATCCATGGGTGTTAGATGTTGTTCGGTCCGGGCTGCGCATATCCTTCCGATGGCACCCCACTCTGTCCAGGGTGCCTCTTCCAACCACAGTTCCTTCAGACATTTTACGTCGGGAACTTTTGTCCACGGAGATTGCCAATCTCCTGGCAAAGGGGGCGATCGAGGTCGTCAAGAACGTTCAGTCAGTGGGTTTCTATTCCCGCCTGTTCTTGGTGCCGAAGAAGGACGGCCGACTCCGACCGGTTATCGATCTGAGTATCCTGAACCAGTCTATCATTGCTCCCAAGTTCAGCATGGAGACTTTCAGGTCGGTCCGCCAATCAATTCACCAGGGATATTTCGCAGCCAGCATCGACCTGCGAGACGCTTACTTCCACGTTCCGATGTATCGGGCATCACGGAAGTATCTCAGGTTCGCTTTTCTGGGGCGAGTTTACCAGTTCAAGGCCATGCCTTTCGGCCTCAACCTGGCTCCTTGGGCGTTCACCAGACTGATGTCGCATGTGATAGCGTTCCATCGCACACAGTCCAGGGTGACTACTTCGGCATATCTGGACGATATCCTCCCGAGGCATTCCAATGCTGCCTTACTGGAATCGGATGTCGCCACTCTGTTGAGCTTGCTCACGTCGCTAGGATTCAGAGTCAACGAGGAGAAGTCGGACCTGGTCCCTTCTTAGTCGTTTTGTCATCTGGGGATGTCTTTCCAAACCAAATTCAATTTGGTGGCTGTTCCCCAGGCCAAGGCTGTGATTCTCTCAGCTTTTGCTCTGACTCTGTCCCAGTCCAGGTCCGCGACCGCTCGGAGTTTTCTCCGGCTGATCGGTCTCTGCGGTTCGGTGACGGATCTCATTCCTCTAGGTCGGCTGCGTGTCAGACCTCTCCAACACTTTCTGCTCAGTCGTTGGAGGCCGAATGTAGATTCTCTGGATCAGGTGCTTCCGTTTCCGGACTCTCTGTATCCTCACCTTCTTCCCTGGACAGATGTTCAGTGGATTATGCAGGGTGTTCCGCTGGACTTTCCCACGTCCGATCGCGTTCTGACGGCAGATGCCAGTGATCTCGGATGGGGTGCGACGTTGGATCCTCTCGGTCTTTCCCTACACGGGATGTGGGACCAGGATCAAGCAGCTCTACACATCAACCAGAAGGAGCTTCTTGCTCTTCTTCTGAGTTTCAGGCAGTGGATCCCTCACCTGTCGAATCGCCAGGTCCTTCTACTATCCGACAATTCGACGGTGATTGCTTACATTCGGAACCAGGGCGGCACGCACTCGCTTCCGATGTACGAGTTAGCTCGGGATCTTCTACTGCTCGCTCAGGATGTTCACGCCGGAGTGGTTGTTCATCACATTCCCGGTCGTCTGAACGTCCTAGCCGACTCCCTGTCCCGACAGGGCAGGGTTATTTCCACCGAGTGGATGCTTCACAGGGCAGTGTTCCAGTTGCTTTGCGATCTCTGGGGACGTCCCCACACCGACCTCTTTGCGACTCGTTGGAACCATCAGGTGGACACTTTCGTGTCCCCGTGTCCAGATCCTCTGGCTTTTGCCGTGGACGCTCTGTCACTCGATTGGAACGGTCTAGTCGGCTACGCCTTCCCGCCGGTTCCGATTCTTCCTCAGGTTCTCGCCAAAATTCGAGCCTGCAGTTGTCGAATCATTCTGATCGCTCCCCTGTCGCCTCAGCGGGTGTGGATCAATCAGCTCCGCTCGCTGATGGCGGCGGTTCCGGCACGTCTCCCGCTACGTCGCAACCTTCTTTGTCAAGGTCGCCCGAGGAGGTTTCACGTCGACCCGACTTCATTGTGCCTTCACGCATATCTTTTGTCAGGTCCTGTCTCCTCCGTAGAGGTTTTTCGAGACGAGCAGTGGGGTGCATTTCTTCTTCAAGGAGGCACTCCACTGGTTTAGCTTATGCAGCTAAATGGAAGGTCTTCTGTCGTTGGTGTGCTGATCACTCTGTTGATTATGCCAATCCTTCGATTTCACAGATTGCGGAGTTTCTGGTATATCTGTTTGATTCTCGGGGTCTCCAGCCTGTTACCATCAAGGGTTACAGGTCTATGCTTTCAGAGACTTTTTCTTATGCGGGGAAGCATTGTATCGGCACTAATCCTTACCTCTCCAAGCTTGTTCGGCACTTTTCTTTGAAAAGGCCTCGGACTTTGCAGCTTACTCCACGATGGAATCTTTCATGGGTGCTGCTTTGCTTTGGGGGGGGGGGGGGGGGGCGCCCTTTATCCCAGGTGGATATGCATTTTCTCACATATAAGACGGCTTTTCTGATGGCATTTGCTTCGGCCAGACGGGTTAGTGAGCTTCACGCCCTCTCGGTTGACCCTGCCTTTTTTAGGAGCTCTCCCAACAGTGTTACTTTTACCACTGATTGCTCCTTTTTGGCTAAGAATCAGTTACCAGATACTACTCCTCCTCCTATCTGTATCAGGGCTCTTCCCTCTGTTGAGGGTACTCGCCCTTTGCTCTGTCCGGTCCGTGCTATTCGCATTTATCTTGATCGGACACGCTTCATACGGAAGGGCAGAAAACGTTTTTTTTCTGTCTCTCATTCCGGGTCGACAGAAGATTTCTCCTCAATCCATTTCTCGATGGATTTGTCTTGCTATTCGTACGGCTTATAGTCGCTTAGCAGCTGGTGATTGTATTACCAATCGTATTTCTGCCCACGAGGTGCGGGCACTGTCTACCTCTTGGGCTTATTCTAACTCCGTCAAGTTGTCGGATGTTATGCAGGCAGCCTACTGGAGAAATACTTCTACTTTCTCCACCTTTTATTTGCGCCAGTTGCAGGAGCAGTCGGAGGACCGTTTGCCCTGGGTCCTCTTTCTTCTGCTCAGGCTGTTGTCTGCCATAGCCATTAGGCTTCTTGAAGGTCAGTTTCAGCCTTGTGCTGTTACTGCCCTTTTTCTGTCTGTGTGTCACACAGGCTCATATGTCTCTTTTCATTGTCCTTTACCAATGATTGCGACATTATGGTTGATAAGCCTCGGGACCTCTTCCTTCTACTTCACGGTTCCAGTGCACTAGGGTTATGTGGGGGTTGGTTATGCGATTCCCTCCAGCCTTTTGTCTATTCAGCCTGTAGTAAACAATTGTGAGTAGGTTGATAAGAAATCTAAATTTTATAGTAAATTTCCTTTCTTATTATACCTACCACAATTGTTTACATGGAGGCCCTCCCGTCTTCTTTACGGGTAAAGAATCTTTCCTCCCCACTGATCACATAACTCTAACGTTTACAGATTCAAAAAGAATGAGTCTTTAGAGACGGTATATGCGCACTGGCAACGGAAGTCGTGGAGTTGTACTTGGGAGAGAGCGTCCCGTACTGGGTCTGCGCCGGTTGCACTCGACCCAGTTTTGGCTTATTTTTATTGGTGCTTTTGCACCACTTTTCTTTCCCAACTTGCTTGGGAAAGACAAAAATAGAGAGTATTTTATCCGAGTTAGGGACTTCCACTGTAGTGCAAGCCTGTAGTAAACAATTGTGGTAGGTATAATAAGAAAGGAAATTTACTATAAAATTTAGATTTTTATACTGTACCAATGACCCAGACATAGCTGGTGCTAACTCTTAAAATATAGGGCCAAACACAAATTTTGCCCCCCAATCCCCAAAATTTGCATCTAAAACTAAAGAAAACATGTCCTGAAAGGCCCTCCACACTTCGCCCCCACTGCGCATGCGCAGTGTCAAGGACGTTCCGAAATTGGCGCCATTAATCATTCTAAGTTTGGCCCTTCATCAGTTAACATCTGACTGATCTTTGTGCTTATAAATCTCAGTTTAAATGATGCCAGACACATAAATATTAGTGAAATGGTGATTCTAAGGAGGATAGAGAAGGAGGAGAGGAAAAGAATGTGTGACAGAATATTATCAGGGCTGTAACTTAAAATTTTTTAATGAAATTATGTTAAGTTACCTATTTTCAAGGCAGCAGCCATTTTGTTGTCATTCTGATTATTTAGTTACACTGTTTTTTAAGTGTTTTCCTCTCTCCCTGTCCTTTAAGTTCCCCCTTGCTATTCTCCCATGCTTTTGGCATACTTTTTGTAATTATTATTACTAAATTTTCTTGGGAGTTTTAGCTGAATAACAGAATGAATTCTGTTCTTTCCCCATGTTTACGTCTTCACCTACGGGTGGTTAGGCGTTGTGTTCTGCATCTACCATCTGATGTTCTGCAGTTTCTTCCCTGGAAGTCTCTGTTTTGCATCAGATAGTGTATTTTTGGTAACTGATTTCAGGCCTGGGTGCCTGGAGTCTTATTTTAGTGTTTTTACACTTATTGTTTGCATTTACAACAGCCCTCTGTGTGAGGGGGGGGATTTCTAAAAAATAATATCTTGATGTTATTTTAATCATAACTAGATACATTATTATTGTTCGTAAGTGTTGAATAAATTGTTTAAAATATTTTTAAAATTTTTGTCCACACTTAGGCTTGGGATCCATTGGGGCTCAACGTTACTTTTCAGAAACTTGGGCTGTTCTGAAAAAATATTTTTTCAAAATATTTTGATTTCAATTATTTTTTCTATATTAATGGATCATATTATTATTATGTATTTTGATTGCCAGGGGTTAGTGCGAGTACCAGGACTTGTTTTCTTTTCACATTGAAAGGATATTGATCAATTGTTTTAGGAGGAAGTCTTCCTCTGACTTTATTATCATTCTATATGTGGTCAGTGTACTCGCATTAACTCCTGTTCTGTATCGTATGATTTCGATGACAATATGGGAAGCGTATGTCACGGTATGTTGTTGGGGATTTGGACACTCCGGTCCTTTCCCCGCACGGTCACTCTACTTTATCAATTTCTATTTCAGACGATCAAGATTAGGGTGATGTATCTGTGATGTCTTCCAACAGTGTGCCTCCGTCGTCACAATTAATGAAGGGCTAGCGGAAAAGTGCTCATGTAAATACGCCAATTGCCTAAGAGGACCCTAGTAGGTTCGACGGCCTTTGACGTCCGCTAGCTCGCCCGGTGTAGCGTCCATTCACCGAATGGTTCGGCAGCCGGGTTCGTCCGTTGCGGTCTAGAAGGAATTTTGGGGTGATGCGAGCACTATAAATTAACCTAATGCACACCCAGTGACGGCGGATCGGAGGGAGAACGCAGCAAGCCTTTTAGTCCGGTTCATAGCTCGTTCCGGTCCATCCGGACGGCAAGCGAGAGAGGTCCCTCTCTCGTTCAACAACATCTGGCCCCAGATGTTGTGGTACAAAATGTGTCGCAAGCGGAGCATACGTCCGTCGCTCGGGACGCTCCGTTGTATAGGCAGTCCGCTGAGACTGCTAAGGCTTCCTCTTCTCGTCAGCGCACACGACCGCACCTTGGCTGCATGACCGCCGATATATTACCAGCTTCGCCGATCAAGGATTCTTCGGCGACCAGGTCACACCATCTGGTAGCCAGGGACACGAGGCCTGCAGACTCCGGACGTTCGCATAGGAAGTGTGCGGGAGTCAACGTACACGGAGCTTCCGGCGGCAATGCATCGTAAGACCGCTACTGCACAGGCCTCGGGAACGGACGTGCTTTCCTTAATAGCACAGTTTATCGCAGCATCCCAGCATCAACTGAATCTGTCGCATATATTTTATCCGACGATGCTGGGTCGGGACGCTTCGCGGAAGCGGGTACGGACGTCCGAAAGTTTCATCCGGTCCGACAGGATACAGAAAGGGATTCGGAGGATTTCGAGCTTTCCCTTTCGGAACAACATATGCTGTTGTGTATGTCATCTGACTTGGTCTTCTACAGCCTCTTTCGTCGGACCAGAATGCTGCGATGCCGGATAAGAAACTGATAGCGTCGGTGGACTTAGAATTTTTGGTTCGGTTCAGGGACATCGTCCCTCAGTTCCGACATAGTCCAATAATGTCACACAAACTTTCGAATTATTGATCGACGCTATATATATTATTATTTTATGCTTGCTAACCAAGCATTTCTGGTTTCTTGTTCGAAGAGTTATGGAGATGTCTTTCAAAAGTGTGCCTCTGTCGTCATAGTTAATGAAGAGTTAGCGGCAATAAGTGCTCATGGAATATGTCTATCGCCTACGGAGTGACATTCGCTAGCTCACCCGGTGTAGCGTACATTCATCGAATGGTTCGGCTGCCGGGTTCGTCCGTTGCGGTCTAGGAAGGAGATTTGGGTGATGCGAGCACTTTAATTACTTTAGTACTCACCCAGTGACGGCAGATTGAGGACAGATCGGAGGAAGCCTGTTAGTCCGGTTCCTGGCTTGTCCAGGTCCGTCCGGGCTGTGAGCGAGAGAGGTCCCTCTCTCGCCCAACAACATAGGGGACCGCATGTTGTGGTTCAGATATTTTACATTCGGAGCATATGTCCGTTGGTCGGGACGCTCCGTTATATTGACAGTCCGAGAGACTGTCTTTAATGCTTCCTCATCCTCACAGCAGGGCACACGACCGCACATTGGCTACGTGACCTCGAGTATCCGATCAGTTTCGGCATTCAGTGATTCCACTGCGAATAGGTCGCGCCATCCGGTAGCCAAGGGACACGAGGCCTATACACTCCGTTCGCTCGCATATTGGTAGTATGCACGGGGTAACGATCACGGAGCTTCCAGCGGCAATGCATCGTAAGACCGCTTCTCCTCAGGCCTCAGTGACGGACGTGCTATCCGAGTTAGCACAGTTGTTTCGCAGCATCCCAGCAATTGACAGTTTCTCGGTCGAATCAGGAATTATCCGACGGCGCTGGGTCGGTGCGGTCCGCGGTTGCATCAGGTACGGACGACCGAACGCTTTATAGGGTCCGACAGGATGGCGAAAGGGATTCGAAAGATTTCGAGTTTTCCCTTTAGTAGTATCGGAAGATGCCTTTCATATCTTCTGGCATTATCTTCCAGTGATTATATTTTCGGACTTCATTGCTGCGATCTTGGATAAGAGACTTATAGCGTCATTGGACTCGGATTTTTCGATCGGTTCAGGGACATTGTCCCTGACTTACCGACGCAGTCCAATATTGTCATTACAACATGTGTTTTATTTTTCGACGCTATATATATATATATATACAAGCCTGCTACTAAGCATGATAGTTTAGTTTCTTGTCCGCGTTGCCATTTTATCATTTATACAAATAGTTTATTTTGGCAGAGCAGGGCATACCGAGAGTTCATATGCGTCTAGACGGTGTGTTTAAAGACTGCATATATTCTTTTCGCCGTTTATATCTTTTCCAATTTCAATGTTGGGAACGACATTATGTATAGTAGACTTAACTTAGACGCTTTATTATACGTAATCCGCCTTACTGAGGCGTTATCATTACGTCTTCAAGAAAAGATTTACGGGATATTATTCTCAATGTAATTTCTTTTGAGGGCAGTAGTTTGTTCACGTATAACTCCGCCCTTCAGTGGCTGATTGGAGTTAGTTAGACGTGACGCAGCCCTTGCTACATCCACACGCGTGGATAGTAAGGTTAAGAACTCTCTCAGAGTCGCTTCGTTCTCGGAGGAGCTTCTCTTCGACGGCAACTTTTCGGCAATCCATGAATTGCTCGATTTACACGTTCTCTTGTCTATCTAGTGTTACAAGAGATTCAGACTGGGGCAAACATTCGGTGGTTGACTCAGAGAGTGCCGCCGCAGTTGCCGGACCCGAGTGTGGCTGTTATGACGGTTGCCAGTCAAACAGATTGGGATATAATACTGATCCCTACGGATTCGAAGTGCCAGGGTCTTTGGGTTCCGCAGTCTTTTAGCAATCAGTTTTCTTCCGCGGAATAATGTTTTTTAGGCTTGCTTTATGTCATTGCATGAACATTATTCAGAAACGCATGCCCAAATTCCTGTCCTTCAATTCGACAGTAGTGGCGTATCTCCGGAACCAGGGAGGCACTCTTTCGTTTCCGTTATTCAATTTAATGGAAAGAATCCGTCTGTTGGTTATAGTACACCAAGTTCAGTTTTGGTCCGTCATATTCCGGGTCGTCTGATTGTTTTATCGGACTCCCGTTCTCTTACGGGTCGCTTGTTGCTGTCAGAATGGACTCTCAACAAACAAGTATTCAATCAGATTTGCTATCTATGGGAGCGCCCAATGATGATTTATTTATGACACAGCTTGCTAATCAATTGCAGACGTATGTGTTGGCTTGTCCAGATCTCTGAGTTAATATTGTTAACGCTCTATTGATCTATAGGACGGAAGGATAGGATACGCGTATCCTCCGGCGCTGTTGTTTTAGCAGGTATTGCTAAGATAAACAACCACAATACATTTCTGTTGATAGCATCTCTATCTTCACAGAGATCATGAGTAATTTACTCTCTTGTCTACTGTGGGTCTTAACGTGAAATCTTCCTCTATGTGAGGATCTTTTTCACTGGGTAAATCGTGTCATCTTTATCACAACCAGCAAGGTCGCAACCTTCATGTATTCCGTTGTGTGGTCCGTATTGCATTGTAAGCACTGTACTGGACGAGCTTTGGACGCGATTTCTTACTATAGGAGATCCTCTTCTTCGCTATTCTATGCGGCTAAAGTGGAGGCTCTTCCGTCGTGGTGTAGGGATCATTATGTTCATATTGTTGATCCCTCCATACTACTCATTGCTATTTTTTAGTATACTTGTTTCACAAGATCTACTGCAGCCTGTTATTATTTAGGTTATAGGTTTATGTTACCTCATACCTATGCACTCTACGATAGTTTACAATTGAGTCTTTTGTCTCTTTATCTAAGTCAGTTAGTAACTTTTTGATAAATAGACTTAGAATCTTTAGATTAAATTCCTATACGGATTTTAACTTCGGTTCTTATTTAGCTAAGTAATCATTTGAGCCTCTGGAAACAGTAGTTTTCAAATTCTGACCTTTTAGACAGTAATTCTGTTGGTTTCTCTTTTACTGTAGAGTCAGTGAGTTTCATGCACTATCGATGGATGATTTTCACTTTCATAGTTTCGGAATCAATACTTCCGTTACTATTTAGGTTGGATTGTTGCATAAGAGTTAGGCTCCTATTATCCGGAACCTATTATTTTAAGGTCCTTCCGTCTTCGTATGGGCATAGGCCTTTACTCTTTCCGGGTACAGTTTATGTATTTATAAACAGATATCTGTTTATTACAAAGGGCGTAAGCTTCTTCTGTCTTTGATGTCTAGTAGAAGGACGTTACGCTCCATTTTATTGTTAATGGATTCTATTAACTATCGGTACTGCTTATGGTATATCATTGACTTAGCAGTTGTGCTTAAGATTTCGGCTCATGAAGTAAGAGTTCTTCTACTTCTTGGGCTTACATTAATAGTGTCGCTATTATAGATTTTTGAAGGCCGCTCATTGCGCTCAGCCATCCACATTCATGAATTTTATCTCAGAAATATCGAGTCCATTTCTGAAGGCCTCTATTGTTAGGTCTATTATCTACTGCTGAGAATGTCATTCACTTAACAGTTGCTACTATAGCTAGGTAGGCTGTCTGTTTCGGCAGTGTCTCCGTTCGGCTGCCCTCTTCGCTCTGGGCTATTTGACCCAGGGCAAGAAAAAGGGGGGGGGGGGAGGGTGTTCCCTTGGGTCACCTGTTTTACTATGAAAACAAGGGGATACCTCCTCCGGAGTTAGTAATTCTGAGCTGTTATTGGGATGGTTGTTTAGTGAGAAGTTTAGGTTTTTAAAATTCATTCAAGTCTTAGTTTTTAAAGTATAGCTTTTGAATATTGCATATGTCAACGGACATGGTTATGCAATCCTCAGACACTTTTAGGAGTATAAGAGTCTCTATTATCTAGACTTACTTTATTTATTGGCTTACTTTAAAAATTACTAGTATAAGGATTATATTGGATATTAATAGAGTACATGGATGTATGAAGCTCAATTTTGGAAGGTGTTGTATCTTTCTAATTTATCATAAATAAGAAAGATACATGTAAGACCTATTACTTCTTTTTCCCTACAGGGGATGACTCTATTTTATTTTATTGAGCGTATTCCATTTTGCTCTATGTCCTTGGCCCTCCAGCCTTTTTACTATTCAGCTATGTCTGGGTCATTGGTACAGTATAAAAATGTTAAAAAATTTATAGTAATTTATATATTTTTTATACTTACCAATGACCCAGACGGGGATGGCCCTCCCAGGAGTTGGGAACTCTTGCCTCCCCGCTGAGTACATAGCGCTTACCAGGCACTGGTTATTAGAATGATTAATGGCGCCAATTTCGGAACGTCCTTGACACTGCGCATGCGCAGTGGGGGCGAAGTGTGGAGGGCCTTTCAGGACATGTTTTCTTTAGTTTTAGATGCAAATTTTGGGGATTGGGGGGCAAAATTTGTGTTTGGCCCTATATTTTAAGAGTTAGCACCAGCTATGTCTGGGTCATTGGTAAGTATAAAAAATATATAAATTACTATAAATTTTTTAACATTTCTTAAAAAATCTTCTTTTTCAGATCCTGCAGGCAGAATCTTTTGATATTTGGTATGCAGCATTGTGGGGTGGATCTGATTCAAGTTTGTTCAAATCGGCCCCCTGGGTTGATATTTGGGCTCAGTATAGGGGCCCAAATTTGAACTTGGTGCATTTTAGGTAAATTTCTTTGAAAATCTTCTTCTCAAGAACCAGCTAGCAGAATCCTTTGATATTGGGTATGCAGCATGCTTAGGGGAATGAGATTCAAGTTTGTTCAAGCCAAGTTCGTGGGTTTATATTTGGGCTCACTGTGGTAGCCCAAATTATAACTTAGTACAAAATGAGGAATTTTCTTTAAAAATCTTTTTCAGATCCAGCAGTCGGAATGTTTTGCTATTTGGTATGCAGCATCCTTAGGGGGGTGAGATTCAATTTTGTTCAAGCCATGTCCCTATGTCCATATTTGGGCTCACTGTGGGTGCCTGAATGATAACTTAGTTCAAAATGAGGAATTTTCTTTAAAAATTTTCTTCTTCAGATCCAGCTGTCGGAATGTTTTGATATTTGGTATGCAGCATCCTTGGGGGGGGGGGGGGGGGGGGTGGAGGGAGGGGGGGGGAGATGCAAGTTTGTCCAAGCCATGTCCCTAGATCTATATTTAGTCTCACTGTTGGAGCTTGAATTGTAACTTAGTTTGAAATGAGGAATTTTCTTAAAAAATCTTCTTCTTCAGATCTAGAAGTTGATATGTTTTGATATGTGGTGTGTAGTATCCTTAGGGGGGAGATTCAAGTTTGTTAAAGCCAAGTCCCTGGGTCTACATTTGGGCTACCTGTGGAGCTCAAATTGTAAGTTAGTTCAAAATGAGGAATTTTCTTTAAAAATCATCTTCTTCAGATCCAGCATTCAGAATGTATTGATATTTGGTTTGCAGCATCCTTAGGGAGGTGAGATTCAAGTTTGTTAAAGCCATGCCCTTGGGTTCATATATGGGATCCCTGTGGCCCGAATTATAACTTAGTCAATATGAGGAATTTTTCTTTAAAAATCTTCTTCTTCAGATTCAGCAGTCGGAATGTTTTGATATTTGACATGCAGCAACCTTAAGGGGTGAGATTCAAGTTTGTTCAAGCCAAGTCCCTTGATTCATATTTGGGCTCACTATGGGAGCCCGGATGACAACTTAGTTCAAAATTAGGAATTTTCTTTAAAAATCTTCTTCTTCAGATCCAGCTGATGAATGCTTTTGATATTTTTTATGCAGCATCCTTGGGGGATAAGATTCAAGTTTGTTCAAGCCATGTCCCTATGTCTATATTTAGGCTCACTGTGGGAGCTTGAATTGTAACTTAGTTCGAAATGAGGAATATTTTTATACTGTACCAATGACCCAGACATAGCTGCTGGTGCTAACTCTTAAAATATAGGGCCAAACACAAATTTTGCCCCCCAATCCCCAAAATTTGCATCTAAAACTAAAGAAAACATGTCCTGAAAGGCCCTCCACACTTCGCCCCTACTGCGCATGCGCAGTGTCAAGGACGTTCCGAAATTGGCGCCATTTATCATTCTAAGTTTGGCCCTTCATCAGTTAACATCTGACTGATCTTTGTGCTTTTAAATCTCAGTTTAAATGATGCCAGACACATAAATATTAGTGAAATGGTGATTCTAAGGAGGATAGAGAAGGAGGAGAGGAAAAGAATGTGTGACAGAATATTATCAGGGCTGTAACTTAAAATTTTTTAATGAAATTATGTTAAGTTACCTATTTTCAAGGCAGCAGCCATTTTGTTGTCATTCTGATTATTAGTTACACTGTTTTTACAAGTGTTTTCCTCTCTCCCTGTCCTTTAAGTTCCCCCTTGCTATTCTCCCATGCTTTTGGCATAGTTTCTGTAATTATTATTACTAAAATTTCTTGGGTGTTTTAGCTGAATAACAGAATGAATTCTGTTCTTTCCCCATGTTTACGTCTTCACCTACGGGTGGTTAGGCGTTGTGTTCTGCATCTACCATCTGATGTTCTGCAGTTTCTTCCCTGGAAGTCTCTGTTTTGCATCAGATAGTGTATTTTTGGTAACTGATTTCGGGCCTGGGTGCCTGGAGTCTTATTTTAGTGTTTTTACACTCATTGTTTACATTTACAACAGCCCTCTGTGTGAGGGGGGGATTTCTAATAAATAATATCTTTATGTTATTTTAATCATAACTAGATACATTATTATTGTTCGTAAGTGTTGAATAAATTGTTTAAAATATTTTTAAAATTTTTGTCCACACTTAGGCTTGGGATCCATTGGGGCTCAACGTTACTTTTCAGAAACTTGGGCTGTTCTGAAAAAATATTTTTTCAAAATATTTTGATTTCAATTATTTTTTCTATATTAATGGATCATATTATTATTATGTATTTTGATTGCCAGGGGTTAGTGCGAGTACCAGGACTTGTTTTCTTTTCACATTGAAAGGATATTGATCAATTGTTTTAAGAGGAAGTCTTCCTCTGACTTTATTATCATTCTATATGTGGTCAGTGTACTCGCATTAACTCCTGTTCTGTATCGTATGATTTCGATGACAATATGGGAAGCGTATGTCACGGTATGTTGTTGGGGATTTGGACACTCCGGTCCTTTCCCCACAGGGTCACTCTACTTTATCAATTTCTATTTCAGACGATCAAGATTAGGGTGATGTATCTGTGATGTCTTGCAACAGTGTGCCTCCGTCGTCACTATTAATAAAGGGCTAGCGGAAAAGTGCTCATGTTATACGCCAATTGCCTAAGAGGACCCTAGTAGGTTCGACGGCCTTTGACGTCCGCTAGCTCGCCCGGTGTAGCGTCCATTCACCGAATGGTTCGGCAGCCGGGTTCGTCCGTTGCGGTCTAGAAGGAATTTTGGGGTGATGCGAGCACTATAAAATTAACTTAATGCACACCCAGTGACGGCGGATCGGAGGGAGAACGGAGGAAGCCTTTTAGTCCGGTTCATAGCTCGTTCCGGTCCTTCCGGACGGCAAGCGAGAGAGGCCCCTCTCTCGTTCAACAACATCTGGCCCCAGATGTTGTGGTACAAAATGTGTCGCTAGCGGAGCATACGTCCGTCGCTCGGGACGCTCCGTTGTATAGGCAGTCCGCTGAGACTGCTAAGGCTTCCTCTTCTCGTCAGCGCACACGACCGCACCTTGGCTGCGTGACCGCCGATATATTACCAGCTTCGCCGATCAAGGATTCTTCGGAGACCAGGTCACACCATCCGGCAGCCAGGGATTCGAGACCGATGGACTCCGGACGTTCGCATAGGAAAAGTATGCGGGAGCCATCTGATGCGGAGCTGCCCTCGGCGAAGCAGCGATAGACTGCGCCTCCGCAGGTCTCGACGCCGGACATTCTTGTGCACATAGCACAGCTTATCGCAGCATCCCAGCAGCCGACAGAAACGGTGTCGGATCGAGAATTATCCGACAGCGCTGGATCGGTAGCCGGGGACTCGAGGCCTGCAGACTCCGGACGTTCGCATAGGAAGTGTGCGGGAGTCAACGTACACGGAGCTTCCGGCGGCAATGCATCGTAAGTCCGCTACTGCACAGGCCTCGGGAACGGACGTGCTTTCCTTAATAGCACAGTTTATCGCAGCATCCCAGCATCAACTGTATCTGTCGCATATATTTTATCCGACGATGCTGGGTCGGGACGCTCCGCGGAAGCGGGTACGGACGTCCGAAAGTTTCATCCGGTCCGACGGGATACCGAAAGGGATTCGGAGGATTTCAAGCTTTCCCTTTCGGAACAACATATGCTGCGATGCCGGATAAGAAACTGATAGCGTCGGTGGACTTAGAAATTTTTGGTTCGGTTCAGGGACATCGTCCCTCAGTTCCGACATAGTCCAATAATGTCACACAAACTTTCGAATTATTGAACGACGCTATATATATTATTATTTTATGCTTGCTATCCAAGCATTTCTGGTTTCTTGTTCGTAGAGTTATGGAGATGTCTTTCAAAAGTGTGCCTCTGTCGTCATAGTTAATGAAGAGTTAGCGGCAATAAGTGCTCATGGAATATGTCTATCGCTTACGGAGTGACATTCGCTAGCTCACCCGGTGTAGCGTACATTCATCGAATGGTTCGGCTGCCGGGTTCGTCCGTTGCGGTCTAGGAAGGAGATTTGGGTGATGCGAGCACTTTAATTCTTTAGTACTCACCCAGTGACGGCAGATTGAGGACAGATCGGAGGAAGCCAACAACATAGGGGACCGCATGTTGTGGTTCAGATATTTTACATTCGGAGCATATGTCCGTTGCTCGGGACGCTCCGTTATATTGACAGTCCGAGAGACTGTCTTTAATGCTTCCTCATCCTCACAGCAGGGCACACGACCGCACATTGGCTACGTGACCTCGAGTATCCGATCAGTTTCGGCATTCAGTGATTCCACGGCGAATAGGTCACGCCATCCGGTAGCCAAGGGACACGAGGCCTATACACTCCGTTCGCTCGCATATTGGAAGTATGCACGGGGTAACGATCACGGAGCTTCCAGCGGCAATGCATCGTAAGACCGCTTCTCCTCAGGCCTCAGTGACGGACGTGCTATCTGAGTTAGCACAGTTGTTTCGCAGCATCCCAGCAATTGACAGTTTCTCGGTCGAATCAGGAATTATCCGACGGCGCTGGGTCGGTGCGGTCCGCGGTTGCATCAGCTACGGACGACCGAACGCTTTATAGGGTCCGACAGGATGGCGAAAGGGATTCGAAAGATTTCGAGTTTTCCCTTTAGTAGTATCGGAAGATGCCTTTCATATCTTCTGGCATTTCTTCCAGTGATTATTTTTCGGACTTCATTGCTGCGATCTTGGATAAGAGACTTATAGCGTCATTGGACTCGGATTTTTCGATCGGTACAGGGACATTGTCCCTGACTTACCGACGCAGTCCAATATTGTCATTACAACATGTGTTTTATTTTTCGACGCTATATATTTATATATATGTACAAGCCTGCTACTAAGCATGATAGTTTAGTTTCTTGTCCGCGTGGCTCATTTCTGCCATTTTATCATTTTACAAATAGTTTATTTTGGCAGAGCAGGGCATACCGAGAGTTCATATGCATCTAGACGGTGTGATTAAAGACTGCATATATTCTTTTTCGCCGTTTATGTCTTTTCCAATTTCAATGTTGGGAACGACATTATGTATAGTAGACTTAACTTAGACGCTTTATTATACGTAATCCGCCTTACTGAGGCGTTATCATTACGTCTTCAAGAAAAGATTTACGAGATATTATTCTCAATGTAATTTCTTTTGAGGGCAGTAGTTTGTTCACGTATAACTCCGCCCTTCAGTGGCTGATTGGAGTTGGTTAGACGTGACGCAGCCCTAGCTACATCCACACGCGTGGATAGTAAGGTTAAGAACTCTCTCAGAGTCGCTTCGTTCTCGGAGGAGCTTCTATTCGACGGCAACTTTCCGGCAATCCATGAATTGCTCGATTTACACGTTCTCTTGTCTATCTAGTGTTACAAGAGATTCAGACTGGGGCAAACATTCGGTGGTTGACTCAGAGAGTGCCGCCGCAGTTGCCGGACCCGAGTGTGGCTGTTATGACGGTTGCCAGTCAAACAGATTGGGATATATACTGATCCCTACGGATTCGAAGTGCCAGGGTCTTTGGGTTCCGCAGTCTTTTAGCTATCAGTTTAGCTTCCGCGGAATAATGTTTTTTAGGCTTGCTTTATGTCATTGCATGAACATTATTCAGAAACGCATGCCCAAATTCCTGTCCTTTAATTCGACAGTAGTGGCGTATCTCCGGAACCAGGGAGGCACTCTTTCGTTTCCGTTATTCAATTTAATGGAAAGAATCCGTCTGTTGGTTATAGTACACCAAGTTCAGTTTTGGTCCGTCATATTCTGGGTCGTCTGATTGTTTTATTGGACTCCCGTTCTCTTACGGGTCGCTTGTTGCTGTCAGAATGGACTCTCAACAAACAAGTATTCAATCAGATTTGCTATCTATGGGAGTGCCCAATGATGTTTTATTTATGACACAGCTTGCTAATCAGTTGCAGACGTATGTGTTGGCTTGTCCAGATCTCTGAGCTAATAGTGTTAACGCTCTATTGATCTATAGGACGGAATGATAGGATACGCGTATCCTCCGGCGCTGTTGTTTTAGCAGGTATTGCTAAGATAAACAACCACTATATATTTCTGTTGATAGCATCTCTATCTTCACAGAGATCATGAGTAATTTACTCTCTTGTCTACTGTGGATCTTAACGTGAAATCTTCCTCTATGTGAGGATCTTTTTTCACTGGGTAAATCGTGTCATCTTTATCACAACCAGCAAGATCGTAACCTTCATGTATTCCGTTGTGTGGTCCGTATTGCATTGTAAGCACTGTACTGGACGAGCTTTGGACGCGATTTCTTACTATAGGAGATCCTCTTCTTCACTATTCTATGCGACTAAAGTGGAGGCTCTTCCGTCGTGGTGTGGGGATCATTATGTTCATACTGTTGATCCCTCCATACTACTCATTGCTATTTTTTAGTATACTTGTTTCACAAGATCTACTGCAGCCTGTTATTATTTAGGTTATAGGTTTATGTTACCTCATACCTATGCACTCTACGATAGTTTACAATTGAGTCTTTTGTCTCTTTATCTAAGTCAGTTAGTAACTTTTTGATAAATAGACTTAGAATCTTTAGATTAAATTCCTATACGGATTTTAACTTCGGTTCTTATTTAACTAAGTAATCATTTGAGCCTCTGGAAACAATAGTTTTCAAATTCTGACCTTTTAGACAGTAATTCTGTTGGTTTCTCTTTTACTGTAGAGTCAGTGAGTTTCATGCACTATCGATGGATGATTTTCACTTTCATAGTTTCGGAATCAATACTTCCGTTACTATTTAGGTTGGATTGTTGCATAAGAGTTAGGCTCCTATTATCCGGAACCTATTATTTTAAGGTCCTTCCGTCTTCGTATGGGCATAGGCCTTTACTCTTTCCGGGTACAGTTTATGTATTTATAAACAGATATCTGTTTATTACAAGGGCGTTAGCTTCTTCTGTCTTTGATGTCTAGTAGAAGGACGTTACGCTCCATTTTATTGTTAATGGATTCTATTAACTAGCGTACTGCTTATGGTATATCATTGACTTAGCAGTGGTGCTTAAGATTTCGGCTCATGAAGTAAGAGTTCTTCTACTTCTTGGGCTTACTTTAATAGTGTCGCTATTATAGATTTTTGAAGGCCGCTCATTGCGCTCAGCCATCCACATTCATGAATTTTATCTTAGAAATATCGAGTCAATTTCTTGAGGCCTCTTTTGTTAGGTCTATTATCTACTGCTCAGAATGTCATTCTCTTAACAGTTGCTACTATAGCTAGGTAGGCTGTCTGTTTCGGCAGTGTCTCCGTTCGGCTGCCCTCTTCGCTCTGGGCTATTTGACCCAGGGCAAGAAAAAGGGGGGGGGGGGAGGGTGTTCCCTTGGGTCACCTGTTTTACTATGAAAACAAGGGGATACCTCCTCCGGAGTTAGTAATTCTGAGCTGTTATTGGGATGGTTGTTTAGTGAGAAGTTTAAGTTTATAAAATTCATTCAAGTCTTAGTTTTTAAAGTATAGCTTTTGAATATTGCATATGTCAACGGACATGATTATGCAATTCTCAGACACTTTTAGGAGTATAAGAGTCTCTATTCTCTAGACTTACTTTATTATTGGCTTACTTTAAAAATTATTAGTATAAGGATTATATTGGATATTAATAGAGTACATGGATGTATGAAGCTCAATTTTGGAAGGTGTTGTATCTTTCTAATTTATCATAAATAAGAAAGATACATGTAAGGCCTATTACTTCTTTTCCCTACAGGGGATGACTCTATTTTATTGAGCGTATTCCATTTTGCTCTATGTCCTTGGCCCTCCAGCCTTTTTACTATTCAGCTATGTCTGGGTCATTGGTACAGTATAAAAATGTTAAAAAATTTATAGTAATTTATATATTTTTTATACTTACCAATGACCCAGACGGGGATGGCCCTCCCAGGAGTTGGGAACTCTTGCCTCCCCGCTGAGTACATAGCGCTTACCAGGCACTGGTTATTAGAATGATAAATGGCGCCAATTTCGGAACGTCCTTGACACTGCGCATGTGCAGTAGGGGCGAAGTGTGGAGGGCCTTTCAGAACATGTTTTCTTTAGTTTTAGATGCAAATTTTGGGGATTGGGGGGCAAAATTTGTGTTTGGCCCTATATTTTAAGAGTTAGCACCAGCAGCTATGTCTGGGTCATTGGTAAGTATAAAAAATATATAAATTACTATAAATTTTTTAACTTTCTTAAAAAATCTTCTTCTTCAGATCCAGCAGTTGGAATGTTTTGATATGTGGTGTGTAGCATCCTTAGGGGGAAGATTCAAGTTTGTTAAAGCCAAGTCCCTAGGTCTATATTTGGGCTCACTGTGGGAGCTCAAATTGTAACTTAGTTCAAAATGAGGAATTTTCTTTAAAAATCTTCTTCTTCAGATCCAGCATTGAGAATGTATTGATATTTGGTTTGCAGCATCCTTAGGGGGGTGAGATTCAAATTTGTTAAAGCCAAGTCCCTGGGTTCATATATGGGATCCCTGTGGGAGCCCGAATTATAACTTAGTTCAATATGAGGAATATTCTTTAAAAATCTTTTTTTTAGATCCACCAGTCAGAAGGATATTTAGTATAAGCTTTTCTTGAGAGGAGCAGATGCAGCTTGATGAAATCAATTCTCTGGTTTGATATTTAGGCTACCATGTCAGGTGAGCGACCTCTGGCCCCCCGGGGCCTCTTATTCTCCGGCAATTTTTCTCAATGTTATGATGAGGTAAGCAGCCCCCCCCCCCCCCCAAGAACTCCTGAAATGAATTAGAAATCTAACTCCTTACACTATTTTGTGAAGAAAAACAATGTTTTAACCCTTTCAACTCTAGTGGTATCTTCCATGCCAGTTCAATGGCAGCAATTAAGAGTCCATATTCATTATTTGGGATAGACCAATCAATAATTTCAACGTGCAGCCTTGGGGCTGCACATTGAAAATATTAATTAGTCTTCCCCACACATTTACTGAACAGCTATCCTATATAATGACGTTATGACGTACCATATTTCTGGCCGGAAAAGTGGCTGGTAGGGTTCAAAGGGTTAAGCAGTGAAAATTACCTACAATGCAGTTTTAAATCTTTAGTCTTACAAGCCCAAAAGAGTACCATTGAAAAGATTTCTCGGTAAAAAAAACTGATGATGCAGATTTTCGATATCGATAACAAGGGAGGTGCCTGAGACACATGATTTTTTTTTAAATACTGATGGTATGATAAATGGTTTTCTGTTTGTATTTTATATTCAATTAACAGAAATATTCAAATAAGAGATATCAATTATGTGAACTCCACCTTAGTGGAAATCATAACTGGACAAGGCTTTCATCTGTTATGGTGGATGTTAATCAATTAATTTTAGGAAGTGGAGCAGTGCTTGTTTACTGAGGTAAACATTTTACATTTCTGGTTTACTGGCAAAATAGGATCTGGTAACCATTGCTTGAGGTGGAGAGTCAACTAAATAGGGCAGGATAGGTACAAATGGTTGGTTAACCTTATTACACTTCTTTCATTGTCATGATACAGCCATAGATGCTGACTGTGACCTGAAACCAATAAGTTAATGAATATAATAAACCAGGCCTAAAAAGTAAAAAATCTGTGTCTCTGGCCCTCCTGCATGGTCCTTTTGGCTACCACATGCTCTCTCTTTATAACCAATGCAAACTTAAAAAAATAATAATTAAATGGTTTATGTTTGATATTTTACCCAAGTTAATAAAATTGATAAATTTGTCCCTTGAGTGCAGCAAGGCTTTGCAATAGCATTGCAAAGCCTTATTCCACTCAAGGGACAAAATGCACCACCACCCATGCTATTCTGTAGATTAGGAGGCAGAAAACATAAAAACAAACCAAGGACATGAACTTTTAATGGTAAAAAAATAATTACAAAAGATAAAAAAATAAAAATAAAAAACTACCCACCCACATGAAATTTTACAAAAAAAATGGCCTGAGAAACAGAAGATCTACATTGTGGGGCCTTACCCCCATGTTCCCCCTCCCACTTCCTCCCCCCCCCCCCCCTCCTGCAAGCACTCTTAATTGTATTTGATTTTATTCTTATGAAATATCATCTTACAATTCTTTCAGCAAATGTACATTGCCTATGTGAACAACTGTAAATTCACATCACCCACCACAATGCCCTTGATCAACTTTATGCAGAGATCATTAGTAGAGATATTTGCCATTGACCAGGTACTGGCCTATCAGTATGCATTTATTTACATCAGACAGTTGGCAATTCACCTCAGGAGTGCTATAACAGTGAGGAAAAAGGTGAGCTTAGAATATTTTTTCTAAATATTTTTAAACCAGTTGGTAGAAAATTTCAACTGAAATCTTCTGTATCTATCCTCTACCAGGCCCATACAAGCTACAAATGAGGGTGACCTGAAAAAAGTTGCCTTCGCTTTTTCTGGCAATCCTTTTATCAGGAATGTCTTTTTCAGAAAGTAGTTCTGATACATTTTCCACTGCAAGTGTAAAGGCTTAAATAAGCAAAATAGAATGGCACATGTTGTTTCTTTAGGTTCCTTCATTGAGCCATTGATATGATGTGGTGTACAACAATCTTGGAAAGGGCTCAGGGAACTCTTCCCAACATTTTTTAGCTCACCTGAGCGAAGCTCAAGGGGAGCTTAACTAATCACTTTCTGTCCGTCGTCCGTCGTCCGTCGTCCGTCGTCCATCGTCCGTCGTCCGTCGTCCGTCGTCCGTCGTCCGTCGTCGTCCGTCCGGCGTTAACTTTACATTATCGACTTCTCCTCCTAAACCACTAGCCCAATTTTATTCAAATGTTGGCTAAATGTTTATTACCTAATGCCAATTCAGATTTGTTCAAATGAAGTTGCCCCTCCTCCTGGGTGGTGCCACACCCCCAAGGGGCACCAAAATCTTTGTAAATCTTCTTCTCATGAACCAGCAGTAGCAGAGACTTGATATTTGGTGTGCAGCTTCCTTTTGAGGTGTAGACTCAGATTTGTTCAAGAGAAGTTTGTGGGGCTATACTTGACGTTGTTATGAGAGGGGCAAAATTTTTTGCCCCGCCCAAAATTTCTATTTTCCAAACCGAGAGGCTGATTTGAACCAAATTTTATGTGAGGGCTTATTGGGTCATGAGTACTTGATTTATGCAAAAAAAAATTTTCCCGCAGCCCCGTGGGAACCGCAGGAGCTAAAAATAGAAAAAATTTAAAACGCCCATATCTCCAAAACTGCACGGCACTGAGAATTTTTATTTGGTGTGCAGCTTCCTTAGGACCAACAGAAAGGATTGGTAAAAAAAAATTGCCATCGGTTTTATCATAGGGTACAGTTTCGGGACTTTGAAAAAGTGCTGAGTCAGCACTTTTTAACACTGTAGGCAATGGGAAAAACATTAAAAAATCTTCTTCTCCAGATCCAGCAGGCAGAATCTTTTGATAATTGGTATGCAACATTGTAGGGTAGATCTGATTCAAGTTTGTTCAAATCGGCCCCCTGGGTTCATATTTGGGCTCAGTATAGGAGCCCGATTTCGAACTTAGTGCATTTCAGGCAAATTTCTTAAAAAATCTTCTTCTCCAGATCCAGCAGGCAGAATCTTTTGATATTTGGTATGCAACATTGTGGGGTGGATCTGATTCAAGTTTGTTCAAATCGGCCCCCTGGGTTTATATTTGGGTTCAGTATAGGAGCCCAAATTTGAACTTACTGCATTTCAGGCAAATTTCTTTGAAAATCTTCTTCTCCAGATCCAGCAGGCAGAATCTTTTGATATTTGGTATGCAACATTGTAGGGTGGATCTGATTCAAGTTTGTTCAAATCTGCTCCCTAGATTCATATTTGGGCTCACTATAGGAGCTCGAATTCGAATTTAGTGCATTTCAGGCAAATTTCTTCAAAAATCTTCTTCTCCAGATCCAGCAGGCAGAATCTTTTGATATTTGGTATGCAATGTTGCGGGGTAGATCTGATTCAAGTTTGTTCAAATCGGCCCCCTGGATACATATTTGGGCTTACTATAGAAGCCCGAATTCGAACTTAGTGCATTTCAGGCAAATTTCTTAAAAAATCTTCTTCTCCAGATCCAGCAGGCAGAATCTTTTCATATTTGGTAAGCAACATTGTGGGGTGGATCTGATTCAAGATTGTTCAAATCGGCCCCCTGGGTTAATATTTGGGCTCAGTATAGGAGCCCGATTTCGAACTTAGTGCATTTCAGGCAAATTTCTTAAAAAATCTTCTTCTCCAGATCCAGCAGGCAGAATCTTTTGATATTTGGTATGCAACATTGTAGGGTGGATCTGATTCAAGTTTGTTCAAATCGGCCCCCTGGGTTCATATTTGGGCTCAGTATAGGAGCCCGATTTCGAACTTAGTGCATTTAGGCAAATTTCTTAAAAAATCTTCTTCTCCAGATCCAGAAGGCAGAATCTTTTGATATTTGGTATGCAACATTGTGGGGTGGATCTGATTCAAGTTTGTTCAAATCGGCTTCCTAGATTCATATTTGGGCTCACTATAGAAGCTCGAATTTGAACTTAGTGCATTTCATGCAAATTTCTTAAAAAATCTTCTTCTCCAGATCCAGCAGGCAGAATCTTTTCATATTTGGTAAGCAACATTGTGGGGTGGATCTGATTCAAGTTTGTTCAAATCGGCCCCCTGGGTTTATATTTGGGCTCAGTATAGGAGCCCAAATTTGAACTTAGTGCATTTCAAGCAAATTTATTACAAAATCTTCTTCTCCAGATCCAGCAGGCAGAATCTTTTGATATTTGGTATGCAACATTGTGGGGTGGATCTGATTCAAGTTTGTTCAAATCGGCTTCCTAGATTCATATTTGGGCTCACTATAGAAGCTCGAATTCGAACTTAGTGCATTTCAGGCAAATTTCTTAAAAAATCATCTTCTCCAGATCCAGCAGGCAGAATCTTTTGATATTTGGTATGCAACATTGCGGGGTGGATCTGATTCAAGTTTGTTCAAATCGGCCCCCTGGATTCATATTTGGGCTCACTATAGAAGCTCGAATTCAAACTTAGTGCATTTCGGGCAAATTTCTTCAAAAATCTTCTTCTCCAGATCCAGCAGGCAGAATCTTTTGATATTTGGTATGCAACATTGCGGGGTGGATCTGATTCAAGTTTGTTCAAATCGGCCCCCTGGATTCATATTTGGGCTTAATATAGAAGCCCGAATTCGCACTTAGTGCATTTCAGGCAAATTTCTTCAAAAATCTTCTTCTCCAGATCCAGCAGGCAGAATCTTTTGATATTTGGTATGCAACATTGAGGGGTGGATCTGATTCAAGTTTGTTCAAATTGGCCCCCTGGATTCATATTTGGGCTTAATATAGAAGCCCGAATTCGCACTTAGTGCATTTCGGGCAAATTTATTAAAAAATCTTCTTCTCCAGATCCAGCAGGCAGAATCTTTTGATATTTGGTATGCAACATTGTGGGGTGGATCTGATTCAAGTTTGTTCAAATCGGCTTCCTAGTTTCATATTTGGGCTCACTATAGAAGCTCGAATTCGAACTTAGTGCATTTCAGGCAAATTTCTTAAAAAATCTTCTTCTCCAGATCCAGCTTCAGAATCTTTTCATATTTGGTAAGCAACATTGTGGGGTGGATCTGATTCAAGTTTGTTCAAATCGGCCCCCTGGGTTTATATTTGGGCTCCGTATAGGAGCCCAAATTTTAACTTAGTGCGTTTCAGGCATATTTCTTAAAAAATCTTCTTCTCCAGATCCAGCAGGCAGAATCTTTTGATATTTGGTATGCAACATTGTAGGGTGGATCTGATTGTGATTCATGAACGTATTTATTTGTAAAGTTGATAGAATCTTAGACAAAATTTGCAGAAAAGATCTACTATAGAAGGGGTGGTATCCAGGGTGAACCGTTTACCCAAATCTAGCAGTACTAATGCATTATTCACACAAATCTTCGTTCAAATTTTATGACCCCTCATTGGAACACACGCATTCAGCTCATTCCAACAAAGGTCATATGCCATGTTTTCGAGACAAAGGAATAAAAATTTTAGTTATTCATGAAATTTTTAGGCAACTGTTGTCTGTTATTCACATTGCTTCATGAAATTTCAGTACTTTTAGAAGTTACCTCAGTAATCAAGGGTTAATTCCCCTTAATTAAATGTCGCCTCTAAAAAACAACCACTTTGCATATCTTACCTTTTTACCAGCATAACTGCCAAAACTTGTCAGCATTCTTCGCAAAAATCGCTATTCAAATTTTAATTTTTGTCTCTTAAACATACATGTACTTATCGCTTGTAAATACCCCATTGGAATGAGCTTTTTGAGCTCATTCCAATGAGAGGTCGCACACCATGCTTTTTGAGTCAAAAAAGCAATTTTTTTAGTTATTCCAGAATTTCGTACGTAAAACACAGCTTTATGACTTCACATTAAAATGAGCTCTCTAAGCTTGTTCCAATCAACATTCACGCACTATGTCTTTCACACAAAAAATAAAATTTTCCATTTATTCAGGAATTTTGTTTGCAAGAACACTCTTACCCCCCCCCCCCCCCCCCCCCACAAACACACACACACAAACACACACACACACACACAAACACAGACACACACACCTAAAAGTTCGTCAGCAAAAAAACAGTTACTTCAATTTTTAAATGCATTATAGGAACAACTTGCCTAATCAAATTTAAATACTTTTGCATCATTCTGTATCTAGAACAAACCATTTACCATATCTTTACGCAAAATTCTCCAGCATCATTCACAAAAAAACACCATTATTTATATATTCACATTTCTGTCTCAAAAATATACCTGATCTTCCCATACCCCTATTGGAATAAGCTGTTTGAGCTTGTTCCAATGATGATAAAAAAAAATTAAATTTGTGAAAATTTTTGTTTTCTTGCATGCAAATATATACATGTAGCACATGTAAGATATCCACAGTTGGGGAGAGATGTCCAAGGCTATCTCTTCACATTCCTTGTTTGTGCTTCATGCTAAACCTGTTTGTCTGCAGAGATAAATTTGCTTTATTAAAAATCATTGGAGATTGGCCACACACCAATGATTTTAAATAAAACTAATTTTAGGTAACAAATGTTGAACTTCAAACAAAATCTATCACTCAACCAGTTAATGTTGATGAGGCATGACATGGTGAAGGTGACCTAAAATACTTCTTAGAGTCACTTTGTCAGGTGAGCGATTAAGGCCACGTGGGGCCTCTTGTTTACATCACAGCATGTCATTGCCAGAGTCAAATAGCACTTAGTTTCAGTGGTAGAGCGCTAAATTACTTTTCTGTGGTCATTTGTAACACAAGTATTTTTTTTACCACACTCCCTGCGAAAGGAGCCTTAGTTTGTTGCAATTTATTGGAGAGTTCCAGTTGACACTCGCCAATAAATTTTAACAAAATAATTTTATATTAATGTTTTTCTTCTACGGCCCTGCCAACAACAAATTAGTGCAAACAGGGTAAAGTCACTATAGTTGCTTTCAGCATTTTTCAATAGGGCCATGATAGTAGCTTCTCGCATTCAACCAATTTAATGTCATTATAAAACGGACTATTCTGAAAAAGTCAAATGAATGCCAAGAGCAATTGCAGTAAACAGTCATTCTATTTGTCTGATGTCTAGTAATGTAGGCAAATCAGAAAATTACTTGCCCTATTTTTTTTTAGACTGTGATACTCATATGAAGTGATGAATTGTCCAGTTTGCTGTACAGGCCTGTTCATTCAAAACAAGCTTTAAGAAACATTATATGACATCTATTACTTAAAAACTTTAAATTTATGTTTTCATTATATAGCAACACATGCGGACATTGACCTTAAACTCCAATATTTAAATAGTTTATCTCCAATGTGTCCTCTGTTTATATCAAAATTTACAAAAAATCTAACAATTCTTGCAGTTACCGATTGGTGAGGCATGTTATAGGTATGTGGGTGCGATCACTTGCCTCATAATCAAAAGACTGAGTATCTCAGATTCAGTGTTGTTGGATTTCTTTTTCAATAGGTGAGATTCTACAGTGTTACTGAGAGGAAAACAGAGAGACTTTCAACCACATCTCAGCCCAGTTGCTGGTCAAAAATCTCTGTCCACTTTTGTGATTGCAGCAGGGATGTCAAAAGGTACCAGAATCATTACTAGTACCATTGGTAATCAAGGGCTTTCTCAGTACCAATACCCAAACACCAGTACCTACAGTTCCGGTACTTGATTAATTTCCATGAGAAAACAATTCCATTGATGTTTTTTGTCCATAATTCCCATCTTTGTGAGCATTTTTAGAGAATCATTCAACACTTCTGTCAACATATGCTATTGTTTCTCACTGCATATCCGCATTCACCTATCGGGTTGGAATTTCTGCACTCTTCTATTTCTCTTAAATTAAAACAAAAGACATGACATCCTGTAAGCCCTTTCTACCTAGTCAGCAGAGTATTTTTATGGCTGCATCGAGTTTGTGTTTATAGTACAGTGAGGACACTCATCCAATACATGGCAGTCAGCACTCATCACTCAACCTCACATGCCACTGTGTTCAATCGAGTTAAGACACTTGTTGAAGCATCTCTAATTTGGTGCTTACACTTTCAGTCCCTTTCAAGTCGACCATCTTGATTCCCTTCATACACAACCGTATTATGCCCCCAACCTCCGAAGGAGGATTTGGGGGTATTTAGTGAAGCTCTCCATCCATCCATCCTTCTGTCTGTCCATCCATCTGTCCTTCTGTCTATCCATCCATCCATCCATTCATCCACATCCATCCATCCATCTCTCACTGATCACACTGTTATAAGAAAACAAAAAGAGGTCACGACAGTTACTGTTACCAGCACTGTATTTCTACCCCATTACCATTACCGGTATTAGCACTGTTGGTGCAAGTGGTACTTGACATCCCTGGATCACAGTACTGGAACTGTAAAATACATACTTTATTTAACTCTATACCAAATATGACTTGAAGTTAAAACTTGAGGATTTTAGGTGTGGCAAGCAGCTCTAAATGAGGCAATATCGGTTGATCTGTCTGTCTGTCAATCTGTTTTCTTCAGTCTCGATCTTTGTCCGATGAGTTTTCAACTTAATAACTTTTCAAATATTCTGTGGAAAGGTTTCATATTTGGTATGCAGGTATATCTTATTGATGTCTGGTCCCATGTTAATGCAGATGCTATTAAGAGTATTTTTGTCAGAGTTATTGCCCTTGATGGACTTGAACAAAGCCCATAAAACTGTGTTTTTCCTTCCAAAACATTATTTATGCCTCCCCTCCCCCCTTATATATGAACGAACTCAACAAGCTTCTTCTCATACAGCCATATAGGATATTAAGCAATGTTTTGGATGTAAAACAATTTTTAAAAAACACAAAATTTGAATTGCTATTTTTTTTGTTTGTGATGCCCTGGGTTGCTTCTTAAACAGTATATTTTTATACTGTACCAATGACCCAGACTTAGCTGGTGCTAACTCTTAAATATTTAGGGTCAAACACAAATTTTGCCCCCCCAATCCCCAAAATTTGCATCAAAAACCGAAAATAACACGTCCTGTATGGTCCTCCATACTTTTACTCCACTGCGCATGCGCAGTGTCAAGGAGGTCTGGAAATTGGCACCAATTGTTATTCTTTGTTTGGCCCTCAATTCAGTTACATATCACTGATATTTGTGCTTGTTAATCTCAGTTTTAATGATGCCAGACACATAATTATGAGAGAAATGGTGGATCTAAGGAGGAAATAGAAGGATGAGAGGAAGAAACCGTGGCAGGAAATGTTCAGGGCTGTAATTTATAATTTTTTTACGAAATTATTTCATGTTACCTATATTTTTATACTGTACCAATGACCCAGACTTAGCTGGTGCTAACTCCAACAAAACCAGGGCCAAACACAAATTTTGCCCCCCAATCCCCAAAATTTGCATCCAAAACAAAAAGAAATCATGTCCTAAAGGACCTCCATAGTACGCCTCTACTGCGCATGCGCAGTGACGGAGTCGTCCCGAAATTGGCGCCAATTATCATTCTCTGTTTGGCCCTTCATCAGTCAACATCTCACTGATCTTTGTGCTTGTAAATCTCAGTTTAAAGGATGCCAGACACGTAATTTTTGGAGAAAATGTGATTCTAAGGAGGATAGAAGGAGGAGAGGAAAAAGAAGTGGCAAAAAATAATCAGGGCTGTACTTAAAATTTTTTGATGAAATTATGTTAAGTTGCCTATTTTCGAGGCATGGGCCTCTTGTTGTCATTCTTGCTAATTGTTGCACTGCTTATTCAGTGTTTCCTCTCCCCTAGCCTTCTAAAGTCCCCCCTGGCAATTCTCCCATGCTTTTGGCATATTTTTGAGAAGTTTCATTTCTAAAATTTCCTGGGAGAGTTGCTTGGTTACAGAATGTTTTCTGTTATTTTCCCCATAGTTACGTTTTCACCCATGGGTGTATAACGTTTGTGTTCTGCATCTTCCATCTGATGTTCTACAGATTCTCCCCTGGGAGTCTCTGTTTTGCATCAGATAGAGTGTAATTGATGACTGATTCCGGGCCAGTTTTTTCAGTGCCTGGAGTCATGTTTTCTAGTGTGTTTACACTGTTTGTTTTCATTGGCAACAGCCTTTTTTGAGGGGGGCTGTTCGCCTTTGTGGTAGTTTATCTCATTATAAGATACATTTATATTATCCGAAAGTGTCTCATTAATTATTTTATATAAATTTAAAATTTTTGACCACACTTTGCCATCGGATCCATCGGGGCTCAACGTTACTTTTCAGCAACTTGGGCTTCTCTGAAAAAATATTTTTTCAAAATTATTTTGTTTTGCAATTGTTTTTTCATTTATTAATGGATCATGTTATTATGTATCTTTGTGTCAGGGGTTTTTGCGAGTAACTAGGACTTATTGTTGTTCTTTCACAATGAAGGGACATTGTTCAAATTGTAATAGGAAGAAATCTTCCTCTGACTTTCATGATCATTGTATTAATTGTAGTCAGTGTTCTCGCATTAATCCCTGTCCTATATGTGAACATTGGGATGAGAAACATTGGAAACGTGTGTCACGATATGTTGTTTCTGGAGAAAGAGCGATGCCGGCTCTTTCTCCACAAGGTCACTCTACTCTCTCAGTTTCTATTTCAGAGGAACCAGAACAGGGTGATGTTCCCATGTTATCTTCTTCAAGTGTGCGTCCGTCGTCACAAATGAATTCAGAGCTAGCGGCAAAAGTGCTCATGGAGATTAGACAAATGTCGTCCGCTAGCTCGCCCGGTGTAGCGTCCATTCACCGAATGGTTCGGCAGCCGGGTTCGTCCGATGCGGTCCAAGAGGAAATTTTGGGTGATGCGAGCACTATAAACATAATAGATGCACACCCAGTGACGGCGGATAGTAAACGAGAACGGAGGAAGCCTTTTAGTCCGGTTCCTAGCTCGTCCAGGTCCAGCCGGGCCGCGAGCGAGAGAGGTCCCTCTCTCGTACAACAACATCTGGGACCAGATGTTGTGGTACAAAATGTGTCTTTAGCGGAGCATACGTCCGTCGCTCGGGACGCTCCGTTGTATAAGCAGTCCGCAGAGACTGTTAAGGCTTCCTCTTCTCGTCAGCGCACACGACCGCACCTTGGCTGCGTGACCTCCGATATTTTGCCAGCTTCGCCGATGAAGGATTCTTCGGCGACCAGGTCACACCATCCGGCAGCCAGGGATTCGAGACCGATGGACTCCGGACGTTCGCATAGGAAAAGTATGCGGGAGCCATCTGATGCGGAGCTGCCCTCGGCGAAGCAGCGAAAGACTATGCCTCCGCAGGTCTCGACGTCGGACATTCTTGTGCAGATAGCACAGCTTATCGCAGCATCCCAGCAGCCGACAGAAACGGTGTCGGATCGAGAATTATCCGACGGCGCTGGGTCGGTACGCTCCGCCGAAGCATCGGGGGCGGACGACCGGGAACATCGGGAGGTCCGACCGGATGGTGAAAGGGATACGGATGAATTGGAACTATCCCTTTCGGAACAACATAAAGCTGCCGTGGACTTCATCCGGCACTTTCTCCCTCAAGTTGTTCCGCCGGGCCAGACTGCTGCGCTTCCGGACAAGAGAATTATAGCGTCATTGGACTCTGAATTTTTTGAGCGGTTCAGGGACATCGCTCCCGAGTTTCCGTCGCAGTCCAATAATGTTGCAAGAACATTTGAATTATTGAACGACGCTATATTTAAACTTGCTTCCAGGACGGGGAAAGCAGGTTTCTTGTCCGCTAATACTCTTAACCTGCCTTTCATTAATGCAAGGAATAAATTCGACACGGCAGGACAGGGTATACCGAGAGTTCCTCTGCGTATGGACGACGAGGCGGAAGACTTAGAGCTATCATTACCGTCGTCAGCTTCTATTCCAACCGCGGTGTTGGAAACAGCTATTGCGTCTAACAGAGCCAATTTAGATGCCTTATCTTACGCAGATCACCTTACTAAGGCGTTATCACTGCGCCTTCAAGGGGAAGAGTTTCAGGATATACAACCCTCTTTAAGACTTCTTTCAAGGGCAGTAGCTTATTCCACGTGTAACTCCGCCCTTTCAGTGGCAAATCTGGAGTTGGTTAGACGTGACGCAGCCCTAGCTACATCCACACTAGTGGATTCTAAGGTGAAGAACTCTCTTAGAGTCGCTTCGGTCTCAGGAGAACTTCTCTTTGACGGCAAGCTTTCCGCTATTTATGATAAAATTAAAAAGAAAGCTAATGATTCTCTGTTGTTCAGATCCGCTCCTAAAAGGTCGGATACAGCAGACACGAATAAGACAGGCACTTCTGGGTCTAATGCGCCCAAGAGAGGTTCCTATAGAGGTTCCGGTGCGTCCTCTTGGTCTTATTCGAGAGACCGTCAGGATAGCGACTCTCGTTCGGGACGTCCTTCAGGCCGGGACAATCGGTCGGACGCCCCGAGGTCGACGAGGCGAGGTGCGGGTCGTGGAAGACGTGGTTTCTCCTACCGCAGGCCTCGCAGGTCCAGGAGGTGATGGCTTAAACCTCTATCGCGTTCCGGTTGGCGGAAGGTTGTCGAGTTTTTCACAAGAGTTGGCGTCGATTACGGACGACCCGTGGGTGAGAGGAGTGACTTCAGAAGGTCTAAAGATATCCTTCAAACGAAAGCCTCCATTAACTCGAAGTCCAAAGTGGACTCATCTTCCGTCAAATCCACAGAAAAGAGACGCTCTGTTATCAGAGGTGCAGTCTCTTTTAATGAAGAACGCGGTAGAGGTCGTAGAAAACCAGGAATCTCTGGGATTCTACAGCCATCTGTTTCTGGTTCCGAAACCAGACGGCTCGTTCCGTCCAGTCATAGATTTGAGCTGGATAAACAAGCTGATCGTCGCTCCGAAGTTTTATATGGAGACGATTCGATCGGTCAGAGCGAGTATTCGGGTGAACGATTATGCAACGAGCATAGATCTCAAAGATGCGTACTTTCACGTCATGGTACATCCGACATTCCGAAAGTATCTACGCTTCGCAGTCCTAGGAGTGGTGTATCAGTTCCGGGCCATGTGCTTCGGATTGAATCTAGCACCCTGGGCTTTCACTCGGGTAATGAACTCGGTAATGATCTACTTCCGAGCTCATTCGTCTGCGGTAACGTCGGCCTACCTGGACGACATTCTTCAGAGGTACGGCAACGAGTTAACGCTTCAGAACGATGTTCAGAATCTTCTTCTATTGCTCCGACGTCTCGGTTTCATAGTAAACGAGGAGAAGTCGGATCTGGTGCCGTCCAAGTCATTCACTCATCTGGGAATGAGCTTCGAGACGCACAACAATCTCGATCATCTGCCGTTAACCAGAGCGAAATTAGTCAGTTGTTACGCTCGCTATTGTCTGCACGCAGACAAAGTCACGGCGAGAGAATTTATGAGACTGATAGGTCTGTGCGGAGCCGCCGCGGATCTCATTCCGATGGGGCGGCTACGCACACGTCCTCTTCAAATTTTCCTGACTCAGAATTGGAGTGTGAAAATTCATTCGCTCGATGTAGACGTTCTCTTGTCAGATCAAGTGAAACAAGAGATTCAGACTTGGGCAGACATTCAGTGGTTAACTCAAGGAGTTCCGCTGCAGTTGCCGGATCCGTGTTTTACCATTATGACGGATGCCAGTCAAACAGGTTGGGGTGCATCATTAATCCAAACGGATTCGAGATGCCAGGGTCTTTGGGATCCGCAATTCCTGTGCAAGCACATAAACATCAAGGAAATGATGTCAATTTGGCTTGCGTTACGTCACTGGATGGACATTATTCACGATGCTCATGTCCAAATCCTATCCGACAATACGACAGTAGTGGCGTATATACGGAATCAGGGAGGCACTCATTCAGTTCCGTTGTTCAATCTAACGGAAAGAATCCTTCTGTTTGCGTTAGAACATCACGTTCTTCTTTCGGTCCGTCACATACCGGGTCGTCTGAATGTGCTAGCAGACTCCCTTTCACGAAAGGGTCGCTTGTTGCCGTCGGAGTGGACTCTCAACAAACAAGTATTCAATCAGATTTGCTACCAATGGGAACGGCCAATGATAGACTTATTTGCGACACATCTCAACAATCAGTTGCAGACGTATGTGTCCCCGTGTCCGGATCCAAGAGCATTTGCAGTAGACGCTCTGTCGATCCCTTGGGACGGAATGATAGGATATGCGTATCCTCCAGCGCCGTTAATTCAACAAGTATTGCTAAAGATAAAACAATCTCAATGCAAGATTCTGTTGGTAGCATCTCTGTCGCCACAGAGACCGTGGATAAATCTACTCAGGTGTCTGTTGTGGGACCTACCGCGGAAGCTTCCTCCACGAGAGGATCTTCTTTCGCAGGGGAAATCGCGCCAACTCCATCACAACCCGCAAGGTCTCAACCTTCACGTTTTTCCGTTGTGCGGTCCTTCTTGCATGGCAAGCACTTTACAGGACGAGCAGTGGACGCGATTTCTAACTGTAGGAGGACCTCCTCTTCGCTAAACTATGCGGCTAAGTGGAAGGTTTTTCGTCGTTGGTGTAGGGATCATTCTGTAGATATATTTGATCCCTCTATTCCAGAAATTGCAAACTTTCTAGTATACTTGTTTGACGAAATCAAACTGCAGCCTGTTACTATAAAGGGTTATAGATCTATGTTATCTGATACCTATGCACATCATGATAGTTTACAAATTGGATCTAATGTCTCTTTATCGAAATTGGTTAGAAACTTTTCGATAAATAGACCCAGAACTCTTAGATTAATTCCTAAGTGGAATTTAGCTTGGGTTCTCCTTAAATTGAAGGAAAAGCCATTTGAACCTCTTGGGACAGTAGATTTCAAATTCTTATCTTATAAGACAGCTTTTCTCTTAGCTTTCTCTTCTGCCAGAAGAGTCAGTGGGCTTCATGCACTATCGGTGGATGATTCTCATTATCGTAGTGTTGGGAACACTATCACCTTCACTACTAATGTGGGTTTTTTAGCTAAGAATCAGGCTCCTAATAAATATCCGGAACCTATTGTTATTAAGGCTCTTCCGTCTTCAGACGGGCGTAGGCCTTTACTCTGTCCTGTTAGAGCACTACGTATCTATAAACAGAGATCTCAGTTCATCAGAAAGGGACGGAAACGTTTCTTTCTGTCTTTGATGCCTAATAGAAAGGACATTTCAGTCCATTCTATTGCTAGATGGATTCAGTTAACTATCCGTACTGCTTATGAAGATTTATCTGCTTCTCAGCAGTCTGTGCTTAAGATTTCTGCTCATGAAGTAAGAGCTCTTTCTACTTCCTGGGCTTATGCTAATAGTGTTGCTATTACAGATTTAATGAAGGCTGCTTATTGGTCTCAGCCATCCACATTTACGAATTTTTATCTCAGAAATATTGAGTCCATTTCTGGAGACCTGCATTGTTTAGGTCCGTTATCTGTTGCTCAGAATGTCGTCCACTAAACAGTTGCAACTATAGTTATGCAGGCTTTCTGTTCCGGCAGTGACTCCGTCCGGCTGCCCTCTTCGCTCTGGGCTATTTGACCCAGGGCAAGGGGAAGGGGGGGGGGGGGGTGTTCCCTTAGGTCACCTGCTTTATAGTGAAAAGCAAGGGAATGCCTCCTCCAAGTCAGTATTTCTGAGTCGCTTCCGGGATGGTTTTAAAGTGTAATATTAATGTTTAATTTCATTCATGTCTTATTTTTAAAGTGTAGCTCGGTGTGAAGCATTTGTATATGTCAAGTGTCAAACGGGCTTTAATATACAATACTCGGACACTTTTAAATGATTATAAAGAGTCTCAATTCTCTGGACTACTTTATTTATTGGCTTGTTTTAAAAATAATTAGTATAAGGGTTATACTGGATGTTAATAGAGAACATGAATGTTATTGTGCTCAATTATTAAGGGTAGTGTATCTTTCTAATTTAATATTAAATAAGAAAGATACATGTAAAACCTAATACTCCTTTTCTCCTTAAGGGGTTACCTCTTTACTATATAGTTGAGCTTATTGGATTTTCCTCTATGTCCTAGGCCCTCCAGCCTGTTTACTATTCAGCTAAGTCTGGGTCATTGGTACAGTATAAAAATGTTAAAAAATTTATAGTAATTTATATATTTTTTATACTTACCAATGACCCAGACGGGGATGGCCCTCCCTGGAGTTGGGAACTCTTGCCTCCCCGCTGAGTACATAGCGCTGACCAGGCACTGCCAGTAAGAATGATAATTGGCGCCAATTTCGGGATGACTACGTCACTGCGCATGCGCAGTAGAGGCGTACTATGGAGGTCCTTTAGGACATGATTTCTTTTTGTTTTGGATGCAAATTTTGGGGATTGGGGGGCAAAATTTGTGTTTGGCCCTGGTTTTGTTGGAGTTAGCACCAGCTAAGTCTGGGTCATTGGTAAGTATAAAAAATATATAAATTACTATAAATTTTTTAACTTTCGAGGCATGACCCTGTTGTTGTCATTCTTGCTATGAATTTACCAATGTTTGTTCAGTGTTTCCACTCTCCCTTTCTTTTATTCCCCGCTAGCTGTTCTCCCATGCTTTTGGCATATTTTTTGTAATGTTTATTACTAAAATTTCTTAGGAGTTTTGAATTGGTAACCGAATAAATATTCTGTTTTTCCCCATCCTCACCCTTGGGTGTTGCATTTTGGTCTGCATCTACCATCTGATGTTCTGCAGTTTCTTCTCTGGAAGTCTCTGTTTTGCATCAGATAGTGTTTAAATTGGTAACTGATTTCGGGCCATGTTATCAATGCCTGAAGTCTGTTTCTTGTTTTTGTACACTTTTTGTTTACGTTGACAATGGTTACTTCTGATAGTGATTACTTGTCTTCTGTCTTGTTCAGTTCATAGCAAGATACATTAATATTGTCTGTAAGGGTTACATTAATTTTTTGAAATGATTTAAAAATTTCTGTCCACACTTAGGCTTTTTTGGGACCCATTTGGGCTCATCGTTCCCATTGGGAACTTGGGCTCTTCTGAAATTTTAAAAAAAATTTTTTTCTTTTTGAATTTTTTTTTTGAAATGTCATAATGGATTATTTTATTATGTTTCTTTGTTTTCAAGGGTTGGTTTTCAAGGGTTGGTGCGAGTACTATGACTACTTGTAATTTTTCACAATGAAAGAATATTGTTCAAATTGTAATCAGAGAAAGTCTTCCTCTGATTCTCGTAGTTACTGTATTAATTGTAGTAAGTGTACTCGCACAAACCCTTGTTCAGTGTGTGTCAATTGGGATGACAAACGTTGGAGAGTTGTGTCACGGTATGTTGTTAGTGGGGAGAGGTCCATGCTGGTCCTCTCTCCACAGGGTCACTCTAGTTAGCTTAACTTGACATAGTCAAGATAAGCTATTGCCATCACGCGTGCGGAAGTCTGTTAGTCTGTGAGTCTGTGACGTCTGTTCACATTTTCCTTTAGCACGGGCTACACCCCGCAGTTCTTGTCTGATCGTCACAAATTTCATATGCAGGTTTGGGGTCATGTCTAGATGAGAACGTCCCCTTTTGGTCGTGATCGGGCAACTGGTATGGCTGCCCGAGCCCAAAACCCGAAAACCATTAACACAGTCTACAGGTCGTATTTATGAAGGGATTTCATTGTAACTTGGTAGGATGCCTCTGTATAATGCCTAGATGAGAACGTCCCCTTTTGGGCATGATCTATCATCCGTGATGGCTGCCCAAGCCCGAAACCCAAAAACTTTTAGCACAGTCTGCAGGACATGTTTAATGTGGAGGGATTTCATTGTAACTTGGTAGGATGACTCCTTATGATGTCTAGATGAGAATTTCCCCATTTGGGCATGATCTGCCAACCGTGACGACTGCCCGAGCCCAAAACCCAAAAACCTTTAGCACAGTCTACAGGTCATATTTATTGAGGAATTTCATTGTAACTTGGTGGGTTGACTTCATACAATGTCTAGATGAGAAAGTCCCCTTTTGGACGTGATTGGGCAACTGTGCTGGCTACAAAAACCTTTAGCACAGTCTAGAGGTCATATTTATGAAGGGATTTCATTGTAACTTGGTAGGATGACTCCAAATAATGTCTAGATGAGAACGTCCCATTTTGATCGCGATCACGCAGCCTTTATGGGTGCCCGAGCCCAAAAACCTTTAGCATAGGCAAAAGGTCATATTTATGGAAGGATTTCATTGTATCCTGTTAGGTTGACTCCATATAATGCCTAGATGATGACATCCCCTTTTGGTCGTGATTGGTCAGTTGTGATGGCTATAAGTGCCCGAAGCCCGAAAACCTTGAGCACAGTCTACAGGTCATATTTATGAAGGGATTTCATTGTAACTTCTTAGGATCACTCCAGATGATGCCCAGATGAGATTGTCCCCTATGGTTGCGATCTTTCAGCTATGATGGCTGCCCAAGCCCGAAGCCCGAAAAACCTTTAGCCCAGTCTACAGGTCATATTTATGAAGGGATTTCATTATAACTTGGTAGGTTAACTTCATATAATGTATAGATGAGAACGTCCCCTTTTGGACATGATTGGGCAACTGTGACGGCTAAAGGTGCCCGAAGCCCGAAAACCTTTAGCACAGTCTACAGGTCATATTTTTGAGGGGATTTCATTGTAACTTGGTAGGATGACTCCAAATAATGTCTAGATGAGAACGTCCCATTTTGATCGTGATCATTCAGCCTTGATGGGTGCCCGAGCCCAAAAACCTTTAGCATAGGTAAAAGGTCATATTTATGGATGGATTTCATTGTAACCTATTAGGTTGACTCCATATAATGCCTAGATGATGACATCCCCTTTTGGTCGTGATTGGTCAGCTGTGATGGCTACAAGTGCCCGTATCCCAAAAACCGTGAGCACAGTCTACAGGTCTTATTTATGAAGGGATTTCATTGTAACTTCGTAGGATCACTCCAGATGATGCCCAGATGAGATTGTCCCCTTTGGTTGCGATCATTCAACCATGATGGCTGCCCGAGCCCGAAGTCCGAAAAACCTTAAGCACAGTCTACAGGTCATATTTATGAAGGGATTTCATTGTAACTTGGTAGGTTGACTTCATATAATGTCTAGATGAGAACGTACCCTTTTGGACATGATTGGGCAACTTTGACGGCTAAAGGTGCCCGAAGTCCGAAAACCTTTAGCACAGTCTACAGGTCACATTTATGAAGGGATTTCATTGTAACTTGGTAGGATGACTCCAAATAATGTCTAGATGAGAACGTCCCATTTTGGTCATGATCATTCAGCCTTGATGGGTGCCTGAGCCCAAAAAACTTTAGCATAGGCAAAAGGTTATATTTATAGAAGGATTTCATTGTAACCTGTTAGGTTGACTCCATATAATGCCTAGATGATGACATCCCCTTTTGGTTGTGATTGGTCAACTGTGATGGCTACTGGTGCCCGAAGCCCGAAAACCGTGAGCACAGTCTACAGGTCATATTTATGAAGGGATTTCATTGTAACTTCACAGGATCACTCCAGATGATGCCCAGATGAGATTGTCCCCTTTGGTTGCGATCATTCAACCGTGTTGGCTGCCCGAGCCCGAAGCCTGAAAACCTTTAGCACAGTCTACAGGTCATATTTATGAAAGGATTTCATTGTAACTTGGTAGGTTGACTTCATATAATGTCTAGATGAGAATGTCCCCTTTTGGACATGATTGGGCAACTGTGACGGCTTCAGGGGCCCAAAGCCCGAAAACCTTTAAACACTCTACAGGTCATAATTATGAAGGGATTTCATTGTAGCTTGGTAGGATGACTCCAAATAGTGTCCAGATGAGAACTTCCCCTTTTGGTCACGATCATTCAGCCTTGATGGCTGCCCAAGCCCAAAAACCTTTAGCATGTCTGTAGGTCATATTTATGGAAGGATTTCATTGTAACTTGTTAGGTTGACTCCATATAATGCCTAGATGATGACATCTCCTTTTGGTCGTGGTTGGTCAACTGTGATGGCTACAGGTGCCTGAAGCCCGAAAATCTTGAGCACAGTCTACAGGTCATATTTATGAAGGGATTTCATTGTAACTTCATAGGATCACTCCAGATGATGTCCAGATGAGAATGTCCCCTTTTGGTTGCGATCATTCAACCATGATGGCTGCCCAAGCCTAAAGCCCGAAAACCTTTAGCACAGTCTTCAGATCATATTTATGAAGGGATTTCATTGTAACCTGGTAGGTTGACTTCATGTAATGTCTAGATGAGAACGTCCCCTTTTGGACACCATTAGGCAACTGTGTTGGCTACAGGGGCTCAAAGCCCGAAAATCTTTAGCACAGTCTACAGGTGATATTTATGAAGGGATTTCATTGTACCTTAGTAGGATGACTCTAAATAATGTCTAGATGAGAACGTCCCCTTTTGATCGTGATCATTCAGCCTTGATGGCTGCCCGAACCCAAAACCCCAAAACCTTTAGCATAGTCTATTGGTCATATTTATGGAAGGACTTCATTGTAACCCGTAAGTTTGACTCCATATAATGCCTAGATGATGACATCCCCTTTTGGTCGTGATTGGTCAACTGTGACGGCTTCAGGGGCCCGAAGCCCAAAAACCTTGAGCACAGTCTACAGGCCATATTTATGAAGGGATTTCATTGTAACTATGTAGGATCACTCCAGATGATGCCCAGATGAGAATGTCCCCTTTTGGTTGCGATCATTCAACCATGATGGCTGCCAGAGCCCAAAGCCCAAAAACCTTTAGCACAGTCTACAGGTCATATTTATTAAGGAATTTCATTGTAACTTGGTAGGTTGACTTCATATAATGTCTAGATGAGAACGTCCCCTTTGGGCGCAATTGGGAAACTGACGGCTACAGGGGCCCGAAGCCCAAAAATCTTTAGCACAGTGAACAGGCCATATTTATGAAGGGATTTTAATGTAACTTGATAGGATGACTCGTTTTGGAATAATTTCACTGTAACTTGGTAACTTTTGTTGATATACGTTAACTGTGAGGGCCACATATAGTAACTGTGAGGTCATATTAACCCACCCCTCAGCTCTTTAGTACAAGGTACACCTCATATTATTTTTTATCATAAACATAGCATACAGGGAACAGAAATGAACATATTCCCAATTATCACAATTGTTGTCTTATTTCATAATCCTTTCATAAACATTGAACATTATCCTTTTCATCAAACACAACACACAAGTTAAGCTACAGTGTCATTGACACTTTCATTTTTCAATCTCTTTTTCAGAGGAACAAGAACAGGGTGATGTTTCTGTGATGTCTTCGCAAAGTGTGCTTCCGTCATCACAGTCAAATGAAGAGCTAGCGGCAAAAGTGTTCATGCAGATACGTCAGTTGCCTAAGAGGTCCCAAGTAGGATCGACGGCTTTGGCATCCACTAGCTTGCCTGGTGTAGCAACCATTCAACAAATGGCTCGGCAGCCGGGTTTGTCTGTTGCGGTCAAGGAAGGAGATTTGGGTGATGCGAGCACTTTAAAAATACAACGTGCACACCCAGTGAAGACGGATATGAGGATGGTTCGGAGGAAGCCTATTAGTCCGGTTCCTAGCTCGCCAGCTCCGCACGGACTGTGAGCGAGAGAGGTCTCTCTCTCGTACAACAACATCTGGGCCCAGATGTTGTGGTACATAACGTTCCTCAGTCGGAGCATACGTCCACCGCTCGGGACGCTCCATTATATAGACAGTCCAGAGAGACTGCTCTCTCGGCTTCCACATTCTCACGACAGCACACATGACCGCACATTGGCTACGTGACCAGTGATATCCAGCCAGCTTTGCCGATCAGGGATTCCACGGCGACCAGGTCACGCCATCCGGTAGCCAGGGAAATGAGGCCTTCATACTCCGGACGATCGCATTAAAAGAAGTATGCAGGAGTCAACGTCCAAGGAGCTTCCAGTGGCTAAATCCCATAAGACTGCAGCTCCATAGGCCTCTGTTATGGACGTGCTATCGCAGATTACACAAATTATCGTGCTCTGTTGGAGCAGGAATTATCCGAGGAAGCTGGGTCGGTACGTTCTGCTGAAGGCTCAGGCACGGACGACCGAGATCTACAAGTGGTCCGACAGGATGGCGAAAGGGATACGGAGGAGTTGGAATTTTCCCTTTCGGAACAACATAAAATTGCCGTAGAGTTCATCCGGCATTATCTTCCTGACGTTCCTCTGGACCAAAATGCTGCGCAGCCTAATAAGAGACTGATAGCGCCACTGGACACTGAATTCTTCAATTGGTTTAGGGACACCGTCCCTGAATTTCCGACACAGTCCAGAAATGTCTCACTGGCCTTTGAACTATTGAATGACGCTATATATAAACTTGCTACCAAAACAGGCAGGTCCAGATTCTTATCAGCAAATGCTCTACATCTGCTGTCTATCAATTCAAGGAATAAATTCGAAACGGCAGGACAGGGCGTTCCGAGAGTTCCTCCGTATCTAGAAGACCAGGCTGAAGATCTAGAATTGTCTATACCGTTGTCTATGTCACTTCCAACCACGACGTTGGAAATGACAATATCGTCTAACAGGGCTAGCTTAGATGCATTATCGTACGCAGATCACCTTACCAGAGCATTGTCATTACGTCTCGAAGGAAAAGAATTCCAGGATGTACAAACCTCAAGAGTTCTTTCGAGGGCCATAGCATTTTCCACGTATAACTCCGCTCTTTCAGTGGCAAATCTGGAGTTGGTTAGACGTGACGAGGCCCTGGCTACATCCACGTCCGTGGATAGTAAGGTGAAAAACTCTCTCAGAGTCGCTCCGGTCTCCGGGGAGCTTCTCTTCGTCGGCAAGCTTACCTCAATCTATGATCAGATGACTAAGAAAGCTTCAGACTCTCTGCTATTTAAATCCGCTTCCAAAAAGTCGGATACAGCGGAGAAGAGTAGGACAGGAACTTCTTGGGTGAATACTTCCATGGGAAGTTCCTATAGAGGTTCCTATACGTCCTCTAGGTCTTACTCCAGAGACCGTCAAGGCAGCAACTCGGGTAGGGGCCATAATACTGGCCGAGACAACCAGACAGACGCCCTAGGTCGACGGGGCAAGGTGCGGGCCATGGAGGACGTGGTTACCGCAGACCTCACAGGTCCAGGAGGTGATGGTATAAACCTCTATCGTGTTCAAGTGGGCGGAAGACTGTCGAGTTTCTCAACCAATTGGGAGTCAGTTATGGACGACCCTTGGGTTCAAGGAGTGATTTTGGAAGGGCTAAAACTGTCCTTCAAAGGAAAACCTCCGTTGACTTGAAGTCCAAGATGGACTCGGCTTCCGTCAAATCCGCAGAAGAGAGGCTCGCTTATATCAGAAGTCCAGTCTCTTCTGGAGAAGAACACGATAGAGGTCGTAGAAAACCAGGAATCTCCAGGTTTCTACAGCCATCTTTTTCTGGTTCCGAAACCAGGCGGCTCATTCCGTCCAGTCGTAGATCTGAGCTGGATAAACAAGCTGATCGTGGCTCAAAACTTCTATATGGAGACCATCTGATTGGTCAGAACGATCATTCGGGTGAATGACTATGCTACGAGCAAAGATCTCAAGGATGCGTACTTTCACGTCATGGTAATCCGGCGTTCAGAAAGTATCTTCGCTTCGCCATCCTAGGAGTCGTGTATCAGTTCCGAGCAATGTGCTTCGGCCTGAATCTAGCGCCCTGGTCTTTCACTCGAATAATGAATTCGGTAATGACTCATTTCCAAGCTCATTTATCTGCGGTAACGTCGGCCTACCTGGACGACATTCTTCAGAGGTACGGCAACGAGTTAATGCTTCAGAACGATGTGCAGAATCTGCTTCTATTGCTCCGACGTCTCGGTTTCATAGTAAATGAGGAGAAGTCGGATCTGGTGCCATCCAAGTCATTCACCCACCTGGGAATGAGCTTCGAGATGCACAACAATCTTGTTCGTTTGCCGTTAACCAGATGTTACGCTCGCTATTGTCTTCACTCAGACAAAGTTACAGCGAGAGAATTCATGAGACTGATAGGTTTGTACGGAGCTGCCACAGATCTTATTCCGATGGGGCGGGTATGCACTCGTCCTCTCCAAATCTTTCTGACTCAGAATTGGAGGGTGGAGATTCATTCGCTCGATACGGACATCCTCTTGTCAAATCAAGTGAAACAAGAGATTCAGACTTGGGCAAGTATTCAGTGGTTAACTCAGGGAGTTCCACTGCAATTGCTGGATCCGAGTTTTACAATTATGATGGATGCCAGTCAAACAGGTTGGGGCGCAACATTGAGCCCAACGGATTCGAAGTACCAGGGTCTTTGGGATCCGCAGTTCCTAAACAAGCACATAAACATCAAGGAAATGATGTCAATTTGGATTGCACTGCGTCATTGGATAGACATTATTCAGAATGCACGCGTGCAAATTCTGTCCGACAATACGGCGGTAGTAGCGTATATTCGGAACCAGGGAGGCACTCATTCCATTCCGTTATTCAATTTAACGGAAAGAATCCTTCTGTTTGTACTAGAACATCAGGTTCTCCTATCGGTCTGTCATATTCCGGGGTCATCTGAATGCAATAGCAGACTCCCTTTCACGGAGGGGTCGCTTGTTGCCGTCAGAATGGACTCCCAACAAACGAGTATTCAATCAGATTTGCTACCAATGGGAACGGCCAATGATAGACTTATTTGCGCCGCATCTCAACAATCAGTTGCAGATATATGTGTCACCATGTCCGGATCCATGTGCATTTGCAGTAGACGCTCTATCGATCTCGTGTGACGGAATGATAGGATATGCGTATCCCCCAGCGCCGTTGATTCAGCAGATATTGATCAAGATAAAACAATCTCAGTGCAAAATTCTGTTGGTAGCATCTCTGTCTCCACAGAGACCGTGGATAAATCTACTCAGGTGTCTGTTGTGGGACATGCCATGGAAGCTTCCTCCACAGGAGGATCTCCTTTCGCAGGGGAAATTGCGCAGACTGCATGACAACCCGCAAGATCTTAACCTTCACAGATTTCCGTTGTGCGGTCCTTCTTTGTCATGGTAAGCATCTTACAGGATGAGCAGTGGACGCGATTTCTAACTGTAGGAGGACCTCCTCTTCGCTAAACTATGCTGCTAAGTGGAAGATCTTTTGTCGGTGGTGTAGGGATCATTCTGTAGATATTTATGATCCCTCCATTCTAGACATTGCAAATTTTCTAGTCTGCTTGTTTGATGAGATCAAACTGCAGCCTGTTACCATTAAGGGTTATAGATCTATACTATCAGATACCTATGCACATCATGATAGTTTACAAATTGGATCTAATGTCTCTTTATCGAAATTAGTAAGAAATTTTTCGATAAATAGACCTAGAACCCTTAGATTAATTCCTAAGTGGAATTTAGCTTGGGTTCTTCTTAAGCTAAAAGAAGCACCATTTGAACCTCTTGACACAGTGGACTTCAAATTCTTATCTTATAAGACAGCTTTTCTCTTAGCCTTCTCTTTGGCTAGAAGAGTCAGTGAGGTTCATGCACTTTGTGTGGATGATTCTCACTACCATAGTGTGGGAAATACTATTGCCTTCACTACTAATGTTGGATTTTTGGCTAAGAATCAGGCTCCTAATAAGTATCCAGAACCTATTGTTATTAAGGCTCTTCTGTCTTCAGACGGGCATCAGCCTTTACTCTGTCCTGTTAGAGCTATAAGTATTTACAAACATAGATCTGAGTTTATCAGAAAGAGTTGTAAGCGTTTCTTTCTGTCTCTGATGCCTAATAGAAGGGACATTTCGGTCCATTCTATTGCTAGGTGGATTCAATTAACTATCCGTACTTCTTATAATAAATTATCTTCAACTCAGCATCAACTATATCTTGGGCTTACGCTAATAGTGTTGCTATTACAGATCTAATGAAGGTTGCATATTGGTCTCAGCCTTCCACTTATACAAATTTTTATCTTAGAAATGTTGAGTCCATTTCTGGAGCTCCACATTGTTTAGGTCCGTTATCTATTGCTCAGAATGTCATCCACTAAACAGTTGCAACTATAGTTATGCAGACTTTCTGTTCCGGCAGTGACTCTGTCCTGCTGCCCTCTTCACCCTGGGGTATTTGACCCAAGGCAAGGGGAAGTGGGGGGGAGGGTGTTCCCTTAGGTAACCTGCTTGAAAGTGAAAAGCAAGGGAATACCTCCTCTGGAGTCAGTAATTCTGAGTCGGTGCCGGGATGGTTTTAAAGTGAAAAGCTAATGTTTACTCATCCATGTAATATTTTCAAAGTGTAGCTCGGTGTGAAGCATTTGTATATGTCACGTGTCATACGGGCATTAATATACAATCCTCGGACACTTTTAATAAGTATAAAGAGTCTCATTTCTCTGGACTTCATTTATTTATTGGCTTTCCTTTAAAAATAATTAGTATAATGGGTTACACTGGATGTTAATAGAGATCATTGATGTTATTATACCCCCGCTTCGAAGAAGTGGGGGCTATATAGGAATCGCCCTGTACGTCCGTCCGTCTGTACATCCATCTGTACGTCCGTCCATCAGTCCGTCCGTCCGTCCATTTTTCCGTTCGAACAAATTCTTGTGTGCGCAACTCCTCCTACATTAAAGAACCGATTTTGAAGAAACCTTTCAAACATCATCCCTACTAAGTGAACATGCGCATATTCCAAAATTTTTTATCTACGACAATTTTAACCAGGTTATCTCTCTTGTTGTGCTCAATTACAGAATGGTGTTGTGTCTTTCTTTTTTGATGCATGTAAGAAAGATACATGTAAAGCCTATTTCTCCTTTTCTCCTCGAGGGGATAATTCTGTTATATGTAGTTGAGCCTATTGGATTTTCCTTCATGTCCTAGGCCCTCCAACCTTTTTACTATTCAGCTAAGTCTGGGTCATTGGTACAGTATAAAAATGTTAAAAAATTTATAGTAATTTATATATTTTTAGCTCACCTGAGCGAAGCTCAAGGGGAGCTTTACTAATCACTTTCTGTCCGGCGTCCGTCGTCCGTCGTCGTCCGTCCGGCGTTAACTTTACATTATCGACTTCTCCTCCTAAACCACTAGCCCAATTTTATTCAAATGTTGGCTAAATGTTTATTACCTAATGCCAATTCAGATTTGTTCAAATGAAGTTGCCCCTCCTCCTGGGTGGTGCCACGCCCCCAAGGGGCACCAAAATCTTTGTAAATCTTCTTCTCATGAACCAGCAGTAGCAGAGACTTGATATTTGGTGTGCAGCTTCCTTTTGAGGTGTAGACTCAGATTTGTTCAAGAGAAGTTTGTGGGGCTATACTTGGCGTTGTTATGAGAGGGGCAAAATTTTTTGCCCCGCCCAAAATTTCTATTTTCCAAACCGAGAGGCTGATTTGAACCAAATTTTATGTGAGGGCTTATTGGGTCATGAGTACTTGATTTATGCAAAAAAAATTTTTCCCGCAGCCCCGTGGGAACCGCAGGAGCTAAAAATAGAAAAAATTTAAAACGCCCATATCTCCAAAACTGCACGGCACTGAGAATTTTTATTTGGTGTGCAGCTTCCTTAGGACCAACAGAAAGGATTGGTAAAAAAAAATTGCCATCGGTTTTATCATAGGGTACAGTTTCGGGACTTTGAAAAAGTGCTGAGTCAGCACTTTTTAACACTGTAGGCAATGGGAAAAACATTAAAAAATCTTCTTCTCCAGATCCAGCAGGCAGAATCTTTTGATATTTGGTATGCAACATTGTAGGGTGGATCTGATTCAAGTTTGTTCAAATCGGCCCCCTGGGTTCATATTTGGGCTCAGTATAGGAGCCCGATTTCGAACTTAGTGCATTTCAGGCAAATTTCTTAAAAAATCTTCTTCTCCAGATCCAGCAGGCAGAATCTTTTGATATTTGGTATGCAACATTGTGGGGTGGATCTGATTCAAGTTTGTTCAAATCGGCCCCCTGGGTTTATATTTGGGCTCAGTATAGGAGCCCAAATTTGAACTTCCTGCATTTCAGGCAAATTTCTTTGAAAATCTTCTTCTCCAGATCCAGCAGGCAGAATCTTTTGAAATTTGGTATGCAACATTGTAGGGTGGATCTGATTCAAGTTTGTTCAAATCGGCTCCCTAGATTCATATTTGGGCTCACTATAGGAGCTTGAATTCGAATTTAGTGCATTTCAGGCAAATTTCTTCAAAAATCTTCTTCTCCAGATCCAGCAGGCAGAATCTTTTGATATTTGGTATGCAATGTTGCGGGGTAGATCTGATTCAAGTTTGTTCAAATCGGCCCCCTGGATACATATTTGGGCTTACTATAGAAGCCCGAATTCGAACTTAGTGCATTTCAGGCAAATTTCTTAAAAATCTTCTTCTCCAGATCCAGCAGGCAGAATCTTTTCATATTTGGTAAGCAACATTGTGGGGTGGATCTGATTCAAGATTGTTCAAATCGGCCCCCTGAGTTAATATTTGGGCTCAGTATAGGAGCCCGATTTCGAACTTAGTGCATTTCAGGCAAATTTCTTAAAAAATCTTCTTCTCCAGATCCAGCAGGCAGAATCTTTTGATATTTGGTATGCAACATTGTAGGGTGGATCTGATTCAAGTTTGTTCAAATCGGCCCCCTGGGTTCATATTTGGGCTCAGTATAGGAGCCCGATTTCGAACTTAGTGCATTTAGGCAAATTTCTTAAAAAATCTTCTTCTCCAGATCCAGAAGGCAGAATCTTTTGATATTTGGTATGCAACATTGTGGGGTGGATCTGATTCAAGTGTGTTCAAATCGGCTTCCTAGATTCATATTTGGGCTCACTATAGAAGCTCGAATTGGAACTTAGTGCATTTCATGCAAATTTCTTAAAAAATCTTCTTCTCCAGATCCAGCAGGCAGAATATTTTCATATTTGGTAAGCAACATTGTGGGGTGGATCTGATTCAAGTTTGTTCAAATCGGCCCCCTGGGTTTATATTTGGGCTCAGTATAGGAGCCCAAATTTGAACTTAGTGCATTTCAAGCAAATTTATTAAAAAATCTTCTTCTCCAGATCCAGCAGGCAGAATCTTTTGATATTTGGTATGCAACATTGTGGGGTGGATCTGATTCAAGTTTGTTCAAATCGGCTTCCTAGATTCATATTTGGGCTCACTATAGAAGCTCGAATTCGAACTTAGTGCATTTCAGGCAAATTTCTTAAAAAATCATCTTCTCCAGATCCAGCAGGCAGAATCTTTTGATATTTGGTATGCAACATTGCAGGGTGGATCTGATTCAAGTTTGTTCAAATCGGCCCCCTGGATTCATATTTGGGCTCACTATAGAAGCTCGAATTCAAACTTAGTGCATTTCGGGCAAATTTCTTCAAAAATCTTCTTCTCCAGATCCAGCAGGCAGAATCTTTTGATATTTGGAATGCAACATTGCGGGGTGGATCTGATTCAAGTTTGTTCAAATCGGCCCCCTGGATTCATATTTGGGCTTAATATAGAAGCCCGAATTCGCACTTAGTGCATTTCAGGCAAATTTCTTAAAAAATCTTCTTCTCCAGATCCAGCAGGCAGAATCTTTTGATATTTGGTATGCAACATTGCGGGGTGGATCTGATTCAAGTTTGTTCAAATCGGCCCCCTGGATTCATATTTGGGCTTAATATAGAAGCCCGAATTCGCACTTAGTGCATTTCGGGCAAATTTATTAAAAAATCTTCTTCTCCAGATCCAGCAGGCAGAATCTTTTGATATTTGGTATGCAACATTGTGGGGTGGATCTGATTCAAGTTTGTTCAAATCGGCTTCCTAGTTTCATATTTGGGCTCAGTATAGAAGCTCGAATTCGAACTTAGTGCATTTCAGGCAAATTTCTTAAAAAATCTTCTTCTCCAGATCCAGCTTCAGAATCTTTTCATATTTGGTAAGCAACATTGTGGGGTGGATCTGATTAAAGTTTGTTCAAATCGGCCCCCTGGGTTTATATTTGGGCTCCGTATAGGAGCCCAAATTTTAACTTAGTGCATTTCAGGCATATTTCTTAAAAAATCTTCTTCTCCAGATCCAGCAGGCAGAATCTTTTGATATTTGGTATGCAACATTGTAGGGTGGATCTGATTGTGATTCATGAACGTATTTATTTGTAAAGTTGATAGAATCTTAGACAAAATTTGCAGAAAAGATCTACTATAGAAGGGGTGGTATCCAGGGTGAACCGTTTACCCAAATCTAGCAGTACTAATGCATTATTCACACAAATCTTCGTTCAAATTTTATGACCCCTCATTGGAACACACGCATTCAGCTCATTCCAACAAAGGTCATATGCCATGTTTTCGAGACAAAGGAATAAAAATTTTAGTTATTCATGACATTTTTAGGCAACTGTTGTCTGTTATTCACATTGCTTCATGAAATTTCAGTACTTTTAGAAGTTACCTCAGTAATCAAGGGTTAATTCCCCTTAATTAAATGTCGCCTCTAAAAAACAACCACTTTGCATATCTTACCTTTTTACCAGCATAACTGCCAAAACTTGTCAGCATTCTTCGCAAAAATCGCTATTCAAATTTTAATTTTTGTCTCTTAAACATACATGTACTTATCGCTTGTAAATACCCCATTGGAATGAGCTTTTTGAGCTCATTCCAATGAGAGGTCGCACACCATGCTTTTTGAGTCAAAAAAGTAATTTTTTTAGTTATTCCAGAATTTTGTACGTAAAACACAGCTTTATGACTTCACATTAAAATGAGCTCTCTAAGCTTGTTCCAATCAACATTCACGCACTATGTCTTTCACACAAAAAATAAAATTTTCCATTTATTCAGGAACACTCTTACCCCCCCCCCCCCCCCCCCCCACACACACACACACAAACACACACACACAAACACAGACACACACATCTAAAAGTTCGTCAGCAAAAAAACAGTTACTTCAATTTTTAAATGCATTATAGGAACAACTTGCCTAATCAAATTTAAATACTTTTGCATCATTCTGTATCTAGAACAAACCATTTACCATATCTTTACGCAAAATTCTCCAGCATCATTCACAAAAAAATACCATTATTTATATATTCACATTTCTGTCTCAAAAATATACCTGATCTTCCCATACCCCTATTGGAATAAGCTGTTTGAGCTTGTTCCAATGATGATAAAAAAAAATAAAATTTGTGAAAATTTTTGTTTTCTTGCATGCAAATATATACATTTAGCACATGGAAGATATCCACAGTTGGGGAGAGATGTCCAAGGCTATCTCTTCACATTCCTTGTTTGTGCTTCATGCTAAACCAGTTTGTCTGCAGAGATAAATTTGCTTTATTAAAAATCATTGGAGATTGGCCACACACCAATGATTTTAAATAAAACTAATTTTAGGTAACAAATGTTGAACTTCAAACAAAATCTATCACTCAACCAGTTAATGTTGATGAGACATGACATGGTGAAGGTGACCTAAAATACTTCTTAGAGTCACTTTGTCAGGTGAGCGATTAAGGCCACGTGGGGCCTCTTGTTTATACTTACCAATGACCCATACGGGGATGGCCCTCCCATGAGTTGGGAACTCATACCTCCCCGCTGAGTACATAACGCTTACCTGGCACTGGTTGTAAGAGTGACAATTGGCGCCAATTTCGAGACCTCCTTGACTCTGCGCATGCGCAGTGGAGTAAAAGTATGGAGGACCATATAGGACATGTTATTTTCGGTTTTTGATGCAAATTTGGGGGATTGGTGGGGGGGGGGGGGGGGGGGCCAAATTTGTGTTTGGCCCTAAATATTTAAGAGTTAGCACCAGCTAAGTCTGGGTCATTGGGTCTGGGTCATTGGTAAGTATAAAAAATATATAAATTACTATAAATTTTTTAACTTTTCAGGCAAATGGTTAACATTTTCTTGTAATTTACAGTTGTTGTCTTGTCCAATTTCAGGAAACTTGCCAGGCTGTCTATAACTGGCAGTTTGTTCATTGCCTTGGTCTGTGGGTGAGGTTATTGAGTACTATGTTCCCCAGTGATGTGATGGAGCCGCTGATATACCCATTAACACAGACAATAATAGGAACCGTGAAGTAAGTTTTTATGTATAGTAACTGCACTAGCACCATCTTTCTCTATCAGATCATGATCTGACTGTGAATTGTAGGTGATTGAGATTTCATAATTAAAATATTATAAATTATTGTGGTGTCTTGACAGTAACATGGTCTGAGGTGTGCGACCCAAGAGTTTGTGTTCAACTGAGATGCGTAGCATTAAGGTTGAACACATGCTCCCAGCCGCAAATCTCAGACAATCTTACCGTCAGTTCATCACAATAACATATATGTTAGAATAAGTCCCTACTCATAGCCCAAAACCCACATTGTGTAATGAACAAGGCAACTATTACTGATCACAAATTTAGTAGCCTAAATAAACAACTTGGGTACTGAACAAATAACCACTAAATCTGATAAAGGTCAAGGTCACTCCACCTTAGTTCACTTTGTGAACTGGTTTGTAATTCGTATACAGCATGTTCAGTTATTGTTTATGGTGATGTTGAGATTTTGTCATGTGCATTCTGCTTAACATTGGAACATTTACACTGTTGTGTGGAGTTAAAGGGTATGTCTTATTTCAAATATTTTGCATAGTGACCTCACACAGTAAACTATGCAACCTTTTGTCCAATCATAGGGCAAGGATTTTAGTTTCATTGGAACATTGTAGAATCATGATTAAATAAAGAACAAAAAACGCTAATAGAATCATAGATGCTATGTTTTCATGTTTCTTCTTTTCACATACTAGCTTCTGCAGAGTTGTGGGTAGGAAAGCAGAAAACATATTTCAACAACCCAAGTCAGATTCAAGTTTGTTCAAATCAGGTTCCTGAGGTCATATTTGCACTCCTGATTGAATTCTGAATTTAGCTTAGTGCAGTATGAGGACTATTCTTTGATAAATATTCTTCTTCAGATAAACAAGTCAGAATCTTTTAATATTTGGTATTTGGCATCCCTATTGGGGAAGCAGTGTTTCTTTACTGTGGGAAACAAGCTCTGCTTTTCTTGTAAAACTGGTCCCACAAATCAATGCCAGGGGTAGAAGTGCCCTAAAATGGGCAGCATGGATATGAATGATTGGCTGGGCTTTACTTTATATCCATGTTGAGGTCACAATTAGCCATTGTGTAGAAATATGTGACCTTAAAATCCAATAAATGAATAAATAAATAATTATTAGAATAAAGGAAAATGACCAATTTCCGGTTATTGAATATGCTTTTGATTGAAAGTGACCAGTTAATTTACAGGATTCCACTATAATACATTTGCAACCAAAGGCTACTAGTTTGCTACTTGATGTCAGCAAAAGTGTATTGTTAGATGAATTTTTCTAGCATAATAAAATTTACTTATGACTTTCTATTTACAGGCTAGTACCATCAGAAAGATATTATCCACTGCGATTTCATTGTATACGGGCACTCAACATTCTTTCGGAAGCTACAAATACCTATATACCAGTATTGCCTTTCATCTTGGAGGTAGGACACACTTTTTTTTAATTCTAAATATACTCTTTGATGAACTCCATTGCATGTGTTTCAGATTTGCCCGTAGAAATGAGTTTTTCCTACCCCTTAGTAAGAACCATAGTTACATGGCTCAGCTTGTCAGAAACAACAGTAGTATATATTCCAGAATGAGTATACTTTTGTTCTTCCAAAAAATAGCTAAGTGATTTTGTATATTGAGAAAAACTTGACAGAAAGGAAATAGTTAACATATTTATTTGAATTTATCCACTCTACTAGGTGAATAGTAAGCTCTTCAGCCCATTGCAATAAAGGCAGTGACAATAGGGTTACCTTCATGATTTTCATGTAATCCATTTTAGGGTAGTAAAAAATATACTTTGTTTCTCAGGCACCTCATGGGTCATTGAAAATCTGTCTCCTCACATTTTTTCTACCTGGAAATCTGATACTATTTTGCACTTGGGAGACTAAACTTTAACCAACTATATCTTGTTTGATAGAGCTCTGCAAGCTCTGTCAAACAAGGTATAGTTTATTATACCCCCACAACAAGTTGTGAAGGAGTATACTGGAATCACCTTGTCTGCCTGTCCATCTGTCCTTCCATTTGTCTGTCCATCCATCTGTCTGTCTGTCAGTCCATCCCTCCATAGACATAATTTTGTCCGGGGATTGCCTCAGACGTTTATGAACCAATCTGCTCGAAATTTGGTATGAATGTTCACCACCATGGAAACCTGTGCCCTATGATTGTAGTTTTGGTCAAATTATTTTTGCCAGAATTATGCCCCTGTTTGACTTGAAAAAGCAGGCCTAGAATTTTGTCCAGAGATTTTCTCAGATGTTTATGGGTTGATTCCTTTGATGTTCACTACCATGGGAACCTGTGCACCTGTGATTATAGTTTTGATCAGACTTTTTTCCCAGAGTTATGTCCCTTTTCATCTTAAAATGCTTGAATTTTGTCCAGAAATGTTCTCAGAAGTTTATAGGTAGATTCCTTTGAAATGTAGTATGGATGTTCACTACCATGGAAACCTGTGCCCCTATGATTATAGTTTCAGTCAGACTTTTTTTGCCAGAGCTATGCCCCTTTTTGTCTTAGAATGCCTGAATTTTGTCCACAAATTTTCTCAAATATATATGGGTCAATTCCTTTGAAACTTGCTACGGATGTTTACTACCATGGGAACCTGTGCACTGCGGTTAAAGTTTCGATTGGACTTTTTTTTACTAGAGTTGTGCTCTTCTTCGTCTTAGAATAATCATGGTGGTGGGAGCGTCGGGGAGTATGGACTGGCCCATCTGGGACAGTCACACCTCTAATTAAATTTGCATGTGCAGTATTGGACATGTCCTGTCCTTATAACATTGGGGTTTTTTTTCACCACAGAATAGTGTAAAGAATTAAATAAATTATTCTAACTATATTTTTATACTGTACCAATGACCCAGACTTAGCTGGTGCTAACTCCAACAAAACCAGGGCCAAACACAAATTTTGCCCCCCAATCTCCAAAATTTGCATCCAAAACAAAAAGAAATCATGTCCTAAAGGACCTCCATACTACGCCTCTACTGTGCATGCGCAGTGACGCAGTCGTCCCGAAATTGGCACCAATTATCATTCTCTGTTTGGCCCTTCATCAGTCAACATCTCACTGATCTTTGTGCTTGTAAATCTCAGTTTAAAGGATGCCAGACACGTAATTTTTGGAGAAAATGTGATTCTAAGGAGGATAGAAGGAGGAGAGGAAAAAGAAGTGGCAAAAAATAATCAGGGCTGTACTTAAAATTTTTTGATGAAATTATGTTAAGTTGCCTATTTTCGAGGCATGGGCCTCTTGTTGTCATTCTTGCTAATTGTTGCACTGCTTATTCAGTGTTTCCTCTCCCCTAGCCTTCTAAAGTCCCCCCTGGCAATTCTCCCATGCTTTTGGCATATTTTTGAGAAATTTCATTTCTAAAATTTCCTGGGAGAGTTGCTTGGTTGCAGAATGTTTTCTGTTATTTTCCCCATAGTTACGTTTTCACCCATGGGTGTATAACGTTTGTGTTCTGCATCTTCCATCTGATGTTCTACAGATTCTCCCCTGGGAGTCTCTGTTTTGCATCAGATAGAGTGTAATTGATGACTGATTCCGGGCCAGTTTTTTCAGTGCCTGGAGTCATGTTTTCTAGTGTGTTTACACTGTTTGTTTTCATTGGCAACAGCCTTTTTTGAGGGGGGCTGTTTGCCTTTGTGGTAGTTTATCTCATTATAAGATACATTTATATTATCCAAAAGTGTCTCATTAATTATTTTATATAAATTTAAAATTTTTGACCACACTTTGCCATCGGATCCATCGGGGCTCAACGTTACTTTTCAGCAACTTGGGCTTCTCTGAAAAAATATTTTTTCAAAATTATTTTGTTTTGCAATTGTTTTTTCATTTATTAATGGATCATGTTATTATGTATCTTTGTGTCAGGGGTTTTTGCGAGTAACTAGGACTTATTGTTGTTCTTTCACAATGAAGGGACATTGTTCAAATTGTAATAGGAAGAAATCTTCCTCTGACTTTCATGATCATTGTATTAATTGTAGTCAGTGTTCTCGCATTAATCCCTGTCCTATATGTGAACATTGGGATGAGAAACATTGGAAACGTGTGTCACGATATGTTGTTTCTGGAGAAAGAGCGATGCCGGCTCTTTCTCCACAAGGTCACTCTACTCTCTCAGTTTCTATTTCAGAGGAACCAGAACAGGGTGATGTTTCCATGTTATCTTCTTCAAGTGTGCGTCCGTTGTCACAAATAAATTCAGAGCTAGCGGCAAAAGTGCTCATGGAGATTAGACAAATGTCGTCCGCTAGCTCGCCCGGTGTAGCGTCCATTCACCGAATGGTTCGGCAGCCGGGTTCGTCCGATGCGGTCCAAGAGGAAATTTTGGGTGATGCGAGCACTATAAACATAATAGATGCACACCCAGTGACGGCGGATAGTAAGCGAGAACGGAGGAAGCCTTTTAGTCCGGTTCCTAGCTCGTCCAGGTCCAGCCGGGCCGCGAGCGAGAGAGGTCCCTCTCTCGTACAACAACATCTGGGACCAGATGTTGTGGTACAAAATGTGTCTTTAGCGGAGCATACGTCCGTCGCTCGGGACGCTCCGTTGTATAAGCAGTCCGCAGAGACTGTTAAGGCTTCCTCTTCTCGTCAGCGCACACGACCGCACCTTGGCTGCGTGACCGCCGATATTTTACCAGCTTCGCCGATGAAGGATTCTTCGGCGACCAGGTCACACCATCCGGCAGCCAGGGATTCGAGACCGATGGACTCCGGACGTTCGCATAGGAAAAGTATGCGGGAGCCATCTGATGCGGAGCTGCCCTCGGCGAAGCAGCGAAAGACTGCGCCTCCGCAGGTCTCGACGTCGGACATTCTTGTGCAGATAGCACAGCTTATCGCAGCATCCCAGCAGCCGACAGAAACGGTGTCGGATCGAGAATTATTCGACGGCGCTGGGTCGGTACACTCCGCCGAAGCATCGGGGGCGGACGACCGGGAACATCGGGAGGTCCGACCGGATGGTGAAAGGGATACGGATGACTTGGAGCTATCCCTTTCGGAACAACATAAAGCTGCCGTGGACTTCATCCGGCACTTTCTCCCTCAAGTTGTTCCGTCGGGCCAGACTGCTGCGCTTCCGGACAAGAGAATTATAGCGTCATTGGACTCTGAATTTTTTGAGCGGTTCAGGGACATCGCTCCCGAGTTTCCGTCGCAGTCCAATAATGTTGCAAGAACATTTGAATTATTGAACGACGCTATATTTAAACTTGCTTCCAGGACGGGGAAAGCAGGTTTCTTGTCCGCTAATACTCTCAACCTGCCTTTCATTAATGCAAGGAATAAATTCGATACGGCAGGACAGGGTATACCGAGAGTTCCTCTGCGTATGGACGACGAGGTGGAAGACTTAGAGCTATCATTACCGTCGTCAGCTTCTATTCCAACCGCGGTGTTGGAAACAGCTATTGCGTCTAACAGAGCCAATTTAGATGCCTTATCTTACGCAGATCACCTTACTAAGGCGTTATCACTGCGCCTTCAAGGGGAAGAGTGTCAGGATATACAATCCTCTTTAAGACTTCTTTCAAGGGCAGTAGCTTATTCCACGTGTAACTCCGCCCTTTCAGTGGCAAATCTGGAGTTGGTTAGACGTGACGCAGCCCTAGCTACATCCACACTAGTGGATTCTAAGGTGAAGAACTCTCTTAGAGTCGCTTCGGTCTCAGGAGAACTTCTCTTTGACGGCAAGCTTTCCGCTATTTATGATAAAATTAAAAAGAAAGCTAATGATTCTCTGTTGTTCAGATCGGCTCCTAAAAAGTCGGATACAGCAGACACGAATAAGACAGGCACTTCTGGGTCTAATGCGCCCAAGAGAGGTTCCTATAGAGGTTCCGGTGCGTCCTCTTGGTCTTATTCGAGAGACCGTCAGGATAGCGACTCTCGTTCGGGACGTCCTTCAGGCCGGGACAATCGGTCGGACGCCCCGAGGTCGACGAGGCGAGGTGCGGGTCGTGGAAGACGTGGTTTCTCCTACCGCAGGTCTCGCAGGTCCAGGAGGTGATGGCTTAAACCTCTATCGCATTCCGGTTGGTGGAAGGTTGTCGAGTTTTTCACAAGAGTGGGCGTCGATTACGGACGACCCTTGGGTGAGAGGAGTGACTTCGGAAGGTCTAAAGATATCCTTCAAACGAAAGCCTCCATTAACTCGAAGTCCAAAGTGGACTCATCTTCCGTCAAATCCACAGAAAAGAGACGCTCTGTTATCAGAGGTGCAGTCTCTTTTAATGAAGAACGCGGTAGAGGTCGTAGAAAACCAGGAATCTCTGGGATTCTACAGCCATCTGTTTCTGGTTCCGAAACCAGACGGCTCGTTCCGTCCAGTCATAGATTTGAGCTGGATAAACAAGCTGATCGTCGCTCCGAAGTTTTATATGGAGACGATTCGATCGGTCAGAGCGAGTATTCGGGTGAACGATTATGCAACGAGCATAGATCTCAAAGATGCGTACTTTCACGTCATGGTACATCCGACATTCCGAAAGTATCTACGCTTCGCAGTCCTAGGAGTGGTGTATCAATTCCGGGCGATGTGCTTCGGATTGAATCTAGCACCCTGGGCTTTCACTCGGGTAATGAACTCGGTAATGATCTACTTCCGAGCTCATTCGTCTGCGGTAACGTCGGCCTACCTGGACGACATTCTTCAGAGGTACGGCAACGAGTTAATGCTTCAGAACGATGTTCAGAATCTTCTTCTATTGCTCCGACGTCTCGGTTTTATAGTAAACGAGGAGAAGTCGGATCTGGTGCCGTCCAAGTCATTCACTCATCTGGGAATGTGCTTCGAGACGCACAACAATCTCGTTCGTCTGCCGTTAACCAGAGCGAAATTAGTCAGTTGTTACGCTCGCTATTGTCTGCACGCAGACAAAGTCACGGCGAGAGAATTTATGAGACTGATAGGTCTGTGCAGAGCCGCCGCGGATCTCATTCCGATGGGACGGCTACACACACGTCCTCTTCAAATTTTCCTGACTCAGAATTGGAGTGTGAAAATTCATTCGCTCGATGTAGACGTTCTCTTGTCAGATCAAGTGAAACAAGAGATTCAGACTTGGGCAAACATTCAGTGGTTAACTCAAGGAGTTCCGCTGCAGTTGCCGGATCCGAGTTTTACCGTTATGACGGATGCCAGTCAAACAGGTTGGGGTGCATCATTAATCCCAACGGATTCGAGATGCCAGGGTCTTTGGGATCCGCAATTCCTGTGCAAGCACATAAACATCAAGGAAATGATGTCAATTTGGCTTGCGTTACGTCACTGGATGGACATTATTCACGATGCTCATGTCCAAATCCTATCCGACAATACGACAGTAGTGGAGTATATACGGAATCAGGGAGGCACTCATTCAGTTCCGTTGTTCAATCTAACGGAAAGAATCCTTCTGTTTGCGTTAGAACATCTCGTTCTTCTTTCGGTCCATCACATACCGGGTCGTCTGAATGTGCTATCAGACTCCCTTTCACGAAAGGGTCGCTTGTTGCCGTCGGAGTGGACTCTCAACAAACAAGTATTCAATCAGATTTGCTACCAATGGGAACGGCCAATGATAGACTTATTTGCGACACATCTCTACAATCAGTTGCAGACGTATGTGTCTCCGTGTCCGGATCCAAGAGCATTTGCAGTAGACGCTCTGTCGATCCCTTGGGACGGAATGATAGGATATGCGTATCCTCCAGCGCCGTTAATTCAACAAGTATTGCTAAAGATAAAACAATCTCAATGCAAGATTCTGTTGGTAGCATCTCTGTCGCCACAGAGACCGTGGATAAATCTACTCAGGTGTCTGTTGTGGGACCTACCGCGGAAGCTTCCTCCACGAGAGGATCTTCTTTCGCAGGGGAAATCGCGCCAACTCCATCACAACCCGCAAGGTCTCAACCTTCACGTTTTTCCGTTGTGCGGTCCTTCTTGCATGGCAAGCACTTTATAGGACGAGCAGTGGACGCGATTTCTAACTGTAGGAGGACCTCCTCTTCGCTAAACTATGCGGCTAAGTGGAAGGTTTTTCGTCGTTGGTGTTGGGATCATTCTGTAGATATATTTGATCCCTCTATACCAGACATTGCAAACTTTCTAGTATACTTGTTTGACGAAATCAAACTGCAGCCTGTTACTATAAAGGGTTATAGATCTATGTTATCTGATACCTATGCACATCATGATAGTTTACAAATTGGATCTAATGTCTCTTTATCGAAGTTGGTTAGAAACTTTTCGATAAATAGACCCAGAACTCTTAGATTAATTCCTAACTGGAATTTAGCTTGGGTTCTCCTTAAATTGAAGGAAAAGCCATTTGAACCTCTTGGGACAGTAGATTTCAAATTCTTATCTTATAAGACAGCTTTTCTCTTAGCTTTCTCTTCTGCCAGAAGAGTCAGTGAGCTTCATGCACTATCGGTGGATGATTCTCATTATCGTAGTGTTGGGAACACTATCACCTTCACTACTAATGTGGGTTTTTTAGCTAAGAATCAGGCTCCTAATAAATATCCGGAACCTATTGTTATTAAGGCTCTTCCGTCTTCAGACGGGCGTAGGCCTTTACTCTGTCCTGTTAGAGCACTACGTATCTATAAACAGAGATCTCAGTTTATCAGAAAGGGACGGAAACGTTTCTTTCTGTCTTTGATGCCTAATAGAAAGGACATTTCAGTCCATTCTATTGCTAGATGGATTCAGTTAACTATCCGTACTGCTTATGAAGATTTATCTTCTTCTCAGCAGTCTGTGCTTAAGATTTCTGCTCATGAAGTAAGAGCTCTTTCTACTTCCTGGGCTTATGCTAATAGTGTTGCTATTACAGATTTAATGAAGGCTGCTTATTGGTCTCAGCCATCCACATTTACAAATTTTTATCTCAGAAATATTGAGTCCATTTCTGGAGACCTGCATTGTTTAGGTCCGTTATCTGTTGCTCAGAATGTCGTCCACTAAACAGTTGCAACTATAGTTATGCAGGCTTTCTGTTCCGGCAGTGACTCCGTCCGGCTGCCCTCTTCGCTCTGGGCTATTTGACCCAGGGCAAGGGGAAGGGGAGGGGGGGCGGGTGTTCCCTTAGGTCACCTGCTTTATAGTGAAAAGCAAGGGAATGCCTCCTCCAAGTCAGTATTTCTGAGTCGCTTCCGGGATGGTTTTAAAGTGTAATATTAATGTTTAAATTCATTCATGTCTTATTTTTAAAGTGTAGCTCGGTGTGAAGCATTTGTATATGTCAAGTGTCAAACGGGCTTTAATATACAATACTCGGACACTTTTAAATGATTATAAAGAGTCTCAATTCTCTGGACTACTTTATTTATTGGCTTGCTTTAAAAATAATTAGTATAAGGGTTATACTGGATGTTAATAGAGAACATGAATGTTATTGTGCTCAATTATTAAGGGTAGTGTATCTTTCTAATTTAATATTAAATAAGAAAGATACATGTAAAGCCTAATACTCCTTTTCTCCTTAAGGGGTTACCTCTTTACTATATAGTTGAGCTTATTGGATTTTCCTCTATGTCCTAGGCCCTCCAGCCTGTTTACTATTCAGCTAAGTCTGGGTCATTGGTACAGTATAAAAATGTTAAAAAATTTATAGTAATTTATATATTTTTTATACTTACCAATGACCCAGACGGGGATGGCCCTCCCTGGAGTTGGGAACTCTTGCCTCCCCGCTGAGTACATAGCGCTGACCAGGCACTGCCAGTAAGAATGATAATTGGCGCCAATTTCGGGAAGACTGCGTCACTGCGCATGCGCAGTAGAGGCGTAGTATGGAGGTCCTTTAGGACATGATTTCTTTTTGTTTTGGATGCAAATTTTGGGGGTTGGGGGGCAAAATTTGTGTTTGGCCCTGGTTTTGTTGGAGTTAGCACCAGCTAAGTCTGGGTCATTGGTAAGTATAAAAAATATATAAATTACTATAAATTTTTTAACTTTCAGGGCTGTAGTATGGATGAACATAAAAAAAAAGCCTCCCTTCTCAACATAAAATTGATAGGAAATTTCCTCAAAAACAAAAAAAAATTTTCTTTAAGTGGGTATCAGGTCATCCCTTTTTCTGATTTTACTGAACAAAAGTAAATTAATAATATGTTCCCGAGTGATAATGTAAAGAGTGACATACGCAACCTTTTACCTCGAGTGTCTTTCCTCAAATCAATGATTTTCATCCTTTTTTTTCTCTTGTTGTATGATATAAAAAACATATACCAACCCTCTTTCTGGATTTTGTATTTACTTTCTGTTGTTATAAATGCTCATTTTCAGCCATAATATACAGCTTTATATTTCAAGACCACACATGAATATTGACCATCCATGAGTACAGGAAACATGAAGGCTCCGCCCATTACAAATCCCTGTATACATTGAATATAGACAGTAATCTGTCTAAGCTTTATTTATTCTCCCATGTTATTTTGTATCTCTAGTATCTATACCATTCCATTCCATCTGTTGTTTCCAAATGCATAATTTTCAATTATTACAAGCTCATAATCTAGAAAACTTCCAGTAAAAGTTTATTGATCCAATCAATGAATGAAGCAATTCAGAAGTTTACACAGTAGTGTACTCACCAAGCAGACAGAGAATGTTCAATCGGATCACTGTCTGCTTTTCTTCATCAAACACTGTAGAATATCACCAGTCGACTAAGAAATGTAAGAACTTTGAATCTGAGATACCATTTTTATTTGTTTTTCATGATGCTGTCTTGATTTCACAGTATTTTATTTTATAAAAACTTGTCCCAATTGTGTTAAGTGTGCTGTGATTGAATTGTGATCTCATCACGAAAGAGACCATATTGTTATCACATTACTGCATTAGCCACTTTAGACATACTACAGACAAGACTCTATTAGTATATATATATATTATTAGTTAGTTATACAGGTCTTTGGGAGGATGCACAACTCCATGTACCCTGAGAGGCAAGCAGAGGGTAAGTAAAATTCTGACAGGGTTCATGAAAACATTTATCTCGCAAGAATGTATTTCCCCCAATACAAGTAAAAACGTCAAGACAAAATACAAATATCTATTGAAGGTTGCAATCATTCCTGCGATCATTCGCTTCAGAAGGAAAATGTTTTTCATCTACACTCAATTGGCATCAAGTCTTTACACATGTCAAAACCAACATATTTAATAACAAAATTAAAGGATAAATACGTAATCAACTCCACAGAATCAATTAGACCAGATCATTTTTGCCATGATGATAGTTTTATATAGGCCTACCTACAATGCATTAAACATGAAAAATAAAACACAGAAACAAACAGCTGAAACACTTATTATAAACTGCTTCGGTTATAGTACAAGTAGAACAATAAATGCTAATTAGGTTATGCACAGTGCAAGAATACACTACCATGATGTCATGATCTTCATTCAAAAAAAATTAATTCATAGATGCTGAATGATTGTCAAAACAGATGCCGTTAAAAACTGGTCCCAAACCCTTCATTATGCAAACAAATCAAGGTTTTGGAGTTCAAGCTTTCAAAATTATGTGTAGAAATAAATATATTTTGTCATTATAGATGTGGAGCAAGTGACAAGTTCCAGTTCTGCAATGGAAATAGCATTCGATAAACAGATGAACATTTAAAACATGATGCATAAGAAGTAATTTTGTCACCTATTTTCACTGTAAATTCCATGTTCGATTGCAATACAAATTAGTGCAGCTGTTCTGAAAAAGGGTATCACGACTCTAAAGTTTGAAAAAAAGGTTAACTTTAGGTTGTTTCTCTCTTTATTCTGAGAATTAAAGACTTGATTAGAGTTTTTCATCATTGAAGTTGAAAACTGCGATGACGAGTTTTATGTAATTGTTTTGGTTTCAGTTTTGATAACAAAACCGAACCAAATTTTCGGTTAACTGCATAACTCTAGATTGAAGTCTCAACATCACCTCTGGATCATATATCGACTAGTCCTAAGGGACTCATCAATATATGCCCCGAGAGAAGGTCTCAACTTCAATACACCCTCTCAGAAACTCACATATTGGTAGTAATATTTTTATATCTCAAGCATCAGTTGGAGGGTAAATGAAATTCTGACAGAGTACATGATGAAGACATGTTCAACAAATTTGTCATACTGGAAAGCTGTTGTAATCATATTATAACAAACATTATTTCAAATTCTTCCAAGTGAGGTGATCGTCTGACTGTTTAGCTCAACTTGACGTCAAGTATGAGCTATTGGGATGGATTGAGATCTGTCATCTGTCCGTCTGTCTATCTGTCCATCCATATATTCCTCTGCCCATCCTCAATTCCTTTAGCACTCCCTACCTAAATTTTATATGCAGCTTTCCTGTTATTATTTTATATCTAGATGGGAGCTATCAAAGTTTTCTGAATTTCTTTGAAAAACATGGCCGGCAGCAGCCATCTTGGATTTGGCATATAAATTGTCTACAATTCCATTGGCACACCCCACAGGTTGCATCTCTCACCTGATCTTTTTCAAATTTCATATATGCAATATGTAACTTTGGTGTGATGTCTAGATGGGAGCTATCAAATTTTTCTGAATTTTGTTGAAAAACATGGCCACCAGCAGCCATCTTGGATTTGACACATAAGTTAAAATAATTTATGGTAATTTATATATTTTTTATACTTACCAATGACCCAGACTTAGCTGGTGCTAAGCTCTTTAATTCAGGGCCAAACACAAATTTTGTCCCCCCAATCCCCAAAATTTGCATCAAAAACTGAAAATTACATGTGCTATATGGTCCTCCATACATTTACTCCTCTGTGCATGCACAGTGTCAAGGAGGTCTCGGAAATGGCGCCAGTTATCATTCTTACAACCAGTGCATGGTAAGCGTTATGTACTTCAGTGGGGAGGTATGAGTTCCCTACTCCTGGGAGGGCCATCCCCGTCTGGGTCATTGGTAAGTATAAAAAATATATAAATTACTATAAATTTTTTTAACATTTTTATGCTGTACCAATGACCCCGACTTAGCTGAATAGTAAATAGGCTGGAGGGCCTAGTGCATAAAGGAAAATCCAATAAGCTCAATTATCTATAACAGAATATCCCCTGCAGGAGAAAAGGAGAGATAGGCTTTACATGTATCTTTCTTATTTATATTAAAGAAGAAAGACACAATACCGATCAGTAATTGAGCATAATAATAATCAATGCTCTCTATTAACATCCAGTATAACCCTTTATACTAATATTTTTAAAGGTAAGCCAATAAATAAAGGAAGTCTAGAGAAATGAGACTCTTTATATTCATTAAAAGTGTCCGAGGATTGTATATTAACGCTCGTTTGACACATGACATATACAAATGCTTCACACCGAGCTACACTTTAAAAATATTACATGGATGAGTAAACATTAGCTTTACACTTTAAAACCATCCCGGTACCGACTCGGAATTACTGATTCTAGGGGAGGTATTCCCTTGCTTTTCACTATAAAACAGGTGACCTAAGGGAACCCCCCCCCCACCCCTCCCCCTTCCCCTTGCCCTGGGTCAAATACCCCAGAGCGAAGAGGGCAGCAGGACAGAGTCGCTGCCGGAACAGAAAGCCTACATAACTATAGTTGCAACTGTTTAGTGGACGATGTCCTGAGCAACTGATAATGGACCTAAACCATGGAGGTCTCCAGAAATGGACTCAATATTTCTGAGATAGAAATTAGTGAATGTGGAAGGTTGAGACCAATATGCAGCCTTCATTAAATCAGTAATAGCAATACAATTAGCATAGGCCCAAGAAGTAGAAAGAGCTCTTACTTCATGAGCTGAGATCTTGAGTGCCTGATTGCTGAGAAGAAGATAATTTTTCATAAGCAGTACGAATAGTTAATTGAATCCATCTAGCAATAGAATGAACCATAATATCCTTTCTATTAGGCATCAAAGACAGAAAGAAATGCGTACGTCCCTTTCTGATGAACTCAGATCTACGTTTGTAAATACGTATTGCTCTATTGCTCTAACAGGACAAAGTAAAGGCCTACGCCCATCAGATGATGGAAGGGCCTTAATAACAATAGGTTCAGGATATTTATTAGGAGCCTGATTCTTAGCCAAAAATCCAACATTGGTGGTAAAGGTAATAGTATTACCAACACTACAGTAGTGAGAATCATCCACAGATAGTGCATGAAGCTCACTAACTCTTCTAGCAGAAGAGAAGGCTAAGAGAAAAGCTGTCTTGTATGTTAAGAATTTGAAGTCCACTGTGTCAAGAGGCTCAAAAGGTGCTTCTTTTAGCTTAAGATGAACCCAAGCCAAATTCCACTTGGGAATTAATCCAAGGGTTCCATGTCTATTTATCAAAAAATTTCTAACTAATTTAGATAATGAGACATTAGTTCCTATCATTAAACTATCATGATGTGCATAGGTATCGGATAGCATAGACCTATAACCTTAATGGTGATAGGCTGCAGTTTAATCTCATCAAACAAGTATACTAGAAAGTTTGCAATGTCTGGAATGGAAGGATCATAAATATCTACGGAATGATCCCCACACGACTGACGAAAAACCTTCCACTTAGCAGCATAGTTTAGCGAAGAGGAGGTCCTCCTACAGTTAGAAATCGCGTCCACTGCTCGTCTTGTAAAATGTTTTCCATGCAAGAAGGACAGCACAACGGAAATACATGAAGGTTTAGACCTTGCGGATTGTGATGGAGGATGTGCGATTTCCCCTGCGAAAAAAGATCTTCCCGTTGATGAAGCTTCCTCTGTATGTCCCACAACAGACATCTGAGTAGATATATCCACGGTCTCTGTGGAGACAGAGATGCTAACAACAGAATCTTGCATTGTGATTGTTTTATCTTGATCAATATCTTCTGAATGAACGGCGCTGGAGGATACGCATATCCTATCATTCCGTCCCAAGAGATCGAGAGAGCGTCTACTGCATACGCTCGAGGATCCGGACAAGGTGACACATACGTCTGCAACTGATTGTTGAGATGTGTCGCAAATAAATCTATCATTGGCCGTTCCCATTGGTAGCAAATCTGATTGAATACTTGCTTGTTGAGAGTCCATTCTGACGGCAACAAGCGACCCCTCCATGAAAGGGAGTCTGCTAAGACGTTCAGACGACCCGGAATATGACAGACCGAGAGAAGAATCTGATGTTCTAGTACAAACAGAAGAATTCTTTCTGTTAGATTGAGCAACGGAATGGAATGAGTTCCACCTTGGTTCCGAATATACGCAACTACTGTCTTATTGTCGGACAGAATTTGCACATGTGCATTCTGAATAACGTCTATCCAATGACGTAGAGCAAGCCAAATCGACATCATCTCTTTGATGTTGATGTGCTTGCTCAAAAACTGCGGATCCCAAAGACCCTGGCACTTCAAATCCGATGGGCTCAGTGTCGCACCCCAACCTGTTTGACTGGCATCCGTCATAATCGCAAAACTCGGATCTGGCAATTGCAGTGGAACTCCCTGAGTTAACCACTGTATGTCTGCCCAAGTCTGAATCTCTTGTTTCACTTGGCTTGACAAGAGGATGTCCGTCTTGAGCGAATGAATCTTCACTCTCCAATTCAGATAGACCTGGAGAGGACGAGTGCGTAGCCGCCCCATTGGAATGAGTTCCGTGGCAGCTCCGCACAGACCTATTAGTCTCATGAATTCTCTCGCTGTAACTTTGTCTGAGTGAAGACAATAGCGAGCGTAACAACTGACTAATTTCGCTCTGGTTAACAGCAGACGAACGAGATTGCTATGCGTCTCGAAGCTCATCCCCAGGTGGGTGAATGACTTGGACGGCTCCAGATCTGACTTCTCTTCATTTACTATGAAACCGAGACATCGGAGCAATAGGAGCAGATTCTGCATATCGTTCTGAAGCGTTAACTCGTTGCCGTATCTCTGAAGAATATCGTCCAGGTAAGCTGACGTTACCGCAGACAAATGAGCTCGGAAATAAGTCATTACTGAGTTCATTACTCGAGTGAAAGCCCAGAGCGCTAGATTCAGACCAAAGCACATCGCTCAGAACTGATAAACGACACCTAGGACAGCGAAGCGAAGATACTTTCTGAATGCCGGATGTACCATGACGTGAAAGTACGCATCCTTGAGGTCTATGCTCACAGCATAGTCGTTCACTCGAATGCTCGCTCTGACTGATCGAATGGTCTCCATATAGAACTTTGGAGCCACGATCATCTTGTTTATCCAGCTTAAATCGATCAGTGGACGGAACGAACCATCTGGTTTCGGAACCAGAAAGAGATGGCTGTAGAAACCTGGAGATTCCTGGTTTTCTACGACCTCTATCGCGTTCTTCTTTAAAAGATACTGGACTTCTGATAGAAGTGCCGTTCTTTTCTGAAAGTTTGACGGAAGCTGAGTCCATCTTGGACTTTGAGTTAACAGAGGTTTGCCTTTGAAGGACAGTTTTAGTCCTTCCGAAATAACCCCTCGAACCCAAGGGTCCTCCATAATTGATTCCCAGTTGTTTGAGAAACTCGACAGTCTTCCGCCCACCGGAATGCGACAGAGGTCTAAACCATCACCTCCTGGATCTGCGAGGTTTGCGGGAGGAGAAACTACGTCCTCCGCGACCCGCACCTCGCCCCGTCAGCCTAGGGGCGTCTGTCCGGTTATTTCAGCCAGCATAACGGTACCTACTCGAGTCGCTACTCTGACGGTCTCTAGAGTAAGACCTAGAGGACGCATAGGAACCTCTATAGGAACTTCCCTTGGACGAACTCGTCCCAGAAGTGCCTGGCCTACTCCTCTCTGCTGGTTCCGACTTCTTGGAAGCAGACTTAAATAGCAGAGAGTCAGAAGCTTTCTTAGTTAATTTATCATATATTGCAGAAAGCTTGCCGCTGAAGAGAAACTCTCCGGAGCGACTCTTAAGAGAGTTTTTCACCTTACTGTCCATGCGTGTGGAAGTAGCTAGGGCCATGTCACGTCTAGCTAACTCCAGATTCGCCACTGAAAGGGCAGAGTTATACGTGGAAAAAGCTATGGCCCTGGACAGAACTCTTATGGACGTCTGTACATCTTGGAATTCTGGTCCTTCAAAGCATAATGACAACGCTCTAGTAAGGTGATCTGCATATGAAAGAGCATCTAAACTAGCTCTGTTAGACGATATCATCGTTTCCATCGTTGACGAAGGAAGTGACATAGACGACGGCATGGATATATCAAGATCTTCAGCCTGGTCGTCCAAACGCAGAGGAACTCTCTGGATGCCCTGACCTGCCGTATCAAATTTATTCCTTTGATTGATGAAAGGCAGTTGTAGAGCAGATGCCGGAAGGAAGGCTGACCTGCCCGTCTTATTGGCAAGTTTGTCAATAGCTTCATCTAATAATTCAAATATCTGAGAGACATTCCTGGACTGTGACGGAAATTCCCAATGTCCCTAAACCGATTAAAAAAATCACCCTTCTGTCCGGCTGCGCAGCATTCTGGTCCGGAGGAACAACTTCTGGAAGGTAATGCCGGATGAACTCTTCGGCTATTTTATGTTGTTCCGAAAGGGAAATATCTAACTCATCGGAATCCCTTTCGCCATCCTGCCGGACCTCTTGCAATTCTCGGTCGTCCGCACCTGATCCAGTGGTGGAACATACCGACCCAGCATCATCTGAAACGTCATGTTCCGACAGAGACTCTGCCGGTTGCTGGGATGCTGCGATGATCTTTGCTGTCTGTGATAGCACATCCGTTACGGAGGCCTGGGGAGCCGCAGTCTTACTGGATTTATCCGCCGGAAGCTCCCTGGACGTTGCATCCTGCATACATCTTTTATGCGAACGTCCGGATGTAAAAGGCCTCGTATCCCTGGCTACCGGATGGCGTGACCTGGTCGACGTGGAATCCCTGGTTGGCGAAGCTGACTGTATATCACTGGTCACGTAGCCAAGGTGTGGTCGTGTGTGTTGCCGTGAGGACGAGGAAGCCTTATAGGTAGCCTCGCCAGACTGCCTATATACCGGAGCATCCTGAGTGGCGGACATATGCTCTGACTGCGTAACGCTACGAACTACAACATCTGGTCCCAGATGCTGCTGTATGAGAGAGGGGCCTCTCTCGCTTGCAGCTCATGCCGGGCTGGACAAGCTAAAAACCGGACTTCAGGCTTCCTCCGATCCATCCTCCTTTCCGTCATCACTGGGTGTGCATGTGGAAGTTTTATAGTGCTCACAACACCCGACTCTCTCTCCTGGACTGCAGCAGACGAACCCGGGTGCTGACCCATTCGGTGAATGGACGCGATACCAGGCGAGCTAGTGGACGTCAACCCCTTCGAACTCCTTTCGGGTAATTGACGGATCTCCATGAGCACTTTTGCCGCTAGCTCTTCGCTTGTTTGTGACGACGGAGGCACACTTCTTGACATCATGGAAATATCACACTGTTCTTGTTCCTCTGAAAAAGAGAGTGAAAGACTAGAGTGACTCTGCGGAGAGAGGACCGGCATGGCCCTCTCTCCAGTAACAACATACCGTGACACACGTTTCCAACATTTGTCATCCCATTTGAAACACACAGAACAAAGATCAGTCCAAGTACATTGATTACAATTAATACAGAGAGATTTCCTCCTATTACAATTTGAACAGTAATCATTCATTGTGAAAAAAGGTAAACAATCGTAGTACTCGCACTAATCCTTGAAAATAAAGATACATAATAAAACAATCTATTATAATCATTACGAAATAATGATTCGAAAAGAGAAAAAATTTTCAAAAAATTTTTTCAGAAGAGCTCAAGTTCCCAATGGGAACCCTGAGCCCAGTGGATACCAAAAAAGCCTAAGTGTGGACAAAAATTTAAATTCATTTTGAAAAAATTAATGTAACACTTACGGACAATATTAATGTATCTTGCTATGAAATAAGTGATGCAGAAGACAAGTAATCACTATCAACAGTAACTGTTGTCAATCTAAGCAAAAGTGTCAACAAATCGGAAACATGACTCCAGGCACTGAAAACCCTGGCCTGAAATCAGTTACCAATTTAAAACACTATCTGATGCAAAACAGAGGCTTCCAGAGAAGAAACTGTAGAACATCAGATGGTAGATGCAGACCAAAATGCCTAAACACCCCTAGGGTGAGGACGTAAACATGGGGAAAAAACAGAAAAAAGTCTGTTACCAAGCCAAAACTCCCAACAAATTTTAGTAATAAACATTACAAAATATAAGCCAAAACATGGGAGAATAGCTAGGGGGGAATAAGGAAGGTAGAGAGGAAACACTGATCAAACAATGGTACATTCATAGCAAGAATGACAACAACAGGGCCATGCCTTGAAAATAGGCAACATGAAATAATTTCGTAAAATAATTATAAGTTACAGCCCTGAACATTTTCTTGCACTATTTTTCCTCTCTTCCTTATATTTCCTCTTTATTTCCACCATTTCTCTCATCAAAATGTGTCTGGCATCACGTGGCATTGGGGCAGTGTCTAGTGGCAGCTATTGAATTTTTTCGAATTTTGTTGAAAAACATTCCCACTAGCAGCCATCTTAGATTTGACATATAAATTGTCAACAATTCCATTGGCACACCCTACAGGCCGCATCTCGCTCCCGAGCTTTTACAAATTTTATATGTAGCTTTGGTGTGATGTCTTTTTGGGAGCTATCATATTATTTCTGAATTTTGTTGAAAAATATGGCTGCCAGCAGCCATCTTGGATTTGGCATATAAATTGTTAAGAATCCATTTTGCACACTCCAAAGGCCGCAACTCTCACCGGATCAGTTCCAGATTTCCTACACGGCTTTGGGGCAATGTCTACATGGGAGCTATTGAATTTTTCCAAATTTCATTGAAAAATATGTCTGCTTGTGGCCATCTTAGATTTGGCATATAAACTGTCAACAGTTCCATTGGCACACTCTATAGTCCGCATCTCTCACCTGATCTTGTACAAATTTCATATGTAGCTTTGGTGTTATGTCTACATGGAAGCTATCATATTTTTCTGAATTTCATTGAAAAACATGGCTGCCATCATCCATCTTGGACTTGGCATATAAATTGTAAACAATTCTGTTAGTACACCCTACAGGTCTCATCCCTCACCCTATCTTTTTCAGATTTCATATGCAGCTTTGGTGTGATGTCTTTTCTGTAGAAACTTGATTGAATGTCTTTCTGTTTAGTTCAGTCCCCCTCCTTGGACAGGTTGAGCTGCAGTGTCATCGACACTTTCATTTGATTGATGTATGGAGCTGAAATCTGAAGATCATTACTAAAGACAGTCTATATCCTGTTGCCTTGCAATTGTTTCTAGGCAAGTCTTGGCTGCTGATTGAGGCAACCAAGACTTTCCAAGAAACAACTGCCACGACACTTAGAATGTAACTGGCATGTTTCCCCAGTGACAACATATTGGGGCATATTATTCTGTTGTAGTGAAAGGCAAACAAAGTAAAAATTAGGCCTTTGAGGAGTAAAATAAATTGAGTAATTTATATAATTACGCACTTTCTGTTTTTTCTTTGTGTGAAAAGACAGCAAAAAGTCTGTCAATCCATGCTCATTATATGCAAGAAAAAAGTTAAAATTGAAAAATAAAACTTGCCCTCCCTTCCTCACTGATTTGAAAAAAAAATTACCTTTGAATCAATTATTGTTTTTTTTGTGGCCTAATCAAAAAGATGAAAAAATAAAATCTACACAACAGTGTAGTCCATAAACACATTAACCCTTTACCCAATATAGAGATCAAAACCAGCCAGTGCTATTCGCAAAAACCATCATTCAGTTTTCATTATTTTTTCATTTTTTGTCTCAAAAACATAGTTTATGACCCTCCAATTGAACAATAGCTCTTTCCAATGAGGGGTCATCAGCAATGTTTTTGTTGCAAAAAAATGAAAAAAATGAGTTACTCAAGAATTTTGTTTGCAAGTGTCATCTGCCTTTCGTGTTAGGTAAAGGGTTAATGTGTGGCTATTCAGTTATTTTATAGTCCATATTCTCATCTCCACAGAAATGTTAGTAATACTTAAGTAAAGAAGAACTTGTACAGATTTTTTTTAAAAGTTATGTAATTCAGTGCATGCATGTATTATCTAGGCCATGCTAAAAATATCTGTCACAAAGTTTTGTGAGGACCTTTGAACAAGGTTTGATGAGAAATTTGTTTACATTGCTGTTGATATTAAATGGATGGCAATATGTTATGGCAGTTTTATCAGCATTAATATTATGTTTGGATTGTCAGCATATAGGAAATTGTATCCCCGTTCGGACCAAGATCAAGCTGATTGAACCAGCAGGCCTTAAAATTTGTCCTGATTCATCAGAATAAGTTTTGATCCTCGTGAACTCCTGCAGCAAGAATCAATTTACAGTTTTTAGCTCAACTTGACAATGTCAGGTATGAGCTATTGGGATGGGTTGTGATCTGTCATCCATCCATCCATCCATACGTCCATACAGTTCTCAGTCTGTCTCCAATTCCTTTAGCACACCTACAGGCTGCAGCTCTCACCTGATCGGTTCCAGATTTCATATGTGGCTTTGAAGCAGTGTCTAGATGGGAGCTATTGAATTTTTCCGATTTTCATTGAAAAACATGCCCGCAAGCATCCATCTTAGATTTGGCATATAAATTGTCAACAATTCCATTGGCACACCCTACAGGCTGCATCTCTTGCCCGATCTGTTTTAAATTTCATGTGTTGCTTTGCTGTGATTGTCTAGATAGGAGCTGTCAATTTTTTCTGAATTTCATTGAAAAACATGGCCATCAGTGGCCATCTTGAATTTGGCATATAAATTGTCAACAATTCCATTAGCACACCCTACAGGCCGCATCTCTCACCAGATCTTTTTCAGATTTCATCTGTAGCTTTGGTGTGATGTCTTGATAGGAGCTAATGAATTTTTCTGAATTTTTCGTTGAAAAATATGGCCGGCAGTGGCCATCTTGGCATATGAATTGTCAACAATCCCATTAGCACATCCTACAGGCAGCATCTCTAACCTGATCTTTTTCAAATTTTATATGTGGCTTTGGTATAATAATAATAATAATAATAATAATAATAATAATAATAATAATAATAATAATATACACATTTATATAGCGCCAAAATTTTAGTTCAGAAGATATAGAACCATATTCTAAGGTGCTGTACATATTACTGAGCTCATGCAAATATACAAACGGAATATATACAGTATCTTACAGTCCAGAACATCACTTATAGGCTTTTTGAAACAGGTATGTTTTGAGATCTTTCTTGAAAAGGTTGACATTTGACAGTCGTTTTAGGTGTTCTGGTAAATTATTCCACAAGTGAGGGCCAGCAAATGAGAATGACCTACCTCCAAATGTCTTACATCTGTGTTTTGGAACATGTAGCAGCATTTTACCATTGGACCTCAGATTGTATTGACACACATTCTTGGTATTAAGGAGTTCTTCAAAGTAGGCTGGTGACATGTTGTTTTGTGTCTTAAAAACTAATAATAAAGTTTTGAAAATTATTCTGTACTTAACTGGCAGCCAGTGCATATCCTTCAGAACAGCAGTGATGTGTTGAGATCATGATATCCTAAATACCACTCGGGCTGATGCATTTAGTACCATCTGCAGGCGAGAGTACTGATATTGTGGAAGGTTGAACAGTAAGGCATTACAATAATCCAAATGTGAAGTTACAAAGGCATGAACTAGGGTTTTTGTTGAGTCTTTGGTGAGGAATTGTCTTATCTGTTTAACTTTAGACCTCTGAAAGCCTTATTGCACATATTTGTAACATGTCTGTCCATAGACATGGTAGAGTTGAAGAAGGCACCAAGATTATGTACACTTGCACTGATGGCGGAATCTCCTACCTACACTATATTGATGTCAACTTTAGTGAGTTGTTGTCGTGAACCAATTATTAGGAATTCAGTCTAGATGAGAACTATCCAATTTTTTCTGAATTTCGTTGAAAAACATAACTGCCCGTGGCCATCTTGGAATTGGCATTTAAATTGTCAACAATTCTATTAGTACACCATACTGGCCGAATTCCCTCACCTGATCTTTTTCAGATTTCATATGTAGCTTTGGTATGATGTCTTTTCTGTAGAAACTTGAGTGAATGACTTGGCATTACTGGAACTTTCTATTCACTTCAGTCCCTTCTTGGACAAGTTGAATTGCGGTGTCATTGACACTTTATATGACATTTTTAGTGAAAAGAACATTTTTCACCCCATTGCCCTTGTGAATATCTTTCCAAGATGGTATCTGACTTTCTCCACTCATGTTTTCATTGAAAATATGTTGCTGCCAAGTTATTATTTTATTCATTCTGTCAGTTAACACTTGTTTTCGTTTGTATGGTTCACGTATCTTTTTGTGGTTCCTTGTTTCTTTACATTTTAAACCATATGTAAGGCTATGTTCCAATAAAACCAAAATCCTTACCCTCTTGATTGGATGAGAATTCGCATAGTTTTTTCTATGTTTACGGCTCCAGCAGCATATGTTACTGTTTGACATCACCACAAGAAATATTGGGTATTAAGGTTGCCTGTTTCACAATTATTCCATCAATGGAGTGACTCGCATTTTTGTACATTTTTTCTCCGTTCAGCAGATGATGTCCTGAATGAAGTTTTAATCAAATTACAAATCAGTTTTTGATTTGAGATAGAATGGTGTAACTGCGACCATTATCTGATTAATTGATTATTTGTCCAGTGAGGTCAAGGGGGATATGGGGGCTTTATTTACTAAACTTGTTACCATTAAAAATTGCCTTATTCACATCACAAAGTGTGTTTTGAGCTATGGGCAGGATCATATTGGAAGAGATACATTATTGTGATGAATTGACTGTAACATTGTCTGAGTTTGTGGTTCAGTGTATATGTCAGCATCTACGCTTCGCATCTTGTTTGAACATAAGCTCTGAGCCCCAAACCTCAGACCAGGTTACCATCAATTCATCACAATAATTTATAATGTATCTCAGTAGGATTATAATTTAGCCATGACAATATGGTTAGACCCTTCTGTAAGTAACCCTAGGAGACTAAAGCCCTTCTTGATTTTTTATTAGATGAATACATGGTTGGTAGGAAGTAGCCATGCCTTGGTAGGGTAAATTTTTTTAGAAGAATGGAACTAAAAATTTCATAGAAAAATTTTAAAATGCATTGCATTCTTTCCTCAGATCTCTGCTTTTTATTAAAATGGATATGTTGGCAAAATAGAAAAACAGTCCTTGCTCTATTAATAAAGAAATAAATTATTGGGTTAATAGTTCATCAGTTGATCCATAAAGTGCATGTTACAAAAAACAAAAGCCTTAAATAGGTTTTCTAAACTTACATACCGTGTATTTTCCTTAATTCTGTATTGTCTAATGAAATAACCCTCTTAACTAATATAATTTTTAAATCCCAAATAATTTTTCTTCATTTAGTAGAAATTTGTCCTGTTAATTGCATATGGGTTATAGAGTAAATTCCTGTTAAATGTATAAAAAATACTGTGATTTTACCAAAAATTCTGCTGACAAACTTTCCAATTTCCAAATATTAATTGCATATATGGTCGCACTTCATCTAAGATAAGCATTTATTCTGTTTCATCTTGTTTGACAGAGCTCAGTGTCATATCTTTTCAGATATCTTAGAAGATTTTCCAATTGCAGAAACAGTGCATACTTCTAAACTAATATTCAAATTTGTCTGTCATTTAAGCTTTCAGTTTTGTACAAGTCTTTGTATCAGGGTGTGTGGATTAGAAACAGAACAGGACCAAGGCAACTGCCCTGTGAGACTCCATATTCAAGCCGCATTTGACCAACTAATGTTACATAGTGACATGCATGCTCCATTACCGGCCGTCTGGATTCAGAAAATTTCACTCGTTTGAAACGGCATTACTCAAGGTTCAGAATGACATCCTCCTTAATATGGAGTCTGGAAGGGTAACATTGCTTGTTCTTTTAGACCTTAGTGCTGCTTTTGACACTGTTTGTCATAAAACTCTGGTAGAGACAATGAATTCTGATTTTGGACTTAATGTTGTTGCTGCTAGCTGGCTATCATCATACCTCAAGAATAGACAGCAGCGTGTATCAATAAACGGTAATCTGTCAAAAGACTTCTATCTTGAATGTGGAGTCCCACAGGGCAATTGCCTTGGTCCTGTTCTGTTTCCATTCTGTATTTCACAAATGTCACCATCATTGAATCTCACCTGCCTGGCGTCCATGGTTATGTTGATGACACAAAGGTCTATTTCTCTTTTCGACCATCAATCAAGGATCAAACTAAAGCTCTAAAACTATTGAATCATGTATTTTGGACATTCGCACATGGATGGTTTCAAACAAATTAATGATAAATGATGATAAGACTGAATTCTTGATAATTGGTTCACGACAACAACTCACTAAAGTTGACATAAATTCAGTGAAGGTAGGAGATTCGGCCATCAGTTCAAGTAACAGTGTATGTAATCTTGGTGCCTTCTTCGACTCTACCATGTCTGTGGACAGACATGTTACAAATATGTGCAATAAGGCTTTCAGAGGTCTATGCAATGTTAAACAGATAAGACAGTTCCTCACCAAAGACTCAACAAAAACCCTAGTTCATGCCTTTGTAACTTCACATTTTGATTATTGTAATGCCTTACTGTTCAACCTTCCACAATATCAGGACTCTCGCCTGCAGATGGTAATAAATGCATCAGCCCGAGTAGTGTGTAGGGTATCACGATATCAACACATCACTCCTGTTCTGAGGGATATGCACTGGCTGCCATTTAAGTACAGAATAATTTTCAAAACTTTATTATTAGTTTTTAAGACACAAAACAACATGTCACCAGCCTACTTAGAAGAACTCCTTTATACCAAGAATGTGTGTCAATACAACCTGAGGTCCGATGGTAAAATGCTGCTTCATGTTCCAAAACATAGGTGTAAGACATTTGGAGATAGGCCATTCTCATTTGCTGGCCCTCACTTGTGGAATAATTTACCAGAACACCTAAAAAGACTGTCAAATGTCAACCTTTTCAAGAAAGATCTCAAAACATACCTGTTTCAAAAAGCCTATAAGTGATATTCTGGACTGTAAGATACTGTATATATTCCATTTGTATATTTGCATGAGCTCAGTAACATGTATAGCACCTTAAAATATGGTTCTGTATCTTCAGAACTATAATTTTGGCGCTATATAAATGTGTATATTATTATTACGGCCTTCAGAGTGCAAATCAAGGGAGGAAATTATCCCACATCATCAGTGTATTTGATAACCTTTCAGATTTGTTTGTGCACAATATTTTTATTTGTTTACCTCATGCATTATATCTTACAACCGTCTCAAATACATGAACAAACATGAAATGTGATGTGATGTAAATGCACCCTTGAGGAAAATGCTGGTGTCTTCTGGAGCATGCCAGTTCAGATACATAATTATGCTGTTGGCAACATACAGGTACTCAAATGCAAATAAAGGGAGATAATCCATGTACATCTGTGATAATAAAATAGTGATAATTGTTCTGTTTTGCTTGAATTTTCATACACAGACTGCAGATCTATATAATGGCTTTTAGCACCAATCCTGTTGTGTTGTGTTAGTTTTCACTAATAAATTCAGAACTACAATTGGACATTTTTATCCAAGAAACCATACAAGGTTGTGTTAAAATGACGAGATCTTAGACTGAGTTGGTCAGCATGTAATATTGAGAATCTCAAGTGAGTCGTGATTTCATTTGAAATTTCTGTACTGAATTCTCGAAAAGTGATCTGAGCTGAGGTTTACCGAGGCTCAGATCAATTTTAGTGAATGAGGCCTGTGAATTTCAAGGCAAATCTGATGAATTTACCCATTTAGCTAACATAGTGACTAAAGCTGGCCAGTCATGTTCGCAAAAATTGCCAGCCAAATTTTATTTTTCTCCAGATTTTTGCCTCAAAAACATAGCTTATAATGCCTAATTGGAAGGAGCTCACCGAGGTCGTTCCAATAAGAGAGTCATATAAATATGTTTTTAAGATGAAAAAAATGAAAATATTTTTTCAGGGCATGTTTTCTGTAAATGTCATCTACAATTTGTGTTAAGCAGACAGTTAATGAAAAACAAGAGAAGATTAACTGTACTTCCGAAACCAGCTAACTCACAATGTTACAGCATCTATATCTATGTTGATTTCTGACACCATTACGATTCGACCTGTGGTGAATGATATTTTCCATAATGAGCTATTTGATGATTATTATGTGTTAAAGACCAATCTATATTTTTTTCATGTATGAAGTCAAATGAAATGGGAATTTTGTGATAGTTATGTTTACCAAATATTGTTCTGAAGTGGCATGTTGTAAGGCTGAATTGAATACATTGTGTATGTGTCGAGGAATGTTGGGATAGCAGAGATCAACTCTAGAAGTTATGTAACTTTTTATTTGAAGGCCATAAACATGTATGGTTGTGAATTAGAATCAGGGATAAACATTTTCCATAGTACAATAGACCTGCCGTGGACTGGTTGTAATCCAGTGGCCAATGATGTCCATGCATGCATTTACCAGGTAATGAAATTCATCATCAGCAAAATTTTAATTAATGAAACACCGAGTTGTATCCGGTACTTCATTAATTAAATTTTTGAAGATTACATGTATTCCTATAATTAGTGTTTGGAATCTAATATTATTGCATCCGTGGAAACATTGCCCATCTATGGAATGTGACCAGTCCATAGTGGCTGTCCAGAATAAAGAAGGGAAATTCCAGTTTTTAGCACTGTACTTTGCAAAGTAAAAGTTATACATGTAGATTACACATCTTGCAATACAGTGTGTACAAACTAAAAAACTGTTGCTACCAATCAAGCAAACTTCAATCTAAATTTGGTTTCTGCCCATGACCAATAAAGAGTTAAACAGAGTTTAATACTTCTAAACGTGGACGTTCTGCTGCCAAAAGATAACTGGACTTTTACTATCAGCAATGGTGTTCAGACACTAGTTGTCCCATTGGGCAGAGATGATTGTCCCATTAGGCAGAGATGATTGCAATTTGAATAGCCCTGCAAAGGTTTGGTTGCCCTATGATTGTGGCAAGCCTATTTGTGATCCCTGGATTTTTGTATGTTGTTGCACTTTTTTTATTTGTCCATACCTTTGTTTGTCTGACCAACCATCCATCTGTTCATCTGTCCACCCATTTGTCTACATTTGATTTTCAGTCTTCTTGGCCATGCAACATCATGTGTTTTTGGTCATATCTGAATCTATCCTAATAGAGGTATGGAAATATTTTGTGCTATGTTTAATGTATATTCTAGCATGTACTTAAGACATTCATATTTTTAAATAAATCTCTGTTGCAGTCATGGATAGGAGAAGGAATGTTTTCCCCCTCCATAAAATAAAATGTGCAAACAGGTCAAAGTTGCACAATTGTCTCATTATTTGATCAAGTTTTACCAACTGAAATGCCCAGAAATAAATATGTTTTCATTGTTTTTGTGGAGTGCTTCAGTTTGTCAAAAATGTTGTCTTTGGTGCCAAAAAATCACCTGGTGTTTGAATGGCTTTAGAAGAACCAATATCAAGAAATTGCTTGATCTGCAATAGAGATGGGAGGTTAATCGCAACTACAGGTTGGGATTGGTATTGAGAGACTACCGAAAATCACAGCTGCACTACCAATAAACACAGTTTCTGTATACGTTTGAATGGAATTAAAAACGCAAACTATTGTACACTATACTTGTACCAATGCCATTTTCAAGACAGTAACCAAGATTTGAGGTTTTCAGTATCAATGCACGAAACTCATTACCTAATATTCATGACCTGTCAGCACCAAGGCTGAAGCTTTCTAACATGCTCATCAGTTTATCAAATGTGGTTTCCTTTGATGAACTATAACTTGCCGCTTGCTCTTCATTTATACTGTCCAATATATTTATTTCTACACGTAATTTTGAATGCTTATAAAAATAGGTTTCAAATTCCCAGTTGAAGTCGGATGGAAATTTAGGGTTACAAGGACCTAAATGAGCGACTTTTATCTGATAAAATTTTGAGGGTCGGCATAATTTTTTACAGTCGGTCGGGTTATCCTAAAGTTGATCTAAACACGGTTTGGGGGTTTTTGCCTGACATTTTACAACATTACAGGCATATATATGTTATAATTATTTATTCAACTGACACAATCAACAGTTTTTTTTTATTTAAAAACCAAAACCGCAACCGCAGTGTAAATCCCACAACCTCCCAGCTCTAATCTGTAAAAATTACATCTGTCTGTATAATGCTGAATAAATTTATGTGAACGTTATTAACAATATTAGAAAAGTGCCTCTTTAATCCTTTGCTTAACATAAACAGAGAAATGATACATACCACCAAACAATTTCACTAATTAGAGCATGGAGGTTTTTCTGTTTTTTGATCAGTTTTGTTTTTGCTGCAAACCGAAAAACCAAACTGACAGGCACCAAAAAAACAGCCATACAGTGTTTGCATACTTTGATATTAAACTTAGAAATTTACTATGACCCCCTTGTAATCACATTTTCAAAATAGCAATGAACGTCAGCAGAGCAGACAAATCCAAGTTCTCGTTTTGACAGGTATGTCTTTTTAAAATGTTAGTACCCAGTATCAAAAACAACAAATGATACAGATCTCCATTTAAGTCGTACTGACGAACAAACACGCGCGACATGAAATGTAAATAAAACCATATGGGCATGCTCATAAAAAAGAGACCACCATGGTATGCATTGAGACTCCCCAATGTTAATACCAAAATGGCTTCACAGGGGGTGCAGTGGCACAGTTGGTAGAGGTGCAGGCTGCAAGCCGAGAGGTCCTCTGTTCAAATCCCACCTGCGGCAACCGCGTTGTGTCCTTGGGCAAGACACTTCACCCCCATTGCCCACGTGGGGGCACGGAGACGCTGTGTACTAAGGCGTACTGCACGTCGATGGTGCACCTGTCTTCAACCAATGCTAACCCTGCTTGTGTGGAGTTGGTATGTTGGGGAGCTGACAGTTGGTTGCCGTTGCTCAGTGGTTCTCTCTGGGTACTCTGGCTTCCTCCACCCGTAAAACTGGCACGGTCATGGTTAGCCATTGTGCAGAAATATGTGACCTTAAACACCAATCAATAATTAAATGGCTTCACATGTGTGTTGTTTTTTAAACAGCTTTTCATGTCATGTTTGACAAAAGTGGATATTAAAATGAAGGTACAAAGTTATGTTTCTTTTTTGAAATGCCTTTTCATTACGACTGTTTTAGATATCCAAACAACTCATTTGATAAAATGTTATAACTGGGGTGGCCATACCACCTGGAATAATTTTCCCATTCATTTCTAAATATAAAGGCTTAGCACAGAGTGGAGAAACAAAATTGACAACACAAAAGATGTTTTTTAATTCTAATTCAGCTACAATGAAAGAATAAAGTGATATACAAAAGCAGCACATCAAAATGATTCTAAAATTTTATTTTAGGTGCAATCACTGCAATGTTATTGTGGTAATGAATAAGATGAAAACATCAACAAGACAAATAACATTTTATTTTGATTGGAAACTTGGGAAATCCCCACCGTTGGTGTAATTACTGGTATGCGTCACATTTACCTGAAAAATAATGTTGGGAAATCTTTGGTGGGCTTATTTTGGGGTGTCTTCCAATTAAATACATTTTCAGAAAGTTTGCAGCTGGGCTTATACATGGAAAGGCTCAAATGACGGGTTGGTATAGTAGTTTGAAGTGTTGTTGTTGCGACAATGTTCGCTTGTCGAGGCGAGTGAGCAAATGCATGCCTGGATGGAAAATCAGGCAGGCGATAGCGCACAGGGGCGATCGCTCTCCTCAGAATGGCAGGCCTGTTTTAATAGCATAAAATATTTTTATACTGTACCAATGACCCAGACTTAGCTGGTGCAAACTCCATTAAATTCAGGGCCAAACACAAATTTTGCCCCCCCCCCCCCCCCCCCAATCCCCAAAATTTGCATCCAAAACGAAAATTAGATGTCCTGGTAGGTCCTCCATACTTTTACTGTACTGCACATGCGCAGTGTCAAGGAGTTCTCGAAATTTCCTCCAAAATGTCATTCTTTGTTTCGCCCTGTAAACAGTGTCACCTCACTGATATTTGTGCTGTAAATCTCAGTTTCAATGATGCCAGACACGTAATTATGAGAGAAATGGTGGATATGAAGTGCATTGAGGATGAGGAGAGGAGAAAAACATTGGTTTCTGATGTTCAGGGCTGTAACTTAAAAAATTTTTATGAAAATTTATTCATATTGCCTATTTTCGAGGCATAGCCCTGTTGTTGTCATTCTTGCTATGAATGTTCCATTGTTTGTTCAGTGTTTCCTCTCTCCCTTTCCTTCATCCCCCCCCACCCCCCCCCCACCCCCCTAGCTATTCTCCCATGCTTTTGGCTTATTTTTGTAATCTTTATTACTAAAATTTCTTGGGAGTTTTGGCTTAGAAACAGAATTATTTTCTGTTCTTTCCCCATGTTTACGTCCTCACCCTAGGGGTGTTTAGGCATTTTGGTCTGTATCTACCATCTGATGCTCTGCAGTCTCTTCTGGGGAAGGCTCTGTTTAGCATCAGATAGTGTTTGAATTAGACACTGATTACTGGGCCATGTTTTCCAGTGCCTGGAGTCAGTTTTCTGGTTTGTTTACACTTTTTGTTTATGTTGACAATGGTTACTTCTGATAAGTGATTCCTTGTCTTCTACGTTGATTATTCATAGTGAGATACATTAATATTGTTCGTAAGTGTTGCATTAATTTTTTCAGAATGATTTAAAATTTTTGTCCACACTTAGGCTTTTTTGGGATCCATTTGGGCTCTGGGTTCCCTTTGGGAACTTGGGCTCTTCTGAAAAAAAAAATTTTCAAAAAAAAAAAAAAATTTTTCTTTTTGAATTGTTTTTTCATATTATTATTATAATGGATTTTTATATTATGTATCTTTATTTACAAGGTTTATTGCGGGTACTATGATTGATTATTTTTACAATGAAAGATTATTGTACAAATTGTAATGGAAGGAAGTCTTCCTCTGATTCTCATGATTTCTGCATTAATTGTAGTCAATGTACCCGCTTTAATCCTTGTTCTGTATGTAGAAATTGGGAATAGGGACATGCCGGTCCTCTCTCTGCAGGGTCACTCAAGTTTTTCACTCTCTTTTTCAGAGGAACAAGAATTGGGTGATGTTTCCGTGATGTCGTCTACCAGTGCGCGTCCGTCGTCACAATCCAGCGGCAGAAGTGCTCATGGATATAGGGCAATTGCCTAAGAGGCACCTAGTAGGGTCGACGGCATTGGCGTCAACGTCCGCTAGCTTGCCCGGTGTCGCGTCCATTTACCGAATGGTATAGCACCCGGGTTCGTCCGTTGCGGTCCAGGAAGGAAATAAGGGTGTTGCGAGCACTATAAACATTCCACAGGCACACCCAGTGACGACGGAACTTGGTTTTGGATGGAAGAAGCCTTTGGGTTCGGTCCCTAGCTCGTCCAGCTCAGCACGGGCTGCGAGCGAGAGAGGTCTCTCTCTCGTACAACAACATCGCGGTCTGGATGTTGTTGTACAAAACGTTCCTCAGTCAGAGCTTACGTCCACCCCTCGGGACGCTCCGGTGTATAAACAGTCCGGAGAGACTGTATCAAGGGCTTCTTCCTCCTCACATCAGCGCACTCGACCGCACCTTGGCTACGTGACCACCGATATCCAGCCGGCATCGCCTTCCAGAGATTCCTCGACAGCCAGGTCACGCCATCTGATAGCCAAGGATTCGAGGCCACCTTCATCTGGACGTTTACATAAGAGACGTATGCAAGAGACAACGTCCACGGAGCTTCCTGCGGCTAAATCACTAAGACCGCAGCTCCGCAGGCCTTGTTAACGGATGTGCTATCACAGATAGCACAAATCATAGCAGCATCCCAGCATCCGGCAAGCCCTATCAGAGCAGGAAGAATCTGATGATGCTGGGTCTGTGCGTTCCGCAGCTGGATCGGGAGCAGATGACCGAGATATCCAAGAGATCCGTCAGGATGGCGAAAGGGATATGGATGAATTGGAGTTCTCCCTTTCGGAACAACACAAAATCGCCATCGAGTTAATCCGGCATTTTCTTCCTGATGTTGTTCCAGCGAACCAGGATGCTGCTCAGCTGGATAGGAGGCTTATAGCGCCACTGGACACCAAATTTTTTAATCGGTTTAGGGACACCGTCCCTGAGTTTCCGTCTCAGTCCAGGAATGTCTCGCAGACATTTGAACTTTTGAATGACGCTATCGGTAAACTTGCTGGTAAATCGGGCAAGTCAGCCTTCCTATCGGCTAATGCTCTTAATCTGCCTTTCATTAATTCAAGGAATAGATTTGAAACTGCAGGACAGGGCGTTCAGAGAGTTCCTCTGCATCTAGACGACCAGGCTGAAGACCTTGAATTATCCATGCCGTCATCTATGTCTATTCATAGCTCTACCTTGGAAACTACAATATCTTCGAATAGAGCAAATTTAGATGCACTCTCGTATGCAGATCACCTTACCAGAGCATTGTCGTTACGCCTTGAAGGGCAAGAATTTCACGACGTACAAATGTCTTTGAGAGTTCTGTCAAGGGCTATTGCCTATTCTACATATAACTGTGCCCTTTCAGTGGCTAACTGGAGTTGGTTAGACGTGACGGAACCCTAGCTACGTCCACGAGAGTGGATAGTAAGGTGAAAAACTCTCTCAGAGTCGCTCCGGTCTCCAGAGAGCTTCTCTTTGACGGCAAGCTTTCTGCTATTTACGATTAGTTAACTATGAAAGCTTCACACTCTCTGCTTTTCAAGTCCACTTCTAATAAGTCGGAACCAGCAGAAAAAAGTAGGCCTGGATCTTCTGGGATGAGCACGTCCAGGGGAAGTTCCTTTAGAGGTGCGTACGCGCCCTCTAGGTCTTATTCTCGAGACCGTCAAGGCAGTGACTCTAGCAGGGACCGTAACGCTGGCCGTAATAATAGGTCAGATGCCCCAAGGTTGACGGCACGAGGTGCGGGTCGGGGAGGACGTGGTTTCTCCTTCCGCAAGCCTCGCAGGTCCAGGAAGTGATGTTGTAGACCTCTGTCACGTTCCTGTGGGCGGAAGGTTGTCTAGTTATTTACAAAATTGGGAATTGATTACGGAGGACCCTTGGGTTCGAAGGGAAATTGCAGAAGGACTGAAACTTGCCTTCAAAGGAAAACCTCCATTGACTCGTAGTCCAAGATGGACTCAACTTCCGTCGAATATTCTAAGAAGAGACGTACTTCTTTCGGAAGTTCAGTCTCTTTTTCTGAAAAACACGATAGAGGTCGTAGAAAACCAGGAATCTCCAGGTTTCTACAGCCATCTGTTTCTGGTTCCCAAACCAGATGGCTCCTTTCGTCCAGTAATAGATTTAAGCTGGATAAACAAGCTGATTGTGGCTCCAAAATTTTATATAGAGACCATTCGATCAGTCAGAACGAGCATTCGAGTGAACGACTATGCTGCGAGCATAGATCTCAAGGATGCGTACTTTCACGTCATGGTACATCCGGCGTTCAGAAAATATCTTCGTTTCGCTGTCCTAGGTGTTGTATATCAGTTCCAGGCGATGTGCTTCGGTCTGAATCTAGCGCCCTGGGCTTTCACTCGGATAATGAACTCGGTCATGACTTACTTCCGAGCTCATTCGTTTGCGGTAACGTCGACCTACCTGGATGTTATTCTTCAGAGGTACGACAACGAGTTAACGCTTCAGAACGATGTGCAGAATCTTCTACTATTGCTCCAACGTCTCGGTTTTATAGTAAACAAACAGAAATTGGATCTGGTGCCGTCCAAGTCATTCACCCACCTGGGGATGAGATTCGAGATGCACAACAACCTCGTTTGTCTGCCATTAACCAGAGCGAAATTAGTCAGTTGTTATGCTCGCTATGTCTAAACTCAGAGAAGGTTACAGTGAGAGAATCCATGAGACTGATAGGTCTGTGCGGAGCTGCCTCTGATCTCATTCCAATGGGGCGACTACGCACTCATCCTCTCCAAATCTTTCTGACTCAGAATTGGAAAGTGAAGACTCATTCGCTCGATGCGGACATCCTCTTGTCAAGTGAAACAAGAGATTCAGACTTGGGCAGACATTCAGTGGTTAACTCAGGGAGTTCCACTGCAATTGCCGGATCCGAGTTTTACTATTATGATGGATGCCAGTCAAACAGGTTGGGGTGCGACACTATGCCCATCGGATTCGAGGTGCCAGGGTCTTTGGGATCCTCAATTTTTAGGCAAGCACATAAATATCAAAGAAATGATGTCAATTTGGCTTGCGTTGCCTCATTGGATGGATGTTATTCAGAACACACACGTTCAAATTTTGTCCGACAGTACAACAGTAGTAGCGTATATTCGGAATCAGGGAGGCACTCATTCTGTTCCAAAGCGGAAAGAATCCTTCTGTTTGTACTGGAACATCAGGTTCTACTATCGGTCTGTCATATTCCGGGTCGTCTGAATGTGTTAGCAGACTCCCTTTTATGGAAGGGTCGCCTGTTGCCGTCGGAATGGACTCTCAACAAACAGGTTTTCAATCAGATTTGCTACCAATGGGAGCGACAAATGATAGATTTGTTTGCGACACATCTCAACAATCAGTTGCAGACTTACGCGTCCCCATGTCCGGTTCCTCGAGCGTTTACAGTAGACGCTCTGTCGATCCCGTGGGATGGGATAATAGGATATGCGTATCCTCCAGCGCCGCTGATTCAGCAGATATTGCTCAAGATAAAGCAATCCCACTGCAAGATTCTGTTGGTCGCATCTCTCTCACCACAGAGACCCTGGATAAATCTACTCAGGTGTCTGTTGAGGGACATGCCGTGGAAGCTTCCTCCACGGGAGGATCTTCTGTCGCAGGGGAAATTGCGCACGCTTCACCACAATCTGCAAGGTCTCAACCTTCACATATTTCCGTTGTGCGGTCCTTCTTGCACAGTAAGGGTTTTACAGGATGAGCAGTGGACACAATTTCTAACTGCAGGAGGACTTCCTCTTCGCTAAATTATGCTGCAAAGTGGAAGGTCTTTCGCCAGTGGTGTAGGGATCACTCTGTGGATTTATATGATCCCTCCATTCCTGACATTGCTAATTTTCTGGTCTATTTGTTTATCAAACTGCAGCCTGTTACTATCAAGGGTTATAGGTCTATGTTATCTGATACCTACGCTCACTATGATACATTAATGATTGGTTCTAATGTCTCTTTATCTAAATTAGTTAGAAACTTTTCGAAAAATAGACCTAGAACTCTTAGATTAATTCCGAAATGGAATTTAGCATGGGTTCTTCTTAAGCTAAAAGAAGCACCTTTTGAGCCTTTTGATACAGTGGACTTCAAATTCTTAACATATAAGACAGCTTTTCTCTTAGCCTTCTCTTCTGCTAGAAGAGTTAGTGAGCTTCATGCTTTATCGGTAGATGATTCTCATTATCATAGTGTTGGTAATACTATTACTTTTACTACTAATGTTGGATTTTTGGCTAAGAATCAGGCTCCTAATAAGTATCCTGAACCTATTGTTGTTAGGGCCCTTCTGTCTTCAGATGGGCGCTTCGAAGAAGTGGGGGCTATATAGGAATCGCCCTGTATGTCCGTACGTCCATCCGTCTGTACGTCCATCCGTCCGTCCGTACGTCTTTCCGTCCGGACAAATTCTTGTGTGCGCAACTCCTACATTAATGAACCGATTTTGATGAAACCTTCATCTCTACTAAGTGAACATGTGCATATTCCAAACTTTTTGATCTGCGACAATTTTAACCAGGTTATCTCTCTTGAACTTTGATTTAATATGGGTTTCTATATGAAATTCTTGTGTGCGCAACTCCTCCTACATTTATCAATCAGTTTGGACAAAACTTTTCAGACATCATCACTACTAGTGAACATGCGCATATTCCAAGATTTTTGATCTGCGACAATTTTAACCGGGTTATCTCCCCTTGACTTAGTTTTATTGTGTCTTTCCATCCGAACAAATTCTTGTGTGCACAACTTCTCCTACATTAATGAACCGATTTTGATGAAACCTTTCAAACATCATCTCTACTAAGTGAACATGTGCATATTCCAAACTTTTTAATCTGCGACAATTTTAACCAGGTTATCTCTCTTGAACTTTGATTTAATATGGGTTTCTACATGAAATTCTTGTGTGCGCAACTCCTCCTACATTTATTAATCAATTTGGACCAAACTTTTCAGACATCATCACTACTAAGTGAATATGCGCATATTCCAAGATTTTTGATCTGCGACAATTTTAACCAGGTTATCTCCCTTTGACTTAGATTTATTATGTCTTTCCGTTCGAACAAATTCTTGTGTGCGCAACTCCTCCTACATTAATGAACCGATTTTGATGAAACCTTTCAAACATCATCTCTACTAAGTGAACATGTCCATATTCCAAACTTTTTGATCTGCGATAATTTTAACCAGGTTATCTCTCTTGAACTTTGATTTAATATGGGTTTCTGCATGAATTCTTGTGTGCGCAACTCCTCCTACATTTATCAATCAATTTGGACGAAAGTTTACAGACATCATCACTACTAAGTGAACATGCGCATATTCCAAAATTTTTGAGCTGTGGCGATTTTAACTAGGTTATCTCCCTTTAACTTAGATTTATTATGGGTTTCTACATGAAATTCTTGTGCGTGCAACTCCTCCTACATTTATCAATCAATTTTGACGAAACCTTTCAAACATTATCACAACTAAGTGAACATATGCATATTCCCAAATTTTTGATCTGCGACAATTTTAACCAGGTTATCTCCCTTTAACTTGGATTTATTATGGGTTTTCAAATGGGATTCTTGTGTGTGCAACTCCTCCTACATTAATGAACCGATTTTGAATACATGTTGCACATTGTAAATGTGTTTTTCCAAATGTAAACCATATATGTGTGGGCTCTTTAAGTATTCAGTGCTGTTCTGTGGAAGGCCACATGCAAATACAAATTTCAACAACAAAAAATGATCTTTATGTATACATTTCCTTATGGCCTTCGATACATGATCAGAAGTGCATTCCTCTAAAAACCCAAAGCGGGGGTATTAATCACCTTCAGTGATAGTTCTAGTTGAGTGATATTCTGAGCTATTTATTTATTTATTAAGAAGAAAGGGGGACGCGGTGATTCATTAGATAGAGGTGCAGGCTGCAAGCCAAGAGATACTCGGTTCAAATTCCACCTGCGGCAACCGCATTGTGTCCTTGGGCATGACACTTCACCCCATTGCCAACATGGGGGCACAGTGGCATTGTGCACTAAGGTGTACTGCACGTCGATGGTTTACTTGTCTTCAATGCTAACCCTGTTTGTGTGGAGTTAGTATGTTGGGGAGCTGACAGTTGCTCAGTGGTTCTCTTCGTGTACTCCAGCTTCCTCTGCCCGTAAAACTGTTGTGGTCACGATTAGCCGTTGTGCAGAAGTATGTGTCCTTAAGCACCAATAAATAAATAAATAATTAAGAAGAAAAATTACGAACCTGCCGGATTTTCTTTAACTCGTTGAGTGCTAATTTTTTTTGAAAGGTGATTTGAAACATGGGTATTTTAAAAAATTTAAAAATATACCCTGCTACCAACACAAGTTGCCTTAGTTTAGCAAGATTTTGTTCATAAATAATTATTTTATTAATAGGTGCTCTCCAATAAATTACAACCAAACAATTGTATATGAAGAAATGTTCCTCTTCTGCTGACCAAACCTCTAGCTAATTCAAACAGTGTAAAACAACTAATGTGGCTTCCAGCACTTTCAATAGAGCCTTGATAGTGGCTTCTATCACTCAACCAGTTAAGAGATATGTCCCTTTGTCAGAAAATGTATATGTCAGATTTGACGTTTGCACCACAACATCAACAGTCATGCCTTCAGATTTGTACTGATTTGTTAGAATCAGTTTGAGTCTCAAGAACTCCTGCTATGAGAATCAATTTTCAGTTCTTAACCCTTTACCTAACATGAAAAGCAGACAACACTTGCAAAAAAATTCTTGAATAACTAATTTTTTTAAATTTTTGTCTCAAAAACATAGCTTATGACCTCTCTTTGGATTGAGCTCAATGAGCTCATTCCAAAGAGGGGTCATAAGCTATGTTTTTGAGACAAAAATGAAAAAAATAATGAAAATTAATTGGTGATTCCTGTGAATAGTGCTGGTCGGTTTTGGCTGTTGTGTTGGGGAAAGGGTTAATGTAGAATTTGAGAATGATGTTATACCCTTGTCCTTGTGAGTGCAATGAGAATATATTCCACAGTAAAATACAAATATCATATTTATATACTTACTAAAGGTTGTTTTGCTGATGGAAGTTACAGTACATTGGTAGTGGTGTCTTTTGAAGTCTTGCCTGTTTTGGTAACCATGACCTCATAAGACATCACTGCAAAGTCAAAGTGTTCTACATTGTGTCCTTGGGCAAGACACTTAATTCAGATTGCCCAAGTGGGGGCACAAGGGTGCTTTGTGCTACAATGTATTGCTTTCAACCACTGCTTACCTTGCTTGTTCTCGGTTTAATAAGCTGTTAGTTTTTTGCCATACCCTGATGGTTGATGTGAATCTGACTAATGTGATATGACCCTGTTTATCATGTTAGACATTTAATATGAGAGGAGAAAGCCAGAGAGAACCATCAAACAGGATAAGTAACTATCAGACTTGCAAAATATTGTTTACCAATCATAAGTGAATCTTGATCTCAGTTGAGAATATGGGTGCACTAGTACAAGCTTTTGAGACCTGGCAGTTTGACCGTTTTCAACTGGTAAATCGAATGATTTTCTCTTTGTTTCCTGATGCTTGTCGCTTTTTCAGTTCCTGGGTTACCGTTGAGGTGTTGTATGATGTGGACTGAAGTGTCGTCAGTGGTGTGGTTAATTGAGTTAAAGTGATTTGATAATTGTGTCATGGAAATTGTTACAACAGTTGTTGAATTGGTGGTGGTTTTCTGTCCCTTCAGTCAAAATCATGAAAATATCAATGTATCTAGTATGTGTGTGGGCGTGATGGTGCGCTTTGAAGTAATTTTCATTCTAATTCCCCCATGAATATGTTGGCATAAGTGAAGGTCTCCTTTGTGCCCATGCAAGTGCCATAAATTTGTTTGTAATGGTCCCCATTAAATTCAATGTTATTGTTCTGTACAACATATTTTAAAGGTGAAAGTTGGTTGTTATATTGTAAATTCCATTTTAGTTGTTTGCGTCTCAGACATTGGCCTACAGAAAGTAGTCCCTCTTGATTTGAGATATTAGAGTAAAGAGAAGTGACGTCCATTGTAACTAATACATGTTGTTCTAGTTTAATGGTTCTAACAGTGGCGTTTCAGTACTTCTTTTTGTGTTCCTGTGGGTGTCGCTAATCTTTGTATATAACTGGAGCTGCCAGTAGCGTCTTCGTCGGTCTAAATCCTTTTGTTAGGTCAGTTCTCAATGATGGTGGTATTCGATTCTGATGATTCTAATAGTGACTGTGTGTCTATTGACATCTGACTGCTGCTTCTGGATACATCAGTAGGTTCTGTTGCCATCTTTTGGTGATGAAAGCATATACAAATTATCAGAGTAATCCAAAAGAAAGTAAGATTCCTTGAGTATTAGCAGACTGGTTTCAAACCTTTTTGTTCTCATCAGTGTTTTTTCTCAGTTGAGTTATTCGAACATTATTTGAAGGCATTGCATACAAGGGCTGCACGATATTCAAAACTGAATACCGGTATCGGTATTTAAAAAAATATCGCGGTATACCGGTATATCGAAAACTGTTTAGATATATGAACACAAGTACCTCAATCGACACTCGAGGCATCACAGTTGGAAAGAATTAGCATACCTTGATGATGCAGTTCGAAAAACCTTTTCCCAACGCAGAAGATATCAGAATTTATTATTTTCAAAATAAGATTTTTCCCAAAGATTTCAATAAAGCTATATCATGTGACCCCTCATTGGAACGAGCTCAATGAGCTCGTTCCAATGAGGGGTCACATGATATAGTTTTGTTGAAATTTTTGAAAATTTTATCTGTTTATTATTATTTTTCATTATTAATGATAATTATATTATTTAACCCTTCATCTAACGTAAGGCCAGAGCTATTCTCAAAAATCGCCAATTAATTTTCATTATTTTTTCATTTTTTGTCTCTAAAACATAGGTTATGACCTCTCATTGGAACAAGCTCATTCCAACGAGGGGTCATAACGTATGTTTTTGAGACAAAAAATGAAAATAATAGCTATTCAAGAAATTTTTTTGCAAATGTCGTCTACTTTTCATATTAGGTAAAGGGTTAAAAAAACAAAAAACAATGAAGTCCCCATTACACCCATGGCAAAGCATCTTCATTTGCGTGCACGGATACATGACACAATTGTTGATTGCACAATTCACTTGTGAAGTTATCGTTTATAATCAAACCCGGAAATTCCAGTAAATCACACTTTGGAAAGTAATAAAATTAAATAATTAAAATAAATAAGATAACAAATCAGAACAATTACATATATTAACCCTCTGTACACTGGTAACGAAATAAGAGAAGCTGTGTCGTTGAGCCCTGTCAAACAAGATTGCATTGATTAAATTCCAAGTTGCATCATAGGAAAAATTTGCCGCTTGAAATTTGGTACTTTGACATCAGTGTGCAGAGGGGCAGTATTTCTAAAACTGGAAATAAACATAATGCAGCCAACATTGGTGAGACAGACTTGTCTTGACTAAATATGTTCCTACCGGTTGATGTTTGTCGATTAAAGGTCATGGTGGCAAATCAATAATGTCTGGCCAAATCAGTTTTCATTAGAACGGAATTCCAATGGGTGTAATGCACATGAACTTCTTGAATTTGTCATTGACCGCTGCTGTATTCCGCCATCTGAAAGATAGTCTTCTAAAGCATCAGTGTAATAAGGGCACCAATACCAGAGAGGAAAAATTTTTCATCTCATCTCATCATACATACACACTGATATTGATAATTTTTTTATTATTCAATCAAATTGTTTGACCAGAAATAAAGTTATTGAATGTAATTTTAAACAGGGTTTTATCCATGGAAACTGGAAAAGGGGGTGGGTGGTGTGGGGAAGGCTTTTGGAGATCTTAACAGGTGTGATTTTCATTTTTTAGCTCACCTGAGCGAAGCTCAGTGGGAGCTTTACTGATCACATTCTGTCCATCGTCATCCGGCGTTAACTTTACATTATCAACTTCTCCTTCAAAACCACTAGCCCAGTTTTATTCAGATGTTGGGTAAATGTTTATTACCTAATGCCAATTCAGATTTGTTCAAATGAAGTTGCCCCTCCTCCTGGGTGGTGCCATGCCCCCAAGGGGCACCAAAATCTTTGAAAATCTCCTTCTCATGAACCAGCAGTAGCAGAGACTGGATATATGGTATGCAGCTTCCTTTTAAGGTGTAGATTCAGATTTGTTCAAGAGAAGTTTGATGGGCTATATTTGGCATCGTTGTGGGGCAAAATTTTTGGCCCCACCCAAAATTTCTATTTTCCGAACCGAGAGGCTAATTTGAACCAAATTTTAGGTGAGGGCTTATTGGGTCATAAGTACCTAATTTAGCCCAATTTTTTCCCCGTAGCCCCATGGGAACCACAGGAGCTCAAAATAGAAAAAAATTAAAATGCCCATATCTCCAAAACTGCACAGCACTGAGAATGTTTATTTGGGGTGTGAAGCTTCCTTAGGACCAACAGAAAGGATTGGTAAAAAAAAGTTGCCATCGGTTTTATCATAGGGTACAGTTTTGGGACTTTGAAAAAGTGGTGAGTCGGCATTTTTTAACACTGTAGGCAATGGGAAAAACATTAAAAAATCTTCTCCAGATCCAGTAGACAGAATCTTTTGATATTTGGTATGCAACATTATGGAGTAGATCTGATTCAAGTTTGTTCAAATTGGCCCCCTGGATTCATATTTGGGCTCACTATAGAAGCCTGAATTCGAACTTAGTATAGCGTCGTGAAATACACAAACACAAACACTGCACAATGTATAAAATAGTGAATCAAAAAGTCCCTGATTATTTAGTTAACTTATTACCTGGGGACTGAGGAACCTACAGCCTATGCAATGCAGATCATTTTACCATGTATCAATCCCGAACCGAACATTTTAAAAGATCCTTCTTGCCATCCATGGTAGTGGCTTGGAATAATTTACCTCAATATGTGTCATCAGCTGAAACTATAAATGAGTTTAAAACTAAAATTAAGCTATTAAAATTAAATCCTGTCGTGAAACCTCTGCTCTATTTCTCCTCCGGAACAAGGAAACTGAATATTCTACATCGTAGGTTAAGGAATGGTTGTAGCGAACTGAACGGTGATAAATATGAAAATTATATATCTGATACGTCCAGGTGTAGTTGTGGACACGTACTTGAAAACAGTTTTCGTTACTTCTTCGAATGTCCTCACTATGTAGTCCAGCGTGAAATCCTCTTTAGACAACTTTCTCAATTTAACATTACCTCCACAGATGATGTTCTTTTCGGAAAACCTAATTCATCATAAAATGAAAACAATCTGATTTTTGTGTTAGTACAGTCCTTTATTTCAGGTAGCAATCGTTTTAGTTAACTGTCAACCATACCCCTTTTTGGTGTGCCTTCTCTCCAACATCAAGTTAAGGCTCGGTGATGACTTGCGATGGCCGCATCCGTACTATTAAGGACACAACACTCAACTATCCTCTGCTTTCTTTTGCTTTATACCATCTTATCCCACACCTGCATGTTGTGTCTTTCACTTGTCTTCAGCTACTATTAATGAGATCCTGGATGTCCACGTCAGATTGTATGCAGTGCAGTGGGTGATAGATTCATTCTGATAGATGATAATGCCCATCCTCATGTTGCCCATGCTGTCCGGGAATGCCGACAGAGGGAGGGGATTGAACATATGGACTGGCCAGCAAGATCCCCTGATCGCAATCCAATCGAACATGCCTCAAATGAGTTGCATCTTGCAATTTCAGTCTGTTTAGTCCAACCAAGAAGTGTCCAGGAGCTTGGTCCATGCTTGTCCAAGAATGGAACAACATCCCACAAAGCACCATCTGGAATCTGATTGGGAGCATGAGAAGGCATTGTCAAGTTGTAATTAACAATAATGGGTCTCATACTGGATATTGAACCCATATCAGTTCACTCCGTCAAAAATTTCCTCTTTTACCAATAATATCCATTTTCCATGGTTATGGTATTCAAAAGCTAAAAAATAATGTAGATCACAAACAAAATCTTAATTTCTGTGCTTAAATCATTAAAGATAATAATTAAAAATAAAATATATACACATTTCATAACAATATTTCAACTAAAATGTAAAACAGGTAGTTGGATATACTTGGTGCTTAGCAAACTTTGAGGAGTATACAGTATAAAGCCACTAAAGTGCAATTTTAAAAACAATTGAATTTATTGCCAAATTTATTAGTCAATGGCACTGTTATGATTCACTACTTAGTCACTGGTAAACATTGATTATCAAATGTAAGCATCAACTGAACTCTTATAGGTGTTTCAGTGGTAAACTCTCTCTGTGTACTGTTATGTATCAGAGTAGCTGTTTGTGAGTGATTAATCAGTTCCAAGTTCAAGCTAATTTACAAAATATTCACTGGCTAATTGGTTAATCTATTCAGCAGCAGTTATTTCTTAGTTAATGTCATCTGGTATTTTGTAAGCAATATGACTTGATCATTCTGAATTATGTGTCCACTATTCTACAACTTGAGCAATTCAACATTTTTCATAAAAGAAATACTTGGCTTTCTTACAGATATAGCATCTGTCAGTATAAAATAAACTCATTAGAGCCTGAATAGGCCTCTGTAAGTTGCTGAGTTTATTAAGGATGGCTTGGTAGATGGGGAATATATGGAAATTTCTGGAAAGACTCTGACCTTGAGGCCAGTGGGCAGAAGTATAGCCACAGGGATCTAGATCACCAAATATTTCACCCCTGCCCCCCTCTACTCCCCCCCCCCCAATGATCCCCATGGAGCAACAAGAAATGTAAAAACACATAACAATCCACATTTAGTGTAAAATAAGGTTCCTTCAAGTCCCAGAATATCCCAGATAGTACCATTGGGGCACAGTTTTCAAATACATGCCTGGTAGAAGCCAGACCCTCTACCAGTGGCAGGGTGTTGGAAGTTAGGGGCAGGTCTGTGTCATCAAGAAAGAACCAACCAGAAAAAAAATTCATTATATGCAGTGTCTCATTCATTCCATTAACCCCACCATAACTGTTCCACGCCCTCCTCAACTCAGGTCTCCCATTATATACCAGTGACAAATCAAGTGGTCCCTGTTCCCCTGCTCCCCACCCCTCTGTTCCCCACAGAAAATAAAAGAAAAATAGCCTGTGCTCCTGCAAATATTATTAATTTCTATCTGGCTTCTGTCTTCCAGTAGGTCATTAGCAAGTGGTACGCTCATCTGCCTAATAAAGGTGATGTCGCAATAATAATTTTGAAACATTTTAGCCATAATTGTTATTTGGAAATGAGACAAAATTCCATCTCTATTATTAATTTTAATCAAAAATGCAGAACATCACCATTACTATGTCCCTGACCTCCTTGGGATGTTAGCTGGGTATATAGTCGAGGTCTCCATCATCCATCTGGACATCTATGCACCTGTATGTCCATACATCTATCCATACAAAGATTTTGTATTATAACTCTGGCATCAGTTGTTGGATTTTGATGTCCTTTAGTATGATTATAGAGCAGCATGGGGGCAATGACTTCCATAAATCATGGGTTTTGCCCACACTTTCATACCAGAGTTACTGCCCTTATCACACCTAGAAAAGTAGTAAAATGAATGTTTTGCATTATTATAACTCTGGCATCAGTCTACACCTCAAATTATTCTTGTTGAAAACATAGCATGTAGGGGGCAGAACTTAACATATTCTCAATTATCACAATTCTTTTTTCATAATTCTTTCACTGAACATTATATTTTTCATCAAATACTACCCACAGTCAAGTTAAGATGCAGTGTCATTGACACTTTCATTGTTAGAGGGTAATATGCAATCAAAGTGTGTTCCTTGCCAACAGGTTTTGACATTGGTGCACATTCTTTTATATTGCACTGATTTTAATCATATCAGAGGACAGCATTTCCCTGTAGGATCTCTACGAGATCTATTTTATCATACAGGCCTGCACCAAATTCTATCATTTCTTAAAGTAATCAACCTTTTTACTAAATTTTAAAAATTGTTTTTATTCTTTTAACTGGTTGAGTGCTTGGAGCCACTATAATGGCTCTATTGAAAAGAGCTGGAAGCCACTTCAGTGCCTTTACACTGTATGCATTAGCTTAATGTTCGCTCTGCAGTAGAAGAAAAGTTTCTTACATAAAAGGGTTTGGTTACAATTTATTGGAGAGTGCTATTGGCACTCTCCAATAAATTGTAACCAAACAATTATTTATGAACAAAATCTTGCTAAACTGAGGCCACTCTAGCTTGTAGCATGGTATCTTTGAAAAAAATTACCCATGTTTCAAATCACCTTTCAAAATTAATTTTAACATGCTACCAGTTAAACTAGTCTCAAATCACCATGTTGATTTATAAGGTATTCACTATACTATCATCGGGAGCGCGATGGCTCAGTAGGGAGAGGTTTATTAAGGGTGGTCCTCGGTTCGAATCCCACCTGCGGCAACCACGTTGTGTCCTTGGGCAAGACACTTCATCTCCATTGCCCGTGTGGGGGCACGATGACGCCGTGTACTAAGGCGTACTGCACGTCGATGGTACGCATGTCTTCAACCAATCTAACCCTGCCTGTGCTGCAGTGCGGAGTTATGATGTTGGGGAGCTGGCAGCTGCTCGGTGTTTCTCTCCGGGTACTCCGGCTTCCTCCACCCGTAAAACTGTCACGGTCATGATTAGCCACTGTGCATAAATATGTGACCTTAACCATCAATAAATAAATAAATAAATAAATATACTATCATCACTCAATACTATTATTATCATTATTATCAGGCTGGTGTGAGTACAGAAAAGATGAATGATGTGATGGACAACAAACAGTTAACTGGATGATGGCTAGAAGCCCATATTTAGGCTCCATTGTGAAGTGTAGGTGTCACAAATTAAAGATTCCATCTTCTGCAGATGTGCTTTATATATTATCTTGGGAGTAAAATTATTTAGTATATGGATTTGCCTTGTCACAATATATGGGTGAGTGCCTGCTCCCATAAATGGTAACAAGGCAAAGACTTGTGAATATATTTGGACAATGAAAAATAATTTAGCCCTCTAAAATTAGGTAGAAGTAATTCAACTGTTGAATGGCTGTAGGACTGAATTATCACTTATTCTCTCCAAACAGGTACCCCAAAATTATGTCCATTTGCTACAGAGTGTTTTAACCCTTTGAACCCTGGTGGTTACTTATTTCTTTATTTATTAGGATTTAACAACACTTTCGACAGCCAGGGTCACCTTGTGTCAGACAGTTTCACGGGTGGAGGAAGCCAGAGTACCTGGAGAGAACCATCGAGCAATGGTCAAACTAGATGGAATTAGCTAAATTTCTAGTTAAATTATGGGAAGTATTTGCAGCTGGGAATTTTGATGCTTCCAATTTGGAGGGTTAAAGCTGATGATGTAAATGCATGTTATTACTTGCATTGAAAGGCTGCAGGAATATCCATTGTTCTTTCTTCTCCTCTAATGACTTCTTTTTTCTTCATGCAAACCCGGAAAGTGAAGTAGCGCTTATTTATTGTGGTAAACAAGCTCTGTTTTACTGGCAAAATAGGACCTTGTCACCAATGTCAGGGGTGGAAGTCCTCTAAAATGGGCATCATGGGTATATATGATTGGATGGACTTGACTTTACTTCTTTATTATCCATGTACATAGTTTCTGGAAAACTTCATGATTCATTCAGGCTGTCAGATTTTGAGGGAAGTGCATGAGTGTCAGGTTCAATTTTTATCAGTTATTCTCTCCCTTTGCATGTGCGGTTAATTACTAAGTCTGATCTTTCATACAAGAGTCACTGAACACATCAAAATGTTATTACTTCATAGAAATGTTTGTTGCATAATTTTTTTTAGCAATTATCTATGTAGATGAACTTAATCGCTTACTCTGCTGCCCTGGTATTTTAATGGAAGAGTGCCAGTACTGCAAAATAGTTCTAAATATTACAACCTTTCACATTTTTCTCTTATCTGTGAAGTTTATTTTTGATGGTTAAAAAATATTTATGAACATAGAAATTTATTCCAGCCTTGTTATCATGAGAATAAATTCCTTAAGGGATTTGATTAATTTATTTTTCTTTATTTCAAATGCAGCCATAACAACAGGCCTGCACAATTTGAAAGAAATACAACCCTTTACCTAACAGATTGACACCCCACCTGCATAATTTACAAATTAAGCAGTTGAAAAGATAAATATTTTTTACAATATTTCAACAAAACCATATCATGTGACCCCTCGTTGCAATAAGCTCATCACGTTCATTCCAATGTGGATTGAATGATAGGGTTTGGTTGAAATTCTTTGAAAAAAATGAAAAAAAAACACTAATTAAAATAATAAATTTTGTTATCCTTAGCATTGGGCAAAGGGTTAACCCTCTGCACATTGATATTAAAATTCCAAAATTTGAAGCAGCAAATTTTTCCCACAATTCAACTATTTGCAGCTTGAAATTTTGATATTCTGACAACACTGTGCAAAGGGTGTACTTAATTTTTAGCAGATAAACATTTTTTTCAGTTTATTGTTTCCGTAACCCCTCATAGGTTTTGGAGAAAGAGACTGGCAAGGTATGAATACATGTACTCACATGGTTACTGCTCTTCCAGGCTCCAAATAAACATATATGTATGCAAAGTCCCATTTATTGCGAAGTTGAGAAATACTCTTAGATGTCTAGACAACTTAACCCAAACAGTAAATTTTAAAATACAGCCAATTCCTAATCTCTTAAAAAATACCATGTGTTGTGGTGTGTAGCCACCGGCCCGCCTGTATTGACTAATGTGAAAGTAATTAAAACCTGTACATTACAGTTTCCTGCAAATACTCTCAATAGAGTTCCATACATATGCTTTGTATTGTAAATTTCAAGTGCTTGAGTAGGTGTGTGTTTGGGTGCTACAGAAAAATGGATTCAAGAGATGCAATTAATGGTACACCTAACCTACCTTTTAGAGAGTGGATTCAAGAGATGCAGTTAATTGCACACCTAACCTACCTTTTAGAGATTCAGAAAATTGTTTTTGTGCACCTAGAACTTGAAGACCTGCAATTGAACATTAATTTAATGGGGGTGAACAAAAAGTCTGCTGCCTTTTTTCTTAAGTTGAACCATAGGTGAACAAAATGATCAAATGCCAAATGTGTCCAGGCCTGATTAGCGGAAATTTTGCTTGGGCCTTTTGTGGTTTTCCACATGACTATAGTTAATATTTGGGAAGAAACTCTACTCCACAGGTATTTTGATGATTATCCACTATAGCTCAAGAACATTAGGTTTCACTAGGGAAAAAAATCGGAGAAAGCTGATTTTTTCAGGGAATGTCGAGTACATGTCACTGAACGATTAGACAAAGGTCCCCTAAAATCCCAGTTGAGCTTTTTTTCTACAGCCTTTCTTCGAAAACGCGTTTGAAAAAAAAAAAAAAAATCGCACGAACTTTGTAACCTCGAATTGATCCAACTGTATTTTTTGTTTACGCGTATTTCGAGCTACATAATGTCTAATATACATTTACCTAGAGGAAAATGTGCATTCTGTGACAATTTCTGCGAAAAATTATTGAAAATTCACAAAAAGTATCGGATTTACGCAAAAAATGACGATTTTCCTAACGGATTTGCCCAAAGGGTCGTAGTACAGAACGGGATGTTAGTTGGACAGACGATAAAAAATCCACCACCATTTGAAGAGTTTTATCATTGCTTACAAAATAGACATTATGGAAGACCCCCTCTGCTTCTGGCCGAGTTCCCCTTTTGGCATAAAATTCGTCAGCATGAGAACTCAACTATTTTCAGGCTTGGGACCGAACAGACACGTCTGTGTCTGGCAGCATTAGATCAATAAATAATATTTACAGAATGTACAAAAATCAATAAATAATATTTACAGAATGTACAAATCAATCAACATGGATTAAGTTACATTGACTATTATCAACGCTATATACAGAAATGACATGACCTATATACATATTATTCATCGAACTCAGACATTTCCGACAGGACAGTGTTTCTGTGGTTGTTACAAGAATCCGAACTGCAATTACACAAACCTGAGCAAGAGAGTCCTGCCTTCTTACACCCACACCTTTTTGTACAAGCACTCTTGCAACCACAACTGATCAGATTCAGTAGGTTATCGGGGGCACATGGCTTTGTGGCTGCAGTCGGTACAAGAAGTCCATTGTCTAGCGACCACCCCCAATCCGTCGGAGGAAGCGAAGTGCCCAGCCATTGTTGGACCTGGAGATAACATCTGTAGACATGTTGTTGTGCAGCATCGCTGCTTGGTGGGAGTGAGGCTAGGTCGATGGGTTTATTCAGTTTAGATTTTGCTACATAACGCTTGTAAGTGACATATCTATATTGGTCGAGAGAGGAAACAGTTTTACTCCTGTATAAGATCAGGAGAAGTTGTTCCCCGGCAGCGGCTACTGCACTTGGTGTACTGTCATCCGCCAAAATTGTGTTGACATACTGTTGTGAGTCGCTAGTAACATCGGAGACAATTGTACTGAATACTTTCTTCTTACCAACTCGAAAGAGTGCAGAAGTAGTGTCACAACCACTTATAGAATGTGCTACAAGGAGGTTGCTTCTATGGTCACCCATTTTGGTTGCTATTTCACTAACTGAAACTAGTAAGTATGGGGTAATGGAATACATCATGTGAATATTACATCCCGGTTGAACTCGAGAGGTAAGAATGACTAACAAGTCTGTGTCTGTTCCCACAACGACAACATTGTTGTCATCTTGAGCGATGTCAAGTGCAGTTTCGGCTATCAGTACATCAGCATCAGCCTCGGCCTGCTTGGACTGAATATTGATAGCAGATAGCTCCTGCATTAGAAGATCGATCAGTTGGGTTTTGTTCTTGGCATTTGCAAGGAAATCGGATTGGGGTGTGGTGGCTGGTAACTCGGGTGAGATATTGATATCAATGGAATACCTGTCTTTAGATCTACGGGCTTGTTCCATGCCCTTTGTCGACATTGTACAAGCATAACCATAAAAAACAACCACGACGTTCGCCCCAAAATGTCTCACTAGATAATTGGAATATGATGTACATATGTCCTTATATGACGACTGTTTAGGCCATACAACTGCCCTCAATAAAAATCCACCATCTACAACAAACAGAGAATGTTCTGGGATTTTAGTTTGCTCGGAACCGTATGTTTTGAGGATCTTACCGAGCGTGCTTTTCTGTGTCTTCCTCATTCCAGCAGAATCAAACAATGCTGGTGGTTTCGGGGCGAGTTCATATTTGAGATACTCTTCCATCTCTGCTTGTGACTGAATAACACATGTGATGCGGTTGAACAGAATTGTGGGGTCAATCACTACCTTACTTCCACGGACTTTGATGCTATTTGCCATCGATGCGAAAGACTTCACAGTGTCAACACGTCGTAGTTTGATGCTGTTGAACATTTTGCTTACATTATTCGATACGCAACATTCACCAATTTTGCGAACTTGGTCACAGTTCACAGTTTCGTCGGCCACAAGCCCGGTCGCTATAGAGACTAATTGTAGTGGATCTCTATTCTGAAAGGGGGAATGCACTCTGAGCCAGTTCAATAATTTGGTGATATCATTGGCATCAGTCAATTGTGAACTTTGACGGAGATCCCGATGTTGTTCGCCATGACCAGTGTGAACATGAACAAAATTTTCGAGAGCATTACATATCGGAAGGCAAAGAGGTAGTCCATGTACCCATTTCGCAACAGTGCTATCGGTTATTCCCCTGCCATGTGTGAGACCACCAGGGAGCTTGAACATTCTCATTAAACACTGCTCTATGGTCTGATCAGAATATATCCCGTCCCAGAATTTATCTGAGCGCCTTATGGTAAAGTAACCTTTCTCAGTGAACAATTTCAAATCATCCTGTTGCATTATTTCTGTTAGCTCATTCATCCGCTGCAAATAGAGATGAGAACTTTTTGCGTATGCAAAATAACCACCTGCGTGAAATACTGGAATCATATTGCGAGCACAATATGTGTGGAGTTCCCAGTCGCCTGTGCGCTCTGCTCTCAAGAACAACTGGAGAAGACCTATTTGCTCGTAGTATTGTACCCAAAGCTTTCCTGTGCGTCCTACGGACGCATTCTGGAGCAGTTTGTTTATGAGTACACATCAAGGGCGTGCACACATTACATGCCAATGCACCTTGAGTGTAGGCGAACACCACATTATGTGATTTAATCGAAATTGAAACAATGATGCTATAATACGGTATTTGAATGAGAAAAGTCGATGCCGTTTGAATTTGAGTTTAGGGGGTATGGTTAATATTTCACACGTTTCACCAGTTCATTATGGAATAAATGACTATTGTTATATATCATTATAAAGCCACTGCTTTTCTGCAATTTTTGATATATAATTTAACTCCCAAAGTGGTCGTAGATTTGATTTAATGGACGTTGTGTACCGTTGTGTGTATGAAAACAATAAATTTTTTTTCGTAATTTTGTACATTTTCGTGAATATTTCACCATTGAGTGTGAGGATTGGTACAAAGTTGGCATTTTCTGTTGGGGATATGTATTCTCAATATAATTCAGCACGATATTTATGATTCTCACCGTACTAAGGCGAATAAGAATGAGAAATATGGAGCTGGGTCGAATTTTTAAAAAAAAAAATTTTTTCATCAAAAAAACGCTATAACTAAAAAAGCTCAACTCGGATTCGCGGGGACTTTTCACACTTTACCCGCAATGTGTGTCCCGGAAACATATAAAAAAATCAGCTTTCTCCGATTTTTTTCCTTACTTTCTCATTTTTATGTCTAATGTGCCTGGACTACTATGTAAGCACTGTTGATTAGAACATGAAAATAGTTAAGGACTCACTGCCATATTCACCAGTCAGCAGTTGGGGAAATAGCTGTTATATGAGCTAGACATACTGAACTTGCAGGTAAATGTGTACTAAAGAACAAAAGAGAACTTGTTGTTTGTCAGTGATGTTGTGATAATTAGTGTCAATTGTCGATATTAAAAAAAACCCCAACTGTTCAGTGCAGATGCACTGACTGTTATTTATTTATTTATTTATTGGTGTTTAAGGTCACATACTTATGCACCATGGCTAACACCATGACATTTTCACGGGTGGAGGAAGCCGGAGTACCCGGAGAGAACCACCGAGCATCGACGAGCAACTGTCAGCTCCTGAACATTCTAACTCTGTTCAAACTCTGCTCAAGCAGGGTTACGGCGCTTGAAGACATGTGCACCATCAGCGTGCAGTACGCCTTATTACACGGCGTCATCGTGCCCCCATAGGCAACCGGGATAAGCCAAGAACACAACGCGGGTCGTTCCGGACGGGGATCGAACTCGGAACCTCTAACATAGAAGTCCAACAGTCCACCACTGACCCACCGTGCTCCCCACTGACTGTTAAAGAGGTCTGTGTAAGTTTGTAACTCATTAACCCTCTGCAGACTGATGTAAAAATGGCAAAGTCTTCAACAGCAAATATTTCTCATAATGCAGTTTGATATTTAACCAAATATAACTTGTTTGACAGAGCTCGGTAAGCTCTGTCAAACAAGATATAATTGGTTAAATTCATAGTCACACAAGAGAGAAACAGAGTGATTGGAGAACAATCGGTTGTACTTCGACATTATCAGGGGTTAAGAGTAATAATTTATATCCTGAATACGAACTTGATGCTCAATTGATGTATAAAGGCTTTGTTGCTATGATTATAAATGTTTTGTTAGTCGGTTGGGGCTGTATCAATCCACGAGCAGCACCCAGCAACCAATGCTAGCATCTGTTTGGAGTTTGCAAGTGTTGTGGTTAGATTTTGCACTGTGATTCTAAAAATAATATTTTTTTTGTATTATTAAATCCTGAAATATTTTTTTTGTATTATTAAATTCTGTAAAATGTCTTGTGGAAAAGGTACATTTTAATACCCGACTTGAATGATTCTAGGGAATCCATTTTGGACGGATTGGAAGGGAATTCCATAGCTTTTCGCCGTGGAAATCCTGGGAAGTGAGGCACTGCTTCTTTACTGTGGTAAACAAGCTCTGTTTTAATGGTAGAATAGGACCCAGTCACCAATGCTTGAGGCTGACGTTTTTTTTTTATGATGAACCGTTCATACTTTTAGATGCTTTCGAAGGGTGAACGGGTCGAGATGTACAGTCATTTTATGTGTCCTGTTAATCTATCATTTCGTCGATCAAATGACTGTTCGTGATCAATGTTCCACTATGGCCGCAGCTTCGCGTAAGTAGTGGATGCTGGTATTAATCAAACCGATATAATGTCATTTTAATGAATTGAATTCTCTGCTGAATGGGAAGAGTGAAGATCTAAAAGGACCGGTGCGTATATTTCGAGCCATCGGGCAAAATTGATGCCGACGTATTAACCAATAAAGCACAAAAAGAAATGTACGTACTCCGACAAAAATTACCATTCAGCGAAATTAATGCCCATTCGAGTAAGAAGCTTTAACTTACGGGTGCGAAGTGTGGGGCGCTGGGAAGCTAAACCTTTTTCAGATGAGCGTTAATCAAGATGTAAATCAGAAATATGACAAAAGCAAATATGATCAAGTCCAGACTAAATTTTATAAACAAATATTAGGTGTAACAAAGTACACAAGCACTTCGGCTGTGAGAGACGAATTAAGGGTATACCCATTGGTATCAGGACAACTCGTTCCCTGGACGATTGGACAACTCGTACCTCGCCTCTGGACAACTCGTACCTCGCCTCTGGACAACTCGTACCACGACTCTGGACAACTCGAACCCTCACTCGAAAAGGATTCATACATGGGACGACTGGAGACTATACGTGAAAGAATACGGAAGACTAATGAAAATCACAATTCACATTTATTTTTCCAAGAAATATATTATCAACAAAGCAAAGATATAGCACACAAGCACTCTCGTTCGAACAAATGAAACAGAAAAACACAAAAGTAAAATGCACTATAAGTTGAGAGACACGTTTTTCTGTATTCAAATGAAATAAATCACTGAAAGGCGGAGTTAATTCGTGTTTTTCCTGAATTTGTATTTTCTGCATCTGAGCTTAATTGAAGTTTGACATGAACTACATGACCATTCACTCAAATCTTCTTCTCCTCATACAACTCTACGATATAAAATTATGTATTTATTTATTGGTGTTTAAGGTCACACACTTATGCACAATGACTAATCGTCACCATAACAGTTTTACGGGTGGGGGAAGCCGGAGTACCCGGAGAGAACCACCGAGCATCGACGAGCAACTGTGAGCTCCCCAGCATTCTCTGTCCAAGCTCCGCCCAAGCAGGGTTACAGCAGTTGAAGATATGTGCACCATCGACGTGCAGTACGCCTTAGTACACGGCGTCATCATGTAGGCAACCGGAATAAAGTGCCTTGCCCAAGGACACAACGTGGTCGTCCCGGACGGGGATCGAAACGATTTTAAATAAAATAAACAATGAAACATATGTCTTTTTATTGGTCATCCATTTCGTTTGTTTCTTTTTGTCTCTTTGATTCTGTCGAACTCATTTGACCACTTGAGGTTCAAGGCTCGATTGCACTTTCTGAGATGTTGGACTTCATCTCTCCAAAACATGTTTTACTTATTTTATGATAATTCATGAAACTGTTCGTACCTTTGCACTAGACAATTCGTACCTTTACATTGGACAATTCGTACCTTTATGCGGGACAATTCGTACCTTTACGAGAGACAATTCGTACCTTCATATTAGGGTACGAATTGTCCAGGGTACGAATCGTCCAGGGTACGAGTTGTCTAGGAACCCACCCATTGATATTTTTATCATTAAACAGATTGTTAGTTACTGTCTTCGCCAACACGATATGCCATGCGAGCCTCCGACAGCCACATGCTTCAGTGAGGCTTACCAGTTATAAAATAGTTCTTTGTTCAATGCGGTTAAAATATTCTATTTAGCCTAAATTTTGATCATGTGTTGCATAATCAAGCTACTTTTGACACCAAGAAATTGTTATTGTCCTTGGGGAAGATGCTGAAAGAAAAATATGTAACTTGGTGGTCGTCGAATTTACGAAATCCTCCTAACTTTGCATTCTATAGAACGGTGAAAGATTTTTACAATGGAAGAATATCTTTTGACGGAAAAGGACAATGCCACCAGACACTCCTTGACGAAACTAAGGATACGCGCGCACAAATTAGCTCTTGAGACTGGTGGGCCTATGTAGTAGACCACCTATTCACCCGAATAAAGATTTTGCTCGTTTTGCAGTAATAAGATAGAGGACGAGTTCCATTTTTCCAAGCAAGTTGGGAAAGAAAAGTGGTGCAAAAGCACCAATAAAAATAAGCCAAAACTGGGTCGAGTGCAACCGGCGCAGACCCAGTACGGGACGCTCTCTCCCAAGTACAACTCCACGACTTCCGTTGCCAGTGCGCATATACTGTCTCTAAAGACTCATTCTTTTTAAAATCCGCTTCGTGTCGAGATGTTTTTGCACGCTTATCAGTGTTCCACCAGCTCGATGTTTGATGATTCCTGATTCATTATACCACAGTGTATCCTTTGTATTCTCAGGAACAGTGTTTTATATTCTCTTTTATATTATATGTCCATAATGTATATTTATTTGCTCTCTCTGGAGTCGCGCGCGAATTTCGCGTGCCACGCGGTTCGGACTTAGATTTTTCACAATTATTGTTAATGCTTTTTTTGCAAAATTTTCTAATTGTGTTAGAGTTAGGTGTCAGCGGGGTACCACTCCTACAGTGTTTCTTCTTTCTTTTGAGAGTAGTCTTCCTGTTGGGTGGTTCCCGGTCGACCGTCTGGGGTCTTTGTTTCTGTCACCTTTCTCTCTTCTTTGGGGGTGTTCTGTTTTCTCATCTCACCTTCTCTGCTCCTCTCACCTCTATCATGCCCAGGACAATTCCTTGTGGGCAATTTCTGCTGCCAAAGCATGTGGACGATGTACATTCGTCTTGTTCCTCCTGTAATGGGTGTTCGGCCGAGCGGCCGTGTGGTGTCTGTGGAACATGGTCTTCCACCTTCTGGGCGTCAGTAAACCGTGTCGTTCGTTCTCGTGGCCGTGCCGCCCGCTCCCGCGGGAAAGGAGAACATGGTCGTTCGGGGCCTCCCGAGCCGACTTTGTCTGGTGAGAGTTATTCCTCCTCCGTGGGGGATGTGCAGTCTTTTCCTGTGATGGATACTGCGGGAGCCGTTGAGTGTTCTGGTGTAGAGATGCCTGGTTCCGGGACTACGGTCCCCATCCAGTCGACATCTGAGGCTGTCACAAGGGTTGTGACTCCTCCTTCGGAGCCGAGCCGGTGTGCTCTCTCCACTATTTCACCAGCCTCAACGACTCTCGACGTATCTACTACTGCTGCTGACCCGTCTGCTTCGTTGTCTGTTTCAGCCGGCCTCGGCTTTTCGTTGCAGGGGACTGCAGGACTGTCCGATACTGTAGACGTGGGATATCGGCCTCAGCCTTCCCTGACTTCAACTCGGCGAAGTCGGAAGGGGCTGCCGGCCGAGCCCATCGCTGTGGTCTCTTCGCCGTCGAGCACCACAGTTGTGTCTTTGGATTCGAATGTTCGTAGTGGAAACACTATGAACTCCGTGGCGTTTCCGTCTACTAACTCTGGTCACACGACCAGTTTTGGGGGACCAACGCCTTTTGTGCAGCCTGGACCTTCTGCCCCGCAGAGGTCCGCGGTGACTCTCATGAGTTCTCGCAATATTGATCCTCGGGGTGCATCGTACCCCTATACACGTCTGCCTTCAGATGTTTCGGCTGCCGCCCGTCGTCCCGCGTCGGGTGTTTTGGAGGATCGTGACCCTTCGCTGGTTAAGAGGGTCAGAGGTGAAGCCACTTTGCCGGTTCGCTGCCCTGTTGAACTGGTCGGTACATGCAGTGAGCTTAGGGAGGCCCTCTCCTTACTCACTCAGGTTCTTTCTAAGAGCCTTCCTGTTGCTTCCAGCGAGGCTATGGGTGGTTTCCAGGCGTCTCCTATGGCGCCGCCTCCTGGGATTGGAAACAGGCCGGTTTCCGATTCCTCTGGTGTCCCGACACCATGGGAGGCGTCGGCTGGTTTGCCCACGATGGGCTATGTGTCTTCCGACTCTGGGGAGGAGTCCGACATGCTTGAGGTCGAGGGCCAGCAGTCTTCGGACTTGGGGACGGCTCTTGACTTTGTGTTTGGGTTTCTTCCTGAGCTCAAACCTGCTAACCAGCCGCCAGTGTCAGCCTGGCCGCGATCATCGGTCGCGCGCCAACAGCCTATGGAGCATCCTGCTTCTGGGCGCCTTCGACCGTGCCAGTCGGTACAGGTGGTTGAAGCTTTTTCAGCATTGGATGCCAAGCTGAATTCCAAGGCTTTGAAGACTTCGTTTTTCACCAGGGTTGACACCTTTTTGCCTCCTGTGCGTTATCGTTCCTACGATTCCGCCAATCCGTCAGTCTGCCAGGCTTTGACGGTTCTGGATCAGGACTCCACTTCCCTCGGGCTTTCCAAGCCCAAGTCTGCCGTCATTCCAATGACGACTCTGGAGTCCACGTTGGGCTTATCTAGAGAGATGCTTGGCATGCTTTCTCTCTCAGGTCACGTCGTCTCAGCTTTGGCTGCTTATCTGCCTCCAGATAAGTTTGACGAGGTACAGGCTCCTTTGCGTGTGCTGTCCAAGGCGCTTATGCACCTTACTCACACGCATGCCTGTAACACGGCTAATTTGGAATTAGTTCGATGGGACGCTGTGCTGGACACAGGACGATCCCTTCCTGAGGAGCAGCGTGCTACTCTTCGATCTGCTTCTTTGGCAGGTCCGCAACTTTTCCATGGTTCCGTGTCGACGGTCCGGGATGACGTCCTACGTCATTCCAAAGATCAGCTGCTGTTTCGTCAGCTTGATCAGCCTTCTCGGGGAGGCAAGGGCCGTTCCAAGCCTAACAAGTACCCTTCTGCTTCCTCTGTGAAGCAAAAGGCTGGTCCTTCTGCCGCCGCCTCTACTTCTTACTCACGGGGTAAAGGTAGGGGTCGGCAGAATCGAGGGAAGGCTCAGGATTCTTCATTTAGCAGAGGAGGTGGTTTCTCCTCTCGCGGGCCTCGTTGGGCTCGAAATGAAGGTCCTCACCTCGACTCGTCCCAGGTTGGAGGAAGGATAACAGAGTTCGCAGACCATTGGACCACCATCACATCCGATCCATGGGTGTTAGATGTTGTTCGGTCCGGGCTGCGCATATCCTTCCGACGGCACCCCACTCTGTCAAGGGTGCCTCTTCCAACCACAGTTCCTTCAGACGTTTTACGTCGGGAACTTTTGTCCACGGAGATTGCCAATCTCCTGGCAAAGGGGGCGATCGAGGTCGTCAAGAACGTTCAGTCAGTGGGTTTCTATTCCCGCCTGTTCTTGGTGCCGAAGAAGGACGGCCGAATCCGACCGGTTATCGATCTGAGTATCCTGAACCAGTCTATCATTGCTCCCAAGTTCAGCATGGAGACTTTCAGGTCGGTCCGCCAATCAATTCACCAGGGAGATTTCGCAGCCAGCATCGACCTGCGAGACGCTTACTTCCACGTTCCTATGCATCGGGCGTCACGGAAGTATCTCAGGTTCGCTTTTCTGGGGCGAGTTTACCAGTTCAAGGCCATGCCTTTCGGCCTCAACCTGGCTCCTTGGGCGTTCACCAGACTGATGTCGCATGTGATAGCGTTCCATCGCACACAGTCCAGGGTGACTACTTCGGCATATCTGGACGATATCCTCCAGAGGCATTCCAATGCTGCCTTACTGGAATCGGATGTCGCCACTCTGTTGAGCTTGCTCACGTCGCTAGGATTCAGAGTCAACGAGGAGAAGTCGGACCTGGTCCCTTCTCAGTCGTTTTGTCATCTGGGGATGTCTTTCCAAACCAAATTCAATTTGGTGGCTGTTCCCCAGGCCAAGGCTGTGATTCTCTCAGCTTTTGCTCTGACTCTGTCCCAGTCCAGGTCCGCGACCGCTCGGAGTTTTCTCCGGCTGATCGGTCTCTGCGGTTCGGTGACGGATCTCATTCCTCTAGGTCGGCTGCGTGTCAGACCTCTCCACCACTTTCTGCTCAGTCGTTGGAGGCCGAATGTAGATTCTCTGGATCAGGTGCTTCCGTTTCCGGACTCTCTGTATCCTCACCTTCTTCCCTGGACAGATGTTCAGTGGATTACGCAGGGTGTTCCGCTGGACTTACCCACGTCCGATCGCGTTCTGACTGCAGATGCCAGCGATCTCGGATGGGGTGCGACGTTGGATCCTCTCGGTCTTTCCCTACACGGGATGTGGGACCAGGATCAAGCAGCTCTACACATCAACCAGAAGGAGCTTCTTGCTCTTCTTCTGAGTTTCAGGCAGTGGATCCCTCACCTGTCGAATCGCCAGGTCCTTCTACTATCCGACAATTCGACAGTGGTTGCTTACATTCGGAACCAGGGCGGCACACCCTCGCTTCTGATGTACGAGTTAGCTCGGGATCTTCTACTGCTCGCTCAGGATGTTCACGCCGGAGTGGTTGTTCGTCACATTCCCGGTCGTCTGAACGTCCTAGCCGACTCCCTGTCCCGACAGGGCAGGGTTATTTCCACCGAGTGGATGCTTCACATGGCAGTGTTCCAGTCGCTTTGCGATCTCTGGAGACGTCCCCACATCGACCTATTTGCGACTCGTTGGAACCATCAGGTGGACACTTTCGTGTCCCCGTGTCCAGATCCTCTGGCTTTTGCCGTGGACGCTCTGTCACTCGATTGGAACGGTCTAGTCGGCTACGCCTTCCCGCCGGTTCCGATTCTTCCTCAGGTTCTCGCCAAAATTCGAACCTGCAGTTGTCGAATCATTCTGATCGCTCCCCTGTCGCCTCAGCGGGTGTGGATCAATCAGCTCCGCTCGCTGATGGCGGCGGTTCCGGCACGTCTCCCGCTACGTCGCGACCTTCTTTGTCAAGGTCGCCCGAGGAGGTTTCACGTCGACCCGACTTCATTGTACCTTCACGCATATCTTTTGTCAGGTCCTGTCTCCTCCGTAGAGGTTTTTCGAGACGAGCAGTGGAGTGCATTTCTTCTTCAAGGAGGCACTCCACTGGTTTAGCTTATGCAGCTAAATGGAAGGTCTTCTGTCGATGGTGTGCTGATCACTCTGTTGATTATGCCAATCCTTCGATTTCACAGATTGCGGAGTTTCTGGTATATCTGTTTGATTCTCGGGGTCTCCAGCCTGTTACCATCAAGGGTTACAGGTCTATGCTTTCAGAGACTTTTTCTTATGTGGGGAAGCGTCGTATCGGCACTAATCCTTACCTCTCCAAGCTTGTTCGGCACTTTTCTTTGAAAAGGCCTCGGACTTTGCAGCTTACTCCACGATGGAATCTTTCGTGGGTGCTGCTTTGCTTGGGAGGGGGGGGGGGGGGGGCGCCGTTCGAACCTTTTTCCCAGGTGGATATGCATTTTCTCACATATAAGACGGCTTTTCTGATGGCATTTGCTTCGGCCAGACGGGTTAGTGAGCTTCACGCCCTCTCGGTTGACCCGGCCTTTTTAGGAGCTCTCCCAACAGTGTTACCTTTACCACTGATTGCTCCTTTTTGGTTAAGAATCAGTTACCAGATACTACTCCTCCTCCTATCTGTATCAGGGCTCTTCCCTCTGTTGAGGGTACTCGCCCTTTGCTCTGTCCGGTCCGTGCTATTCGCATTTATCTTGATCGGACACGCTTCATACGGACAGGCAGAAAACGGTTTTTTCTGTCTCTCATTCCGGGTCGACAGAAGATCTCTCCTCAATCCATTTCTCGATGGATTTGTCTTGCTATTCGTACGGCTTATAGTCGTTTAGCAGCTGGCGATTGTATTACCAATCGTATTTCTGCCCACGAGGTGCGGGCACTGTCTTTCTCTTGGGCTTATTCTAACTCCGTCAAGTTGTCGGATGTTATGCAGGCAGCCTACTGGAGAAATGCTTCTACTTTCTCCACCTTTTATTTGCGCCAGTTGCAGGAGCAGTCGGAGGACCTTTTTGCCCTGGGTCCTCTTTCTTCTGCTCAGGCTGTTGTCTGCCATAGCCATTAGGCTTCTTGAAGGTCAGTTTCAGCCTTGTGCTGTTACTGCCCTTTTTCTGTCTGTGTGTCACACAGGCTCATATGTCTCTTTTCATTGTCCTTTACCAATGATTGCGACTTTATGGTTGATAAGCCTCGGGACCTCTTCCTTCTACTTCACGGTTCCAGTGCACTAGGGTTATGTGGGGGTTGGTTATGCGATTCCCTCCAGCCTTTTGTCTATTCAGCCTGTAGTAAACAATTGTGAGTAGGTTGATAAGAAATCTAAATTTTATAGTAAATTTCCTTTCTTATTATACCGACCACAATTGTTTACATGGAGGCCCTCCCGTCTTCTTTATGGGTAAAGAATCTTTCCTCCCCGCTGATCACATAACTCTAACGTTTACGGATTCAAAAAGAATGAGTCTTTAGAGACTGTATATGCGCACTGGCAACGGAAGTCGTGGAGTTGTACTTGGGAGAGAGCGTCCCGTACTGGGTCTGCGCCGGTTGCACTCGACCCAGTTTTGGCTCATTTTTATTGGTGCTTTTGCACCACTTTTCTTTCCCAACTTGCTTGGGAAAGACAAAAATAGAGAGTATTTTATCCGAGTTAGGGACTTCCACTGTAGTGCAAGCCTGTAGTAAACAATTGTGGTAGGTATAATAAGAAAGGAAATTTACTATAAAATTTAGATTTCTGTTTGAGTACTCTCTCTACTCTGGCGACAAAGAAGTACTCCTACAGGAAATTAACTCCACTCTTCCTTGCGTTGATGGCGTGAGTCAGACAGATCTAGCAAAGACGTTAATCGGATCTTTTGATCATGATTCTGGCATAACATCTAAAGTTATACTGTATGTCCATAATTCGTTTAAAAAACGCGTGGATGCTCAGGCAACTGCAAAAAGTTTAAAAAAAGACTCAAGATGTTGCTAGTACCAGGTACATATATTCCCATTTTATAAGTTTTATTGTATGGTTGTATTTTGTCTGTTTGTGTTTATTGTTGTGCATATAATCACATTGTTAGTTGTCATATACCTATGTACGGGAATGAAAGACAATAAAGTATTATTATTATTATTATTATTATTATTATTATTATTATTATTATTGGAAGACTACAGGCACAGCTGCTTGAGACAATAGTTGAATCTTGAATATTTATAATTGAAGTACAATTTGGATATTTTCATTAGTTGATGTGGTAAACATATGTATATCACTTCCGTTTTTATTAAGGCTCATTTTAAGGCATTTTTCCCTCATCCATTCCTTGATATCTGAATGTAGCATTCAGTTGTATCGCATGCATCGTTTTTCTATGTCATAAGTGAAATTAATACACAGCTGATATAATTATGTAGGTTGCTCGGCAACTCCTCTTAATTTCTCAAATTTTTCAACTTCTCTTCCTTGTCTCTCAGCTAGAAGCAAATGTCAACCTTCAGAGCGTTGGAGTGGATTCCCAGTAAAATATCAGTAGAATGGCTTTTCCATCCAGAGAATAAGGGGCGTATTCTATGAAAAGGCATGATAAAAAGAGGTCGCTTCACAACTAAGTTAAAAAGTTTACTTTGGTTTTCCATTATGGCTTAAATGGAGTTCGGCATTCGTCTAATTGCATGTAAGGCATGCTTGAGCTTGTATTTCTAACCTGGTAAAAGCATATATCAGGCTTTTAAATTCCATCAAGCTCACAGTGGTGGCTGATGTCCCTAAATTACAGAAACGTTTCCAAATTAGAGGCTAAAATTACAGGAATGTTCCCAAATTAAGGGCTAACATTACAGAAATGTTCCCAAATTAAAGGCTAAAATTACGGGGATGTTCTCAAATTAAAGGCTACAATTACAGGAATGTTCCCAAATTAAATGCTAAAATTACAGGAATGTTGCCAAATTTAAGTAATGTTCTGATATTAAAGGCTACAATTACAGGAATGTTCCCAAATTAAAGGCTAAAATTACAGAAATGTTCCCAAATTAAAGGCTAAAATTACGGGAATGTTCCCAAATTAAAGGCTACAATTACAGGAATGTTCCCAAATTAAAGGCTAAAATTACAGAACTGTTCCCAAATTAAAGGCTAAAATTACAGGAATGTTCCCAAATTAAAGACTAAAATTACAGGAATGTTCCCAAATTAAAGGAATGTTCCCAAATTAAAGGCTACAATTACAGGAATGTTCCCAAATAAAAGGCTAAAGTTACAGAAATACTCTCAAATTAAAGGCTAAAATTACAGAACTGTTCCCAAATTAAAGGCTACAATTACAGGAATATTCCCAAATTAAAGGCTACAGTTACAGGAATGTTCCCAAATTAAAGGTTAAAATTCCAAGAATGTTCCCAAATTAAAGGAATGTTCCCAAATTAAAGGCTACAATTACAGGAATGTTCCCAAATTAAAGGCTAAAATTACAGGAATGTTCCCAAATTAAAGGCTAAAATTACAGGAATGTTCCCAAATTAAAGGCCACAGTTACAGGAATGTTCCCAAATTAAAGGCGAAAATTCCAAGAATGTTCCCAAGTTAAAGGCTACAATTAGAGAAATTGCCCCAAATTAAAGGCTAAAATTACAGAAATGTTCCCAAATTAAAGGAATGTTCTCAAATTAAAGGCTAAAATTACAGGAATGGTCCCAAATTGAAGTCTACAATTACAGGAATGTTCCCAAATTAAAGGCTAAAATTACGGAAATATTTCCAAATTAGAGGCAAAAATTACAGGAATGTTCCCAAATTAAAGGAATGTTCTCAAATTAAAGGCTAAAATTACAGGAATGTTCCCAAATTGAAGGCTAAAATTACAGGTGTGTTCCAAAATTAAAGGCCAAAATTGCAGGTATATTCCCAAATTAGAGGCTAAAATTACAGGAATGTTCCTACATTAAAGGAATGTTCTCAAATTAAAGGCCCAAATTACAGGAATGTTTTCAAATTAAAGGGCATAACAGATAGGTTGGTTTGTTTTTCTATCATTTTCATCCATTCGGCACGTTTGCGAATGCATTCGGCTTGCGATTGTGGGTGTAATCAGCTCGTGAACACAATCCGCCTGGTGAATTTATTCGGTCGGAACAGACGTAGCAGTTCAACCAGTTCCAGCTGCATGTTCATGAAAGTTATTTCTTCTCAAGGGCAGTATTGTCAAGGAAGCAATTTGAATTCCAGACGCTCTTTTTCTGTTAACTTATGATATGTATTAATTTTCCGTGTCTGTAACCCGTTGAACGTACAGCTACAATGTAAATAATTATTTACAGACGTATTGAATTATTCATAAGCGGAATTAATCTTAAGAAGTAGCTTCTTTTAGCTCGAAATTGCACTGTTATGATAACCCAGTGGGATGCTATCCTACTTGAATGTCAGTGACGAGAAAATCAACTAAAATAGACGGAATGCTCATTTTTTCCGCAACTGCACCAAACAATACAAGAGTAACAAATGCAAGTGCGAGCGCACGCGAATAGTGATGACTGACATTATACATAATTCATCGATTGGCCAGTTTCTGCCTTATTGCTTTGGGCTGGCTGGGCAGACACGATACGGAACTCTGTCTGGAGTGACTGGACACTTATGACGAACTTGGTCTATACTGGTCAAGTTGGAGACTTACAACAAATCGTAATGACAGGGGAGGCACTTGAGCAACTCAGTCCAAACTGACGAGAGAATAACACTGAAACTGTTCACTGTTCACTAGATCAGTTTGATACAATGCCAGCATCGACTACTTACACGGAGCTACGACCATAGTGGAACTTTGATCACGGACAGTCATTTGATCGAGGAAATGACGGATTAATGGACACGCAAAATAACTGTACATCTCGACACGTTCATCCTTCGAACGCATCTAAGAGTGAGTTTCATCATAAAAAGATGTTTGATCCGAACAGACGGACAAATAACGCTAGTTCTTTTATAGGCGTCGTCCCAACTAAAGGACAACAGCTTACTTGGTCTTGGGCTGTTAATTAATGCAGAAGCATCTAGATGAGAGAAAGACTGATGGAGCGGTCGCTCCCACATAAAAGAACATGCACCATGGTCATTTCATTTATAAATAATTTTCTATTGTTCGTTTCAATCAATTCCATTACATGCATGGCTTTTTGACATCAGTAAATGACATTTGACCCAAGCTAAAATGTAAGAGGGTTAATTGGACATATGGGAAGAGAGAGGGCAGTCAGAACAATAAAATGTCCTATGGAAAGTAGTGATGTTAAGCACCATAGCCAATGCGTCAAGCAATAAGCCTTCACGACGCCAGCATGGGCTCCTCGAGTACAGGTAAGCCACGCGAGGCGGTGTCTTACAGGCACTAATAACAATGTCGTGTATTGAGTTTGTATGATGTGAGTTCCGCAACATTCTTCTTCCAGTGTTTCTTTCAAATCATAATCCCCGAGGGAACCCAGAGAAGTGGGGATGTTCTTGTTTACTATGGGACACAAGTTCTCCTTTACCGGTGAAATTCGATCCAAATGAACGGCTGTCGGGTTGTTTGTGGTAATTAGTCATACTCCAATTTAATGGGTTGCGCCTTTCAGGGGACTATAGCACTATGTGTTACTGAAATAAAGGGGCTTCAGGGGTATTCCGAACCAAATAAAGTTTGCTTCGCTGATTTATTGTCGTTTTTGGTGATTTTTGGTAGTTTCCGGGTTATATGTGCTCCCATTCAATTTAACAGACCCTCCGAACACATCCGTTTTCCTATTAGAAGCCTTCCAGTTTCATAGCAACCACGTGAGACCGTGAAACAAAGATGGTGGCCCCCACTATACAAAATGGGCAATGAAAATACGTGTCACCCAAACACGCGCTCCGCATGCACGCCGACACCACGTATCACGATGGTAATGTCAACACATCGACGCACGCGCGGGCTACCATGGCAACAAAACATGACGCAAGTGATCACGTGACGATGGCGTCACTTTCAGGGTCCGGATCGGGGTACGGCCACTAAGAGGAGAAACTTATGATATACTATACTAACATAATTGGCGAAGTTATCGGGGGTGGGGGGGGGGGGGGGGGGGAGTGTCTGGGAAAAATTTGCAGATACAGGGTAAAAAAAATTGTTTCCCCCTACAGGCACCCATCACCCCCTACCTACAACTTTTATTATTTTTTCCCGGCATTTTTGGGGGACCCACCCCCTAAAATCTTAGAAAAAAGCATAAAATGCAGACCAAGCCCTGTCTATCCGAGAATTGTTCCGTTTCTTAATATCTAAGACCGTTCCACTGACTATTCCAGCACTTTAATAAACCGCTGAGGCTGCAAGGGAGATAATTCTAATGAGTTTGAATGGAAATGGTAACAAAATATTATCAAATAAGTTTGAATAAGTCAGAATAAATTCCGAATAAGTCCTAGATAATACACTCCCTGATGCCGTAGTCTGTACTAGTTTGGCAGGTCTACTACATATAAAGCGCTCTTCATTCCTCATTTTGAAGCTAATAGGGATGGGGGTAGCAAAAATTCACCTTCAGTATTTCTGTGGTATGTTCATGTGATGTGGGGGAAGTTACACTCACAGTTTGAATGTATGCATATCTTGCTGGGGCGGTGAAGGTTATTGATTGATACTGCATAGCAGTCATCTTGTTAAGTTGGCCTCTTTAACTAATAAACAGTGTTCAGTTCATGCCAACTAAGCTTGTGGGGGGGGGGGGGGGGGATAGGTTGGGGGTAGTTCTTTCTGTTTTATTGTTTTGACATCAGGTGGTATTATGATTTTGTTCATTTAAACTTTCTGAAATTATTGTGGACTATTTCTCCTTCAATTAACATGCAGCGGTCAGATAGATTAGGGAGGATAGATGGATGCCCATGCCCATGCATCCAAGAAACACCTTTGTACACTAAATCAGACGGATTAAATCACAATTTCAAGTAGTTTCATGTTGATATTTGAAAATACTTGACATGTATTTCAATTTGTCTGATGCACATATGCCAACGACTTCTCTATAACAACGTGGACACCATTAGCGGCGGGTATCAACATGGAATACATATGGATTTAGTTTTACCTAATCCCCTAATATGATAGTTTATATGTTTTAAATGGCCCGATTGGCCATATAATTGAAAATAAAAGGTTAAACAAGATTTTATGTGGAGAAAAAAAATTGCATTTTTGGTCATTTACGCATTTTTTTCAGGCCCAGCACCACGTAACCGTCTTTTGGATACAACCAGCTTTTGCTACACAGAGCTGGTAAGAAAGCCTTACCCCGCAACCCGTTGGCTGGTTACGCTGTATCACATGTTGGTAACCGATACAAAAAAGTTGTTTCCGGCTTTTTGTTTTTACTGCGCCAGGCACGTTGTTCAAGTCTTAACGGAATTTACACCAAAATATTAGCAACAGCTAACGCACGATCTCACTTTGACGAGATCGCGCATCAGTTGTTGCTTTTTATTATGTTCTCCGAAAAAAAAATTCAGGGGAGCATATCGTCGCCGCCCTGTCCGTCTGTTCGTCCGTCTGTCCATGTGTCCGAAACAAATGGTTTCCGGACGGTAACTTTTGTCTGCCTGAACGAAATGAAACAAAATTGTATTATTTAATTATTTATTTATTCAGGTTTAACTACCCTTTAGCAGCCAAGGTCATATCGTGTCGGTAACAGTTTTTCGGGTGGAGGAAGCTGGAGTACCTGGAGAGAATACCGAGCAACGACGAGCAGTTGCCAGCTCCACAACATCGTAACTCCGCACTGCAGCACAGACAGGGTTAGATTGGGTGAAGACATGCGCACCATCGACGTGCAGTACGCCTTAGTATACGACATCTTCGTGCCCCCATGTGGGCAATCGGGGTTAAGTGCCTTGCCCATGGACACAACGCGGAAGTCCGAATCGATCGCTCAGACGGTCACCCATCCAAGGACTAACCGGGTTCGACGCTGCTTAACTTCGGTGATCTGTCGAGAGCCGGTTACCACAGCGCCACCGCGCCCCCATATATAGGTTTATAACCACATAATACAGGTTGGGATTGATAATGGGCTTGGTCTGATATTTTTGGGTAGAGTTATGTCCCTTTTCCGACTTAGAAAACATGTTGATATTGTTTTCCGAACGAAATGAAACACAATTTTGTACAGAGGTTTATAACCACATAATACAGGTTGGGATTGATTGTGGTCGTGGTCCGATATTTGTTGGTAAAGTTATGACCCTTTTCCGACTTAGAAAACATGTTGATTTTGGTTTCCGGGTGTTAACTTGATTTCCATCAAATGTGGTGCGATAATTTTTATGAGTTATGACTCCTTTTTGGACTTTGTTGACCACTAAACTATAGTTTTTCATAAAGCGGGGCATTAGTGTCCCATGGACACATTTGGTGGCCTGCTGTATGATAGTTTAACCCTTTACCCAGCGAATCGCCGCATCCGCCGCATAATATGCAAATTCAGCAGCAGAAAAAATATTATTTTTCGAAAAATTTCAACAAAAACATATCATGTGACCCCCTCGTTGGAACGAGCTCGTCGAACTCGTTCCATTGAGGGGCCACTTGATATGGTTTTGTTGAAATTTTTAAAAAAAAATTAAAAAATGATATTTAAAATAATAAATTTTGATATCGTCTGCATTGTGTAAAGGGTTTTAATGGAGATAATGTAAGATAATATATTTATTAATTCATTATCAACAAAGACCAATGACTAGAAACTCCTGCTTGTATACTATTAAAAAAAAGTTGGGGATATTTGATAAAAGTGAGATATGTGAAGAGATATATTTATATTTTCATCAAAAAGACAGTTGAGGCATTGCACTGTGACATCTGATGAATGATGAATGATTTCAGCTCGTTCCAATGAGGTGTCATAACCTATGTTTTTGAGACAAAAAATGAAATAAAATAATTATTCAAGAATTTTGTTTGCAAGTGTCGTCTGCTTTTCATGTTAGGTAAAGGGTTAAAGAAAATAAATCGTTCCTTGAGTAGCACGAGGCGCCATTTGCAAAGCTAAAGCATTTCTTATAGCGCCTTATTCCACTCAAGGGGCAATGGGAAAGAAAGGTTGGGCAGATTCAGGTACATTCATGGGAGCTTTCGGTCGATGTTTTAAGTGACTATTTTGAATGATGTTCTCGTTTATCTTCGTACATAAAACAAAAGGGACAGCACCTCTGACATTAATCGTAAAAAAACTGTGTCAAAATCGATCAAACATTTAAAAAATTAATGGAAATTCATAATACATAGAAATTTATGCGGGAATTTGATATTTTATTCATTGAATTGTTTGAAATCTAGTTTTGACCTTAATCCTCCTTGAAATTTATCTGTGGTGATCAGGTTTCTCGGAAATAAATTCATTCAACTTAACCAAGTCTGCTGTTTCTATTAAGTTGGTTTTTCAGCACTTCAGACGTTATGTTATCTGGCTATCACCATTAATTATTCAACTGCACGCCACAGGCATGGCTTTGATAAAGAACACGAATTGAGTGCAGAAGAGGGGTATCAGCGGTGCGATTGCACCCAAACTCGTTCACTTTGTTAAGTGCTGAGTTAATTTTGAATTTTCATATAAAATTGGCAAATCTTTGTGTCACAAGCGAAGTTTATTTTTTAGCTCATTTGAGCGAAGCTCACTTAGCTCAGTGGGAGCTTTAGTGATCACTTTTTGTCAATCGTCAGTCGTCTGTTGTCCGTCTGTCCGTCCAGCATGAACTTTACATTATGGACTTCCTCTTGGCTGAATTGCACCAAACTTTACATGCATGTTCCTTATTATTTGTCAATTCACTTTGTTCAAATAAAGTTGCTACGCCCACAGGATACACCAGAAGGGGCATAATTCTGTTAGCGCCCATGATATAAAAATTTTAAAAAAAAATTCTCCAGAACTACCAATCAGAATCTTTTGATACTTGGTATACAACATCCTGAGAGGGGTCAGATTCAGATTGCTCGAAACAAGTTCCTGGGTGCATATTTGGGTTCCCTTTAACTTGGTGCAACATGAGGAAATTTATTTTAAAATTTCAGATCTACTTGTAAAAATATCTTGATATTTCGTAATCTGCATCTTTTTTTGAGCTGGGGGGGGGGGGGGGGGGGGGCTCTACGTTTGTTCAAATTAAGTCACTGGAGTCATATTTGGGCTCACAGTGGGAGCCAGAACTTTTATTTAGTGTAACATGAGGAATATTTTTAAAAACATCGTCTTCTTCAGATCCACAAGTCAGAATCTTTTGATGTTTGGTATGTAGCATCCTCAGTGGGTTGCAATTCAAATTTGTTCAAATCAAGTCCTTGGGTTCATATTTGGGCTCCCTCTGGGAACTCGAACTTTACCTTAGTCCAATATGAGGATTCTTTAAAAATCTTTTGATATTTGGGATACTGCATCTTTAGGAGAGTCAGCATGAAGTTTGTTCAAACTAAGTCCCTGGAGTCATATTTGAGCTCACTGTGGTAGCCTGAATTTTAACATAGTGTAACATGAGGAATACTTCTTCAGAGTCATCTGTCAGAGTCTTTTGATATTTGGTATGTAGCATACTTTGTGGGTTGGGATTCACGTTTGTTCAAATCAAGTCCCTGTGTTCATATTTGACTCGCTATAAGGACCCAAATGTTAACTTGCGATATGAAGACATTTATTTTAACAATCTTTTTAAGATCTACCAGTCAAAATCTCTTGATATTTGGTATACTGCATCTTTGGTGGGGGTGGGGTGGGGTGGGGTGGAGGGGGTTCAGCTTTAAGTTTGTTCAAATTAAGTCCCTGGAGTCATATTTGGGCTCACTGTGTGAGCCCGAATTTTAAGTTGCAGAAACTTAAGGAATATTTTTTTTAAAAATCTCATTCAGATCCACCAGTCAGAGTCTTTTGATATTTAGTATGTAGCTTCCTCAGTGGGTTGTGATTCACGTTTGTTCAAATCAAGTCCCTGGGCTCATATTTGGCTTCATATAGGAGCCTGAATTTTAACTCGGTCCAATATGAGGAACATTTTAAAAAAATATTCTTCAGATCCACCAATCAGAATCTTTTGATGATTGATATAGAGCATCCTTTGGGTGGGTTAGATTCAAGTTTGTTCAAATCAAGTCCTGGGGGTAATATTTGGGCTCCCCCTGGGAACTCGAACTTTATCTTGGTGCAATATGAGGAATATTCTTTAACAATCTTCTTCACATCTATCAGTCAAATAAAGTCCCAAGGGTATATTTAGGCACCCTATCGGAGCCCGAATTTTAACTTAGTCTACTACACGGAATATTCTTTTAAAATCCACTTCTTCAGATCCACCAGTCAGAATCTTCAGATATTTGGTTTGCAGTATCCTTCGTGGAGTCGAAGTCCAGTTTGTTCAAATCAAGTTTCTGGGTTCATATTTTGGCGCCCAATGGCAATCTAAATTTTAACTTAGTGTTAGTGCAATATGGGGAAAAATATTTGGGCTTCCTATGGGAGCCCGATTATTAACTTATGGGGGATATTCTTTAAAAAATCTTCTTCAGATCCACCCGTCAGAATCTAATGATATTTGAAATGCAGCCGTCTCAGGAGATTCAGATTCCAGTATGTTCAAATCACATCATTTGGGTCATATTTGGACTCCCCGAGGAATCCCAAATTTTGACTTAGTGCAATATATGGACAGTTCCTTAAAATAACATCCAGGTGTCAGATTCTGACAGAGCAGATCGTTG